>CM071863.1:30295878-30320945 GCA_036759665.1 Gynandropsis gynandra | reverse complement strand
GTCCAAGACAAACTCAATCCATATTCTCTTACGAAAATGCAGCTCTTGTTGCGTGAATAGGTACTTTAGAGTTTTTGGTTTGTAAAAATTTGTACCTTCTCTCCATAAAGGTATACCTTCCAGATTTTTAACGCAAAGACCACAAATTTCATCTCTAAATCATGAGTCGGTAATTCTTCTCATGCTTATATAACTTCTTTGATGCATAAGCAATCACATTATATCGTTGCATAAATGCACATCATAATCTAGTATTTGGTGCATTTGTATAAATTATGTATAGAACTCTCAGTGGTGGCAAGGCTAACACTAGCGACTCAGTCATCTCTAAATCCTTGAGCTTTTATAAAAGGAATCTTTGCAATTTTTGCTCCATTTTTTTGGTAAGTCTCGTCATTGAGATAGCAAAGTTCATAACGTGCTAATCCAACAAAGCTCCTTATTCCGATGCGTTTTTCGGTTGCTTCCAACTTACTATCACTGACACCTTCTCAAAATCGACAAACACTCCTTCCTTTGATATGATATATCCTAAAACCCTCACTCATATGTTTCAGAAACTACACTTTGTGAGCTTCACAAACAATTGATGCTCCTTCAGACGTTCCAAACACCAAAGGTAGATGTTTCTCGTGTTCCTCTAGGCTCATGGACTAAACCAAAATATAATCGATAAATATAATAACAAGGCAAATCAAGTAATCGTGAAACACATTGTTCCTTATCTTCATTAACGTAGCTGTGGCATTAGTCAAACCAAAGGGCATAACCACAAATTTGTAATGTCTATACCGAGTCTGAAACATGATCTTTCTGATGTCTCCTTTTGCAGTTGTCATCTAATGATATCCTGATTCTAGATCTATCTTTAAGAACTGAGTCCCTCCTTTTAACTGATCGAACACCTCACCAATCCTCGTTAGTGGATAATGATTCTTGATAAGGACTCTATTCATGGCCTCGTAGTCGATGCACAATTTGAACTCTCGTCTTTATTCTTGATAAACAAGGCTGGTGCACCTCATAGTGATGTACTGGGTCATACAAAACTCTTCTCTACAAGCTCAACAAATGTTTCATCAACTCTATCACCGGTTGATGACCCAAATAGACACTTCAATACATGCGTGCTAAAGTCTCAAAACCCAAATAGACACTTCAATACATGCGTGCTAAAGTCTTGTGGCTTTACTAAAACGTTTTGAAAAGCACTTGAAATCCCACGGAAATGATAAAATACGAAAATGACAACCAAACTATGATACTAATTTATAACACCCCCATCCCTAAACACCATCGAAACTAGAAATGTACACCATCACATTCAAGAAGTGTTCACGAGTATCATTTCTCAAACACATTTATAAAAAAAATTAATTCTTTTATTTAAAATATTAACGGTTCGAGCCATATATTGAAAGGAAATTTATAAAACTTTAATCACGATAAATAATGGATACATATGGACTACATAGTAAGGCTTATTGAGACCTTCTCTATACCTCTCTCTTTGGTCCGCTGCCAACGCTGATTCCACTCAACCTCATTGTTCTTTTTCCTCACCATAACTTGTCTATCCATGACAGCCCACAAATAGGATGAGTAAAAAAGTCATACTCACTAGATCTATACATGTATGCACTAAGTGCCACATATTATCTCACTCTTAACAAAGTAACATATAATTATGATCTATCATCACTCTAAAGATACACCGAAAACTTTACCTAACTCGATTGAGTATGCTGGGTCCAACGCCAGTACCACACCGTATCATAAGTCTAGAGTCTATAAGACTCTAGTTTGAGTATATGATCACAATACTGACATGGTTGATTTGATACTCCTCATGTGACAACTCTCATCGACACTCCCGGACACGCCTTCCTGTAAAGGTTTAAGTGTGAAATCACTCGATTGAGCATCCAAGACAAGAGGTTCACTTTGCTCTAGCATCGAGCTTCAAAATGTTGAAGTTGTCCAATCCCGACACTTGGTCAAGCATTGATTCTCGAGGTCATCTATAACAACTTAATTTTTACAAAACCCAACTCATATATATGCGATCAATCCTCATACGAGCATTCTAGGTTCTATGGAAAAAGGCAAAGGTACCATCGCGATTATGGAAGGAGTCGAACCAGATTTGGACAAATCATATGTTGCTCCAATGGCGTACAAACCTCCTATACCGTTTCCTCAACAGTTGGTGAGTAGCAAGAACGTAGAGAGAGTAGGCAGATTTCTAGAGGTCCTCAAGAAGCTTGAAATCAACATCCCGTTCGTGGAAGCCCTCCACAAAATTCCTAATCACGCCAAACTCTTCAAGGAGGCTCTTTCCAAGGAGAGGCATATCGAAGAGAGTGAGACGGTAGTACTCACCGAGGAATGCATCGCCATAGCTGCCCCCGAAATTGAAGGACCCCAGAAGCTTCTCCATTCCATGCACAATAGGTAATTCTGACATTGACAATGCTTTGTATAGGAGCAAGCGTGAGCATCATGCCACATTCGGTCTTCAAGCGGATGAACTTTGGAGATCTCAAACCTACCAAGATGTCTCTACGCCTCGCGAATCGTTCGGTAAGATATCCAGTGGGAGTTGTTGAAAACATTCCCACCAAAGTAAGTAATGTTTGTATTCCCGTTGATTTTGTTGTACTTGACATAAAGGAAGATGCTAGGGTGCCCATTATTCTTGGTAGACCTTTCTTAGCTACTGCATGTGTCATGATAGACGTATAACAAGGAAAGCTTTATTTATGTGTCAGAGATGAGAAGATAGAGTTTAGCTTGTCTCAGCTCCATGAACGAACCCTCCTTCAAGGAGTCATGCTTTAGAGTTGATTTGCTGGACGAGTCAGCGAATGACACGCTCGATCGGGTAAGTGTTTCCGATCCTCTTAAGATATGTTTGAAGAAAGTTTGTAGGAATACGAGACTCACGGACGAGAAACCCGAGTTGTACACGAATTTCATGAGTGCCATTGAGGCACTAAGAGACGCCCCCATGTGAGGAGATACAACACAAAACACACACTGATTTCGTAGTGGAGAAGGTGCCAAAATTTGTGCTCAAACCTTTTCCTATTTCTCTTCGGTATGAGTACATTGAATGAATATGACACATATCCTGCTGTTATGAATTCTAACTTGAGTGAATATGAGACGAGAAAGCCATCCTCTCATCTAAAGATGAGTAGGAGAATAAGCTCTTCAATATGTACGCACAGAAATTCTATGGAAGACAACCACGAACCTTCCACTGAAACTCAAAGGAGGTTGCACCAACACTTGAAAGAGGTAATGGAAAAAGAAACCATCAAGCTTTTTGATGCATATATCATTTATCCAACCTTAGGCAGCGAACGAGTGAATCATGTGCATGACGTTCCAAAGAAAGAAGCAGTGACGGTGATCTGCAATGCGAACGATGACTACACTAAGGGATGGCACGACAAAAAGATCTTACCTCATGACTTCCAGCTAGGTGACTTAGTTCTACTTTTCAATTCTTGTCCTAAGTTTTTCTCAGGCAATCTACGGTCTCGTTGGTCTGGAGGGTAAGGAAAGCTAAGTCACGTTTGTCAGGTGACTTCGTTTCATTTTCTTTTATTTTCTCATTGATTTCGTAGTTTTTAGTGTGTTTTTATTTTTCATGAGTCGGAGTCTTCCTAGGCATTTTTCCGGTGCCACGTTTTGAGATGAAACCTGAACCTAGGATACTTAAGAAGTTGGCCTTTTCTATGATATTTTGCATGTTTGAGCTAGGTTTTTTCTAAGCGTTAGAGCTTATTAGTCGACTGAAAAACAATAGGTCGTAATTCTTTGAGAATCCTAGTGTTACTTGTGGGAGCTTTAGACGAGGATGCTAGACTAGTTTATCGTTTATTCTCTCCATTCAGATGGTCATACTTTGTATAGACGATGTTTTAATTCTTTTGATGGGGATTATTAGATCGTATGAAAACGAGCTTGTTTTGCAAAATAAGAGCACACACTAACACTTCGTTGTCGATAGAAATAATGCCTAAAAGCATGATCTAAAATCGATATGAGTGCATCGACCTTGATACTTTTTCGGTGGTTTGGGTCTAAGTGGTGGATTGGAGATCGTCTTTCTATATTCTAAGGGCATGACACAATAAAAATGCCACCTACTCCGTTGCACTCTTGAACGAGATGCATGAGTATACCATCATCGGTAGTCTAAGTTTAAGTAGAGGCTCGATCCCTTCAAATCCGACGTCCTAGGAACCTAGCGTGTCTTTAAAATCTAAAGAAAAAAAGAGTAAATAAAAGAAGAAGAGAAAAGAAAGAAAAAATAAAATAAAGAAAAGAAAGAAGCTCGTAAATGAAACAAATATCCTCGTTTGCTTTAGCATTTTTCTGTAGTGTTGTTTGGTGGGGAGATTTACAGTTGCTTGTTTAGTTTGTCTTTGATTTGCTTTCTCGTAGGTAGCCTTGGTAAACCTAGGATCAAGACTAAAAATTTAATTAGGTCGAATTTGCTTTCGACTTGCTAGTTGATCGGTTAGGTTCGCTTTAGCGGTATTTCTAGGAGAAAGGGGAATTCTCGGTTTTTGTATACCTCACGTGTTCCACGTTTACACTTGCTTAGGGAAAAGCAAACATTCAAGTCTGAGGGATTTTGATCATCAAGTTTTTATACGTATTTCTCACATGGTTTTAGAGATATTTATGATGATAGATGCGATCTTTACGTGTGATTTTGTATCTGTTTTACTCGTTTTGTGTTTTTGATTTCTTATAGGTTTGAATGCGTGTTTGGTTCATTTTGAAGCTCAAGAACGTACACGGGACAAAGTATTAGCACCGAGGATCATAACGGAACAAACGAGGCGATAAACGATGTAGATCATCAGCTCCAACATAGCCCACGCGGGCTGAAACTCATAGCCCGCACGGGGCACAACCACCAGCACATCCAGTATGGGTCAAGGAAGGCTTCAACACGCACGGACTCAGCATCAAAAACCAACCCGCACGGGGCACTCACCTCAGCCCGCACGGGGCCTAGTTTCCAGCGACCATAGCATAGCTCGGGCTGTGCATCAGCCCGAACGGATCTAGCTCCAACAAGGGAGCCCGTGCGGGGCACACACTCCAGCCCGTGTGGGTCGCGTCTGCCACCTGCAAAACAAGAAAAGAAAACTTGCAAGAAACAAGGAAAGAAAGTGGTTAGTTTCCTACATAAAAAGGAAACATGGTTAGAGAATAGGAATGAGAGCTATATGGCGGGAAAATAGAAAGGAAATGTGTTCACTTATCCAAGAATGTAAACCAATGCAAATAAGAATGGAAAACTCACAAAACAACATGCTTCAACAAAGAGGAAACAAGAGGGAAGGAAGTGAACGACCAAAGAGGAAAAAGAGAAGAAAAGGAAAGAAAGAAAAGAGGAAAGACAAGGAGGAGAGCTAGGAGTCGAATTCACTTCAGTTTTGGAGAGTTTACACATTAGAATTGGAGAAAGAGTTGCACAGAGAGAGAGAGTAGAGAGAAGAGTTATTCGTGAGTTCTTGCGGAGGAGACATTCAAGGAGCATTGGAGATCACTTCAGGACTTCGGTTTCGTTTGGTTTTTATGTTCTTTAGACTATCTACTTCGTTTATATTGTTTGTTTTCAAACTCATGAGCGAGTAGTCGTTTTGTTCTAGGAGAAGGGATTAGCCCATGGCTATCCCGGAACCACTTTGATTTATCTTTGAATGCAATTTCCTGTTTTTGTATATATATATTCTTTGTATGAGTGCTTGATTGACTTGTGTTTACGAACGACAAGTAAATATATGTTTTAGGAACTTAGGAGAAGGACCGAAAGGAGAATTCTAATTCTGGATAATAAGGCTTGGAACAACCGAGGCTAGGCCACGAAAGTAGGGTAGCAGCGGTTGAGGGTAAAACAGATGAATCATAGAACTTATGGGTTTAGATTAAGGTGTCAGCCACGAAAGTAGTGGATAACTTGACTAGATCACGTGTCTATGCCTTAAGAGAGGGTAGATATCATATTAAGATCATCGACCTGAGATAACTTTATTGGGAATGCATGAGTAGATAGGTTGATTGTTGGTTTCGGAAGTCTTGTGGTGAAACCGTAATCCTAAGACGTTTGTCTCACTGTTAAGAACTCGTTAGTTTATTGTTATTAGTTATTTCAATCTGAAAACCAATATTTGTCGTTTGAAAGTTTGATTCTTAGTTTGGGTTTAGGTTGTGTTGTGTAGTCCCTGTGGGATCGCACGTGCCGTGCACTTGCGGGTAGTTTAGGTTAATTAAGTTTAACTTGGAACACATCAGTATAATTCAAATAGAGATGTAAATTTAATCTAGATCATATGCATTAAATAAATTTGAATGATCATATCGAGAGGTAGGTTAGTAGGTTTAGAAATCGTGGTATCGATCGTTATTGCATTCAAATTATAAGTCATTAGATGAATATGCCAATTGTTGAATTGATTGAATATGGATCTACTCTTCGAGAGAACATAGATTGATAGAAGAAGATTGAATTCCTCGATAGAAATAATGTGATACTTTTTGAAATCTTTAATGAATTCATATACATGAAAACAATTCTCTATCCTAGATGCAATTTATTGTTGTAAATACTCGTAGTCATAGTTTACTTTACTCGCATAGATTAGATAGTAAATATACACACACTCTTCTTTTCAATGCCATATTTTTTGCTGAATTTTATTGTCTAAATTCCTCTCAGTCTGGATGTTCCACTCTGGTACTATATGATCTGTATCATTTAAGGTAATATCTAGTCTATGTATAAATTATTAAAACTTGAAATGTAATTAGATCACACCTAGATTACACACAATTTTGACACTGTTTCCAGAGAGATCTGGCGGTTTAGCTATTTGATTTTACAAATCTAGGTCACTTTTTCGTTTATAGTTCGCTATTGATACCTCCTTTTTATTTTGTTCTCTTTATTTTTTTTTATTCTTTGTAGATCTCTAGTTTATGATTACAAGTGATAGGTGCTTTACATTCGTATCACTCTATCCAGAATTTGAAACAACTACAAGGACCACTCGGAAACAAACAAAAAAAAAGACTGATGGATGAAAACTTCGAGAATAAGGTTTTGGACGAGGAGACTTATGGAGCATACACAGATCCTAAACACGCCCAACTCATGTCCTGTATTTTCGAAAGCCGAATATTAATCTTATCAGGCTTGAGATTCAGGCTTCGCATTCTGATGTATACTAAATAAGGTTCTAAACCTTCACTTGATGAGGTTCAAGATGTTACCAAGCTTGAGATTCAGGCTTCACATTCTGATGTATACTAAATGAGGTTCTAAACCTTCACTTGATGAGGTTCAAGATGTTATGCAATTATCACTCTAGAAAATCTAAATAGTAATGGACGAAGCTATCATGTTATTGGAATTTTCCTTTTCTGTCATGGACCAAGCACATGAATTACTCTACACATTGGAACCAAATTCCATCCATGCATGGAATCAACTCAACGCGAGATTCATGATGAGGTCCATCCGCCTAAAAAAATAGACGTGGAAGAACAACAAGATTCCTTTGCTCGAAAGGATGTTGAGATATTGTATGAGGCATGAGAGATATTCAAGGGCTATCATTGAGCATGGTCCACACTATAGGATGGATCAAAAGTGCCCATATCCACTTTCATTGAGGAGCTCCTAGAGGACATACACATATGGGTCAATGCTGCATGTGGAGGATTACTTCATGAAATTTACTTCACTCAGTTTGAGGAGAAAATTTACAAGATGGAGAACGACAGAATGGCTCTAAGCAATTACGTAAGGAGACTTCTAACAAGGTAGTCGGGCAATGATATCAAAACTCTCAAAACCAAATTAGCTCAGTTGAAGCTAGAAATGGCCACCATTAAGCATTGAGTATCATCATCTTCGGATTTACATGGGCATGAAAACAATTATTCAATATTTTACATGGTAGAATAGATAGGAGATGATGCAGACTAGATGGCGAACAACACCTACTCCTACTCGAACATGTATAATCCGGCTTGGATAAATCATATGAAATTCTCCTACAATAGTACCGCCAACTTGCAGCACCCACCAAAGGGGAACTTTCAGCCCCCGATAATCTCACGACAATCCTACGGTGGAAACTTTAAAAATAGGCCACCACATGAAAATCTGATTTTTCGAAAAAAGGTACCTTCAAAGGTACTACAAGAACACAAGGCGGATAATGACGTTAAGTCTTTTTTTTCAATTGTTGAAGGATTACAAGACACATACCGCAAGCTGGGAGGAATGAACACTAAACACAAGGATTTCAAATGGGTGATAAGGCATCAAATATACGGAATCCATACGTACCTCAAGATGCTAAATAATCAAGTTGCATAGCTTGCATCCACTCCATCCAGATTAGCAGAAGCAATCTAGAGGAAAATTATCAAAAAGCACTTCTTAGTATTAATTCGTGATTGTAGGAAAATCTTAACTTAAATTGTTATGATAGGAGGAATCAGTCTTTTGAGAACGAACGTGCATATATGATATGCATAATGACATATATATGGAGATGTGTATATGAATTATTGAATAATTGACACTTGATGTAAATGTAAACGGATGATTGGTCAATTAGTATATACCCTAAGTGCATTAGAAGACAATTAAAGTGTTCATTAGATAGTTAACTAAAATTTAATTAATTTTATAGTGGTGCCTAAATTATTATATATATATATATCTCTAATCAGCTAGAGAAAATTAGTTTAACAAAATTCTCTACAATTCGAGCATGTGAAGCCTTGACGATAAATCCGTTTTTGGTGTAGACTACTTGTAAAAATCAAATGCCATCAGTACTTCATCTAATCAGCAACATACCTTAAGGTTAAGTAGATTCATCCTTTTGTGTTTAGTTTTAGAGAAAACCAAAACCCCATAAAATGAAATATAAAACGTATTATTACACAAGGATCGATGAGGAATTCGTGGTTCCACCACCAAATATAAAAGGACAAATCACGAGGGCCAAATACATGAGCTTAGGAATGTGCTCATTGAAACATGTATAGAGAGGATGGGAAATGGTAGGACAAGATGTCAAAAAGCATTGATTCAAGACAACAAGATCGATCTCCAAAGAGAAGAGGCCAAGAGAAACAAGAACCTAGATAATTTGAAGACGCTCGGCCTGAGTAGGGTGCCGCTTGACTCGAGCAAACTTTCTAAATCAATGTATGCATGGCATCATTGGTCGGTTGGTTTGAGCAATGGAGTGCCCGATCCAAGCGAATCTAAGCATTCAAATGATTGAATCACTCGAGTCGAGCATCACACACGTCAACTAATAATTGGAAGACTCGATTGAGTGAATGAACTGCTCATCTGCATGTAATTTAGTTTTACGGATTTTAGGGTTAAGACTTATGCAACGCTCGACCAAGTGGTTATACCGCTCAATAGAGTATTTTTACTGTGTTTTATTAAGTTAAACTATTTTAGTTGATTTTACATAATTATTTTATCCTTAAAAATATAGGGACCCATTATATGCCTTTTAACCTAAGTTTTAATCAATTGAGAATATTGTTTTCTGCAATTCTTGAGATTTAGCTACCGAAATCATAGAGGGATACTAAGTGTTCACCGACTTATAAACAATACATCACAACTATTGTGGCATCGCCTATTAAAGTTTGGAAATTTCTAGTCGAATCGTAGTTGGAGTTTGTGATGCGATTCAAAGTTAAACAAAGATTAAACTAAACTACCTGCAAATGCACGACACGTGTGTAGTACTCTAGGTTTCGATCCCATAGCGAATACGCAACACAACCGAAACTCAAACTACGAATCATATGTCCAAGCGAATGCATATTGGTTTTAAGATTGAAATACTAAAAAACAAATAAACTACGAGTTCTTAACAGTGAGACAAACGTTCTAGAAATCTGGTTTCACCACAAGACTACCGAAACCAACAATCAACCTATCTAATCATCTAATCCCGATCAAGTTATCTAAGGCAGAGGATTCTAATATGACATCTACCCTCTCTCAAGGCATAGACACGTGATCTAGTCAAGTTATCCCCTACTTTCGTGGCTGACACCTTAAACTAAACCCATAAGTTCTGTGCTTCATCTGTTTTACCCTCAACCGCTGCTACCCTACTTTCGTGGCCTAACCTCGGTTGTTCTAAACCTGATCTTCTAGGACTAGAATTCTCATTTCGGTCCTTCTCCTACTTGGCCTTCGTACATACAAGTCATTCATGCATTCAGACAAAGAATAGATAAACGAAAACGAGAAATTGCATTCAAAGATAAATCAAAAGCGGTTCTGGGATAGCCAAAGGCTAATCCCTTCTCCTAGAACAAAACGACTACTCGCTCATGCGTTCTTAAAAAAACATAATCGAAATAGATAGTTTAAAGAACATGAAAACCTAACGAAATCGAAGTCCATGTTCGATGCCCCTTGAATGTCTCCTGCAAGTCTCTCTCTTCTTCCTTTCTATCTATATATGTGTATTTGTATAACGTCTGTGTAATTCTCCCTAAAATGATTGAATATGTCTTCCTTCCTCTTCTATTGTTTTTCCTTTTCTTATTCTTTCCCATTTGGCCATGATTTTCCATTCTTCTTTCGTAATCTTCCTTTTCTTCTCCATGGCTGAATGTTTCCTTTTCTGTGTTTCAGGTGCGTGTACGTCCATGGCCGACCGTGCAAGATGGTGAGCCCGATCAGACATATCCTTTGAAGAGTGTCTGACCGTGCACCTTAGGAGTCTGGTCGTGCGTGGGGTTCCGGGAAGTTTCTGTTTCAAACGCCCGGTCGTGCAGGAATAGGTGCACGGTCGTGGACTAGGTTGCTAGTTGAGTAGCCTGGTCATTCAGGAAGGGGTGCTCGGTTGTGGACTAGGTTGCTAGTTGAGTAGCCCGATCGTTTAGGAAGGGGTGCTCGGTCGTGCAGGGGCTGTGGATGATGAACCCGATCGTGCAAAGGAGTGTTGATCGGTCGGGCATGCATGTTGGTTGTTGAGCACGGTCGTGCTGGAGTTAATGCACGGTCGTGCATTGGTGTTTCCCATTGAGCATGGTCGGGCATTGGCTGATGCATGGTAGGGCACGTGTTTGTTTGCTCAGCCCGGTCGTGTTGTGCATTGTGTTGGTCGTGCACTTTGTTGTCTTACCCCGTTTCTCATACCGTTTGCTCTGTTACAATCCTTGATGATAGAAATTTGTCCCCTGTACGTTCCTTAGCTTTGAAATGAGCCAAATTTGCAATAAAACTTGTAAGAACACCAAAACACGAAAACGAGTAAAATGGATACAAAATCATTCGTAAACATCGCAAGTATATCATAAACATCTCTAAAATCATGCGAGAAATACGTATTAAAATGATACGATCAGTTTGGAGCCTCAATTCTTAGAAGAGATAAGTTTCAGGTTGTATTATCAGGTTGATACACTACCATAAAAAATAGACAACTATCAACAGATAGGGTAATGGATCCGTCCGTTGATATTTTTTACAACGGATTGCAATGGATTTTTGAAAATTATCAATGAGCAGATGTCTATTGGAGTATGTTTCTTTCATCTAAAGAAAAAGGTAAAAAACAAATCAATGGTAAAAAGGATCTATTGTTAAACAATACTTGTTGGAAGAAATTACATATTTCAGTACATTTATTTCAAATCACATATTTTGATGAAACAAAGAAGATCATAAAATGATCACACAAACTATCTATATCAGTATAATCCTCAGTTTGGCGTAATTCCGAAGATCTTTACACCAATTGGATGTATAGGAGGGAATGATAACAGGTAATCCGTTGTAGTTTTTATATCATTCTTAGGTCTAGTTTCGAGTAGATTTATTAGATTTCATTCATTTATCGAGTTTATTCGAGGATTTCATCTACATTTCGTGTTTTGTGTAGGAAACGAAGACATGAGGAGAAACACGAGAGATTATGGCAATTTAACCCCGAAATGACAACGTTCAACTTGTGCAAGGCTGTGGATTAAAGTGAATATTCAAACACCGAGCGAAAGGAGCGGAAACAACAACTTAGGACATGCACGCCCGGGCATTGGAAGTGTGCCCGCTCGGGTAATTGATGCCAAGACAACCCCGTAGCTTTGCACGACTCGGGTGCTCAAGGAACATGAAATCAGATCTATAAAAGGGGGATTCGAAGGAGATTTGAAGGGGGGGACTCAAGGACAATTCAGTGTCATTAGAGACACACTTGGAAGGATCGAGAAGGACGGAACGAGGGATCCGGAGCATGGAGGATCTATTGAAGACATCGGTTGATGAATAGGGAGCATTCTTATTCTCTTTCTATGTTGAATTTAGATTTCTTTTGTGTTTCGTTTTCTGAGTTCATGTCCAAGTAGATCTATTGCCATAGGATAGAGAGTATTGCCAACATGTAATGAGGTCTTGTGCTTAATGAATGGTGGATCTTAATGCTTTCATACTTGTACGCCACTCGTTATGAATGAATTTGGTATTTGATCATGTTTTCAGATTGATTGGTTGATCTTAATGCTTCAATACTTGTACGCCACTTGATTGATGATGTTAGAAGTCTAATAAATCTACGCCAGGGCATTAGACTTTGGAACTTAGCCATGATTTAGGGTTTAATCGGTTTAGAATCTACGCCAGGTCAATCGATTGAATCTAGGGATTAGGATAGCAGTCGTAATGCGTCTAAGCATGTAATATGCGCAATAGATATATTGGTATATGCTTGCTAGATAGTGGACAAGTCTACGCCAGTCAGTTCTTATAGGAGAGCTTGAATTCCCTGAACTCGTGATAGTATCTAAGACCAATTATCTCATTAGAACTTCGTTACGTCGTTGTGCAACTCTTGATACCTATGGTGTTTTGTCGCTGAGTCATTCCTATCATTAGTTTAGTTAGTTTGCATTTGCATTCCATCTACTATTGATTTTACACGTCTTATTCATTAGTCTAATAGCTTTAGAGTTGCATCAATTCCTTGTGTTCGACCCTAGTTGCTACACGATCCGTATTCTTGCGGAAGCGTTAGTCTAGGTAATTTATTACTTGAGTCTACGCACATCAGGGAAATCCGAAGAATGTTGGCTAACATCAGAGGAGTATAATCACGTCCACACATATATTATTAATTTGTCAAGAACTGTTACCTTTCGAAAGGTACAAAACCATGACAATCGATTTTTTAATTTACATATATATATATATATATACATATACATATATCTATATATATGTTAACGTACTTTTCATTACAGGATATTTGATGAAGAAGTAATGAGAACATATCCTCATCTAAACGCAGATGAACTCACCAAAATGAAAGTTCAACATTATACTTCATGGTTGAAAGATTATGTAAATACACATATTTTTGTATAAATACGTACAATAATTTATGTTATAACAATAATTATTCATTTTTATATTATACAAGTCAAATGTTCCAATTAGAAACTGTTGGAATAATTAGAATTTAAGAGATTGAGGAAATAGATTGAGAGTTGGAGAGAATTGGAAGGGAAAGTGTTTTCATTCCATTGAGATTTTCATTACAATGAGAGTGTTCTTCTTGTAGAACATAAAAAATGCTAAATAAAATAAGAATTAAATTAACCTACAAGTACAACTAATTAGTGCCTAAAATGACAACACCATGTTGTATTTGGGAGGAGTGAAAGTGACAACACCATTGCATTCTCCTTAGGCTTCTCACGTGAAGGGCATTGCCTCAAATGGTAATGTCTTCTCCTTCCCTTCCAACAACACATTCAACCTTCCTCTTATAGTTCAAATGTTGTTTTGTAATTCTATCAAGATTAATTTTATCCATATATAATTAATAAGTCACATATGTAGAATTTAATCTTAATACTCCCCCTCAAGCTTAACTATAAGGCCTTACTATAGTTAAGCTTGAACCATGACTCATTGCCTCATTAAAACCTAAGTGGAAAAACCCTTTGCGGCAAAACCACACTTAGAAAAAAGAGTACAACTCATTGTCATGTTAGACATTTCATGTACGAATGCTAATGAGTCCAAGTCTAGGGAATATGGACTCACAAACCTTCTTGCTAGTAGCCTTGGTGAAGATATCGGCCAATTGGTCTTCACTTCTTGTATAGCATGGTAGAACTATCCCTTGGTCAATCATTTGCCTCACCTTGTGGCAATCTACTTCAATATGCTTCGTCCTCTCATGGAACACCGAATTGGATGCAATGTGGATGACAGCTTGATTGTCACAATGCATGGTCATAGGAGATGATGTCTCGATACCCAAATCCGTGAGAACATTTTTTATCCATACTACCTCATTGGTTAACTTCCTCATTGCTCGGTACTCGGCTTCCGCACTTGAGCATGAGACAACCTTTTGCTTCTTGCTTTTCCAAGTAACTAAATTGCCTCCTATAAATGTGTAATAACCCGTGGTAGACTTCCTATCCACTCGATCACCGGCCCAATCCGCATCAAAATATCCTATGATATCTGTGTTCTTGTTGCATCCCATCCACACTCCTTGATCCGTAGTTCCTCTTAAATAGCTCAAGATCCGTTCTACCATTTTCCAATGGTAGGTTGTTGGTGCTTGCATGTATTGGCTCACTTGGTTCACCGTAAAACAAATATCCGGCCTTGTGATTGTGAGATAGATCAATTTCCCAACCATTCTTCTATAAAGCTTAGGATCTCCAAACGGCTCATCATCAATCTCCCCCTTACGCATTACTTTGTATCCATCTTCCAGTGGAGTTCTCGCAATTCTTCCTTCAATTGTACCTAGCTCATTCAACATATCAAGGGTGTAATTTCTTTGGGATAGAAATAGCCCTTCCTTAGAACGACATATTTCTATTCCTAGAAAGTACTTTAGTTTACCTAAATCCTTAATATCAAACATGGTTTTAAGATATACCTTTGTAGCTTCCACGCCCTAGGTCACTTCCCGTGATGATTATATCATCAACGTAGACAAGCACTACCACTATTCCCTTTGAGCTTGGTAAGGTGAATAATGTGTGATCGGCCTCGGATTTCCTAAAACCACGTCCATTTAGGGTTGTGCTTAGCTTGTGGTACCACGCCCTTGGGGATTGTTTAAGACCATAGATTTCCTTTCTAAGTCTTAGAACATTTCCCGGTTGAACTATGTGCTCTAGCCCCGGAGGTGGGTACATGTAGACTTCATCTTCTAGTTCCCCTTGTAGAAATGCATTCTTGACATCCATTTGCCAAAGGTTCCACTCAAGGTTCACGGCAAGTGAGAGTACAATCTGGATGGTGTGAAGCTTTGCAACGGGAGCAAATGTGTCTACATAGTCTTCTCCATATACTTGTGTGAATCCCCTTGCCACAAGTCTCGCTTTGTGCCTTTTAATGGACCCATCACTATTGTATTTGATCGTGAAAACCCATTTTCTTGAGACGGCTTTCTTTCCCTTAGGTAATTCCGACTCAAACCAAGTGTCATTTATCTCCATTGCTTTATGCTCATTCCCCACGGCATCTCTCCACACTTTATGTTCTTTAGCTTCATCATAAGTCTTCGGAATATACTCCTCATCCAAGTTGGCCATGAAGACTTGATTTTCATGAGGGTACACGGCTAGAGAGCATGTTGCTTGAAGTGGATGTGCCACGGCCTCACAATTGTAGTACACCTGAGTATTCTTCATCATAAGTCTTGTACTTCTCCTTAGTGGTTGCACTTCTTCTTGCACTACTTCTTGTGTTTCCACCCTCGGTGTATTCTTCATCATAAGTCTTGTACTTCTCCTTAGTGGTTGCACTTCTTCTTGCACTACTTCTTGTGTTTCAATAGCTTCATCACTTGTTTCTATCGGTGCTTCACATGGTTGAGTACTTCCTTGGTCATGAACCGGATGTTCTTCTAGTGGATGTGCGGATGCATCCATATTTTCTTCCTCATTCCTCCTTTCATGATCAAGGGAAGTACCCTCACTAGTCATTTCTTGGACAGCCGCATTTCTTCTTGGAAGTTCAACACTTCCTAACCCAAGTGTCTCCAAGATTTTCTTGAGGTTGTTTGCTCGGTCCGAGGGTGAACTAGCCACGTCTTTTAAATTCTCCCAATTTTTCTCATCATAGAACCCTTTGTTCTCCATGAACTTGACGTCTTTGGATATTAGAACTCTCCTTGTAGAAGGATCATAACACTTATACCCCTTTTGTGTAGTGGAATATCCAATGAACATAGCCTTTGTGCTTCTTGCCTCTAGCTTGTTTCTTTGTTCCCCAGGTACTAAGACAAAACATACACAACCAAAAACTCGTAAGTGATTAATAAGATGTTTAGTTTTGTTTAATACCTCAAATGGGGAGATATCTTGTAAGATCTTTGTTGGAGTTTGATTTATAAGGTAACATGTGGTTAGAACCGCATCTCCCCAAAACCTTTATGGCACTTTTGTATGGAACATCATAGACCTCGCCACCTCCATAAGATGTCTATTTTTCCTCTCGGCTACACCATTTTGTTGTGGTGTATATGGACAGCTTGTTTGGTGGAGTATGCCATGCTTGGATAGGTGTAGTTTAAAGTTTGTGCTCGTGTATTCTCCACCATTATCTGATCTAAAAATTTTAATTTTGGCATTAAAGTGGTTAGTCACATAATTTTAGAAATTTATAAATGCTTCTAACACTCTATCTTTAGATTGTAACAATGTAATCCATGTGTATTTTGATTTCTCATCTATAAATGTGACAAAATATTTATGGTTCTCTCTAGATAGACATGGTGCTGTCCATACATCAGAATGCACGAGATCAAAGCAATTGTCATAGTTTGTGAAAGACTTAGAAAAAACAGTTCGACAATGTTTTCCTAGGATACAAGCCTCACATTCATCCGATTTAAAAGAAACACTAGGTAATATTAAACTTAAGGCACGAAAATGTGGATGTCCTAATCTAGCATGACAAATAACATCATCACAAGAGACTGAAAAAGATTTAAAAACATTAGAAACATCCGAAAAAGAGTTGGTGTCTTCAAGCATGTATAAATCATCCTTGGAGACTCCTTTTCCAAATATTTTCCTTGTCTTAATATCCTGAAAAGAAACCTCATTAAGACTAAAAATCACATTACAATTTAAGTCATTTGTGGTTCTTTTAACCAATAGTAAGTTAGATGTGAATTTCGGCAAGTATAATGCTTTTGAATCTTTTTCAAAAAGTTTAAGTACTCCTTCACCTTCTATTAGAACCTTATAACCATTTGCTACTATGACACTCCCTAGGGCCGGTCTAATGTTCTTTAAGAGGTTAGCATCACTAATCATATGATGAGAGGCTCCTGAATCAATTAACAATGGCTTAATATTTTTAGATGCAAGTAAAGCTTTACCATCTTTATTACCGGAATTTTCCTTCAATGCTTTGATTAGTGCCTCGAGGTCGGACTTCTTAACCATTTCAGCTTGAGCATTCATCATATAGGCAGCCATGGTTTTGAATTCTTCTCCATTGTTTTGAGAAGAGGAAGCACCGACCGATTCTCCTTGAGTCTTGTTGGAGCAATGAGCTCTTTGATTCTTGAAATTGTTTTTCCTTGGTGGTTTAAGGTGGGGATGTAGAATCCAGCATTCCTGTTTAGTATGTCCCTCGTTTTTGCAATAGACACATTTTTTGAATCCTTGTTTGCCGCCAAAACCTCCTTGAAAATGTCCCTTGTTTGCTAATTGTACCATTTCGCCTTTGCCTCCAAATAAGCCGAGAGACCCTTCTTCCTTTTGAATTTGAGCACACACATCCTCAAGGCTTGGTAGAGTGTCGGACCTAAGGATTTGTTTGATAACATCATTGTAGACGGGGCTCAAGGTAAAGAAAAGTCTAAAGACTTTATCTTGCTCTTTTCTTTCGTTAAGGACTTTTGGATCGATGGAGCTTTGCCTTAAGATGTCTAGCTCCGCCCATAAATATCTAAACCTCCCAAAATGTTTGTTGAAAGTCATTCCTTCTTGGTTGAGGTTGTTGATTTCTCTCTTGACTTCATAAATCCGGCTTATGTTAGAGATGTTGCCGCAAACCTTCTTGAGGATGTCCCATAATTCTTTTGCACTTTCACAATAGGAATAGGCTTTAAGGATTGATGGTTCAAGGGAGTTTTGAAGGAAGGAGAGGACGGCTTAATTTTCTTGAGTCCATTTCTTCGAATCCATGGTGATGATTTCTTTCCCATGTTCATCATGAGATGTCACCTTTGGAGCTTCTTTTTCTTCAATATGCTTCCAAAGGGCTTTGCCTCCTAGGGCTGCTTTAATTAATCTTGACCATAAGAGATAGTTTGGCCCTTTAAGAATCACGGGTACATCCATCTTTGTGATTTCCATGTCCATTGTTTGGTGTTTGAGAAGATAAAAAAAACAGAACAGATTTTTCGAAGAGAATAAGGAGATTATGATGAAGAATGATGAGAATAGACTAAGAAATTTATGTAAACCGCTCTGATACCATGTTGGAATAATTAGAGTTTAAGAGATTGAGGAAATAGATTGAGAGTTGGAGAGAATTGGAAGGGAAAGTGTTTTCATTCCATTGAGATTTTTATTACAATGAGAGTGTTCTTCTTATAGAACATAGAAAATGCTAAATAGAATAAGAATTAAATTAACCTACAAGTACAACTAATTACTGCCTAAAATGACAACACCATGTTGCATTTGGAAGGAGTGAAAGTGACAACACCATTGCATTCTCCCTAGGCTTCTCACGTGAAGGGCATTGCCTCAAATGGTAATGTCTTCTCCTTCCCTTCCAACAACACATTCAACCTTCCTCTTATAGTTCAAATGTTGTTTTGTAATTCTATCAAGATTAATTCTATCCATATATGATTAATAAGTCACATATGTAGATTTAATCTTAATAGAAACATCCTACCAGGTTAAGAGATTTGGCGAATGGTCCTGGAAGGAATGTATTGTGTTGGCTAATTATGTTTACTCGGGGTTAGACATTCCACACTTACAAGCACATAAAACATAGAATCACGTACAATTACGGTGTTTACGTGAATAGTGAAATAGTAGATGATAATTTTTTCATTATTTTGCACCAAATCCTACAGGTGGAATATCTTGGTCTCGTTGGATTGAAGGTAATGCTTTTTAAATGTCAGTGAGTAGGACATGGTACGCGAAAAAAATTGATGGGGAGGAATTGACATCTACCCGACATAACAATATGAAAGTATGATCCATTATCACAATAGATCACGTAAATCAAGTATGTTACACTCATTATCCAACAACATTGAAACATTAAAGAGAAAAGTGGTGGGCCATATTTAAGATTAAACCATGAAGAGTTGTAAGCACAGAAGAAAAAGAATATCTGTTGCAAACTGATCACCAAAAATGGATACGGTTAATTGATACAAATAACAGGTAAGACATTCTTGCAAGAACTAACATAGATGGAGAATACATTCGCGATGACAAAGATATTGAACTAGAAGATGCAAAATATGAACAAGGCGTGAAATCTATGCACAATTAAAGGAAGATTCGTCAATCCAAAAATCAACTGAAGAAGAAATGCGATTTGTATAATTAAAAATCAAATTTTCTATTTTTTATTTACATAATTTATTCCTTATTCAACGGGTATCCATTGGAAAATGCAATGGAAATCCGTTGAATCGTTCAATATTGTCCGACACTTAGAAATAATTTTAAGGTTGTTCAATTTACCTAGAAAAAATTCAAGGTTTTTCAATTTACAATGGCATCTATTGATAATTTCCAACGGATGGACGTTGTAAACATTTCCACTGCCAACAGATTGATGTTAAAGTGTCTAGACATTTCCAATGGATGCCCGTTGAAATTTTGCAAAGGGAATCCGTTGGAAATCAACATGATGCCTATGCCCACATGGTACTATCGATACATTGGGATGATGGTTTCCAATAGGCATCCGTTGGTATTTTCAACGGATTCCCGTTGGACAGAGGACATACAGTCATTTATTCTGTCTATTGCCTCAGGAAAACACGTTTCTAACGAGAATCCGTTAGAAATTCAAATGGAAGCCCATTGGAAACCAAACAATCATGTCAATTAATTGTGGCCGTTGAGGTGGCATAATTTCCAACACGCATCCGTTGGCATTTTCAATGGATACCCGTTGGAAATTTCTGTATTTAAGTCATTGAACAATTCATTTTCAACACAATCACAAAACCAACATATCAAATTCTCTAAAAAAATTCCTAAATACTTCAACAAAATGAGAGCTCGGCGATTTATCGGTCTTGGTGGATTGTTGGCAGGTTCTGCAGGAGCCCCGCCACCACCACTTCCGCCACAATATCTCGCCCCTTCACCTATATCGGCTCCACCAATATTATATAAAAAAGATGATATGATGGATATTGATGCTTTGATCGATACTTTCGACGAGCAGAATTTATTTAGAAGAATATAATAACATTATTGTTATAATAAATCTCAAATTATATAAATATTTGAAATCGATATATCTTAAATTTGTGTTTTTTATTTTTCAGACTGTTAGGCCGTATTAGGGGCGTCTATACGGTCTAAGTGCTCTACAAAAAGATATCGTCGAGGATGCCACGACGATACCCCATCGAGCAGCTCGAGGAAAATTTTCGAGAAACGTGAGCGTAGAAAATGATGCCGATTTAGAAGAAATGTAGCTCGAGCATATCGCCACTACCACCACAGACGGGGACAACAACAAAACAAGGACCGATCATTGACTCCGATGAAACGATTTTTCAAGGCATTGGTGGGCACGGGGATGACAAAAATGTGCCAATTTAGAAGAAATGTAGCAATCATTTTTAAATTTTGTATATATAAAATAATTTTATATTTTTATTTTGTTAGAAAAAGTTGCTCTGATAGCGACAGATGCCCGTGGATAATAGAACATAGTTTTCAACGGGCAACCTTTGCAAAATTACATAATTCTCACCAATTCTTTTCCAACGGGCATCAGTTGCTATTTCCCGCAAAAATTGTCAACGGGCATCCGTTGCAAAGTTACATATCTCCCGCCAATTCATATCCAACGGGCATCCATTGTAAATTTGTAGCATTTCCGTCAATTCATTTTCAACGGATGCCCGTTGCAAATGAGCAACGAGTTTCCGTTGAATGTTTTGTAGTGGGTATCCACTACAAATTGAAAGGGATATATTTGTTACAATCTCTTGATATTTCTCAATGGATAATATCTGCTGACCTACCGTTGCAATCTGCAACGGAATTTGTTTTTCAACGATCGATTTTAATAGCCGTAAATCCGTTGGAAACTGTCATTTCCAACAGAACATTTTTCATTTTTAATGGATATGGCCATTGGAAATGGCATGTTCTTTTTTTTTTTTTGTAATTCTAGGAGGCTTTAGTTTGATTTCATCCATCTAACAATAGAACGTTGGTGTAGATTCATACCAATAACATTGTTACATGGTTATTTGAACTTAACAACAACAGTAGAAATATAATCATAACTAGAGAAATAAAATACTAATTATTAACCTAGGTGTCTTCAGTGAACTAATGGAGCGAGTGAAAAAACAATGCTAAATTGTGATTGTTGTCTGAAATTCTGTTTACTACGATCAAAAGAACAATAAATAAAAGAAACCAGAAAATCTAAGTGTTTCCTAGAAATTGGTATTTTTTTTTTGGAACTCCAAATAATAGATATAAAAGATTCACATTGCAATCAAACATTTTCTAGACAAAAATGGCGCATATAGATTTTAAGGTTCACCCAAAAAATAGCGGAATTTTCAATTGTCTTAAATATTCAAAACATGAAAAATGTCTTTTATCCTTAATGAAATCTTAACATGCATGCAAGTGTAAAATAAGCACCTACAATTATATATTTTTCACCACTTATATTTTTTTAAGAAATCGAAATAATTGTTCACTCCCTTCACTGTCACTTACTTTATATCAAAAGTTCGAGCGGAAAACAATATGTCTAACATAGTTTTTAGAAAACGGGAGGAATTTCGTCAAAATTCTTCTATATTTCTCTCGATAAATCTTCTTTCAGACTCATCCTTAATATCCAAAAATGACATCGACTTCATCGTCATCACTTTGACATCGTTTACACAAGAAATTGAGAGGTCGCAACTTAATTCGGAGAAGTCACACTTTATTCTTTGAGTTTAAATATAAGTGAAATGCACATTAGAACCACTTATTATTTGGGTTATATGTGTTTGAATGGTTATGATTGAAGAGTTAGGGTTTTAAGGCTTTGTAATATAGTTAAGGTTTTTTGGGTTTGAAATTTAACCTTGTTAACATTTTCACACCAAATCTCAAAATAGTCTATTGTGGAATATAAATAGCTATATTCTAGTCTAAAAGAGAAAGTCGCACATAAGTTGCAAAGAAGTTGCTGAAGGTTGTATAGAAATCACAAATGTCGTAAAAGAAGTCGCGGAGTAGTAATAAAGGTAGTAACGAATTCGTGTTGTATTGAAAAAGTAAATGTCACTTGGTGGTGATGATACCATGACATTTAATTGAATCTATATGTAGGTATGTGATTACCTAAAATAGAGAAGTCAAAGTTTTGGCGAATTTTAGTATATAAGCAATGTTGTTGTGATGTTGCGGGGAATTTCAATTAATTGGGGATGAATGAACATAATGTGGACAAGATAAAGATTACCACATTAGTATTATAGTCTCGTATAACAGGACATGAATATCATGATAATATTAATTTGATTCTCTTAAAGTTGGTCGATGATATTGATGTTTGCAAATTTTTCTCTCAGAGGAGGTATATCTTTCACCTAATTAGAAATAAAGTTAAAAAGTATCAATTTCATTCCAAGTTTTTTCCCTTTTTGGAACCTCCCAAACAAAGGTGTAAAATGAGACACCGGCTCACAAGTCATCTCTAACTCAACTCATTATTTCACAAAATAAACTAAGTATATTTAGAAATTTAAAACACTCTGGAGAACTAGATTCAAAAACGGGTTATAGTTTAGATAGTCTAGCTCGTGGGAATGTGAGCCAGCTCGTGAGCCCGTGGACCGAAGAAAAAAGGTAATTCTTTTATCTTTTTAGTTGTTATTAATTTATTGTTTGGAAAATGTATCCTAATATATATTTATTCCTTTTGTTGATTGATATATATAGATTTTAAATGTGATAAAACTGTTACTAAAAAGGATATGCAAAAAAATTATGTGCATAATTACCAGCGACATAATTAATTTGTTCATTTTATTTTGTCTTTAACTTGGTTTTGAATATTTATTAATTTTGATTTGATTTAATATTATAAAATTTGATAAATTTATATTTGATATAGTATTTTTAATATTTACAAATTGTTATTATAATTGATATTTTAATATTTTTGAAATTTATTTTGTTAATAAAATATTTTATATTTTTTAGTAACATATCTTGATTGCGAATCAACTCATTTCTTTTTCACGAGCTCATGATGGGTTGGATTAAAGCTCAGATATTCAAACTTGTTTAGAAAATGGGTTATGTGAGCCAACTAGTTTTTTAGTGAGTTCACATCTATCTAGACTAAGCTTAACCAAGCCAGCTCATTTGATACTCTACTCCTTCTATTTCGTACATTCTGTATTCATAATTCAACTAATGGTAAGTTGAAAAATAATCCGATTCTCATAACAAAATTTTGTTGTATAATGCTTTGGTATTTTTAAACTTTAGACCATTTGAGGTGTATCCCTCATCTTTGTTAACGTAGACGGTAAGAGAACAAACGTAACTACGATTACATCCTATCGTCATCTTCTCAGATGTGCAGAAAAATATTTATATACAAAATGAAATTTACAATGAAAAAAGTGATGGAAAGGTTTACATTCAAAGATAAGTCAAAATGTAGTGGTACTTATTCGTACAGAAGTCACATTTATTCCTCATGAATTCATTGTGAATTCGTATTCAAATCATACTAATGTCGCAATGTGGTAAAGTGGGCATATTGTCTTCGTAATTTTTGCCCTGAAGTTATACTTAAAACAATTTCTTTTTATTTTTAGGATACTTGTAGTATTTTCATACCTAACATAAGGAAAAGATAGAATTCGTTGAGAATGTTATCTTAAATAATGATGAATATAAAAATTTGATGTGTGGATGATATACATAGAGGCCGCTCCAAATTTTGTGTTTTGATTATAGATTCTCGAGGAGGATGTGTCTTCCCGAACCGATGTTCAGAAAATTAAGGTACATAAAAGAAAGGCACCAAATTTTGGAAATAAAGAAGAAACTAATAAAATAAAAAATGAAAAGGCAGAGGGATTTCCAAACTAAATAAGAAATAAGATGTAAAATTAGGTTATTCTTGATGAGGTGGGGGATTATCAAAAATACCCCTGTAGGGTTAAAGTGCTTCAAAAATACCTTTGGCTGAAAAAAAAAGTTTCAACTTCAAATCTACCCTTAAAATATTGATAATCCCATATTACCCTTGACGACAATTTTTCTCTCTCCTCTAGAGTACCTCTAATGCTCGCGCGAAAATTACTGTTCCCCCACACCAAAACAGATTCGGCGAGAAACGCTTGAAATCGGCATCAGATTCACTGCCAATAGGTTGAAATCCTTTGTTTCAACAAAGAAGCTTGCAATTAAGCACGTTCCGCAGAAAAACCAGGTATGTATAGTGAGTTTTCGTGTTTCTCTTGTGTTTATTGCAATTATTGAAAACGAGTCTAAACGAGTCATATTTATTGCAATGTCAAAGGTGACAGAGTGGGTCACAGAGTCTACGGTCGCATAAAGGGGTCGCAAAGGGTTCAAAAGGTCGCAGAGGTAAAGGGATCGTAGGGGTCCAAGGGTCGCAGAGGTAAAGGGTCACAGGGGTCCAAGGGTCGCAAGGGTCGCAGGGGTCCAAGGGTCGTAGAGGTAAAGGGGTCACAGCGGTTCAAAGGGTCGCATGGGTCCAAGGGTCG
>CM071863.1:30233428-30279195 GCA_036759665.1 Gynandropsis gynandra | reverse complement strand
GCGACCCAAACCGACTCACTGAGACAACCGACTCAAACGACCCTTAGACCCCCTGCGACGCTCAAGTGACGATTGCGACCCAAACCGACTCACTGAGACAACCGACTCAAACGACCCTTAGACTCCCTGCGACGCTCAAGCGACCATTGCGACCCAAATCGACTCACTCAGACTCAACAGACTCACTGACACTCACACCCATTTCAAATCAATAAACCATTCTGGGACTCGACAGCCTGCAAACCCTAGAAATTGATGCTCAACCGACCATTGCGACCCAAACCGACCCACTGAGACAACCGACTCTTGCGACTCAACCGACTCACTGAGACTCAACCGACTCATTGACACTCACACTATTTCAAATCAATAAACCATTTTGGGACTCGATAGCCTGCAAACCCTAGAAATCGACGCTCAACCGACCATCGCGAGCCAAACCGACCCACTGAGACAACCGACTCTTGCGACTCAACCGACTCACTGAGACTCAACCGACTCATTGACACTCACACCATTTTGGGACTCGACATCCTCCAAAACCCTAGAAATCGATCTACTTACACTTATTGACGCCATTGAAGATTGACTCGTGCTCTCTTCTCCACCGCTGCTGATTCTAGCCATTTCCTTCTTGGCAACTTCGAATTTCCTTCTTGCCAACTTCGAATCGATCCCTCTCAAGTTCGAAATCACTTGTTCTTTCTTGGCTTTTACTCTCCCAGAATGCGGTTTTTCCCACGTTCGAAAATTAAGGGTAAATTTGTCTTTTCTCCAGTTTTTTTTTTCGATTAAATAATTATTTTAGGGAAGGATATTTTTAAAGCGTTTTAGCCCTACGAGGATATATCTGATATTCCGCCCATATATGATTTACAAAAAGTAGATGAGAAGATAAATTCTGAAGAAAAACAAGAAAGAAGAAAATTGATAAAAAAAATTAAAAATGAATATTTATTGATGAGTAAATGTAAAATTTAATACATAAAAAGTTATTTATAATGAAATACATCCATAGTCTATATATTTTAGTAAGAGAATCAAATACACGGAATTTTGGTGAAAAGGGGATATTGTACATCGAATTTATTTAGAGGGCTCACATCATTGTTAAATAAATAGAGATACATCGTGTTCTCATAGAACTTACCTGTCTTAACCATCATTTCATTTCTCTGTAAGGAGATTTTGTTTGTCGCATTTCATTTCTCTGTAAGGAGATTTTGTTTGTCGCATTCCATGTGTCTAAGTCTTTTAACGACCTGACAGGTACTCTTTGGTCTCAAATCTCGTGTCTTTTAGATCCACTCTTTCTTTGATTCACAGTCGTGTCGGCTTTTTCTTGCTCCAAAGTCCATTTCCGAGACACCCTTTTCGGGATCTTTTTCCTTTTTGGTTTGGTTTTTTGCTTCGTCTTCGATTTTGCCAAGCTTGTGATTCGCTACCCTTCTTGTCTGGCTTGCTGTTTTACGTTGTTCTTCTACTTATCAGGAAGGTTTCTCTTATGAGTTTTCGATTTTTCTGATTCTTGATTCGTTTCCTTTGTGGGTTTTTCCTCTCTCCCTATTCAGTGATGCCGTTGACTTGCCATAATCTTGATTTTGCTACTAGTGTTCTTAATTTTGTCGGATGTTCGAAGACGGTTTCGTATCCCAGTGGGGATAGAAGAGGCTCGACTAGTCGGAAATGGATCGGTTTCGACAGAGTTGCTCGTAGTATCCCCCATGAGAGGCTCATCACCGGTATAGCTAGGACTTATGATCAAATAGTTTCTATTTTCGATTCCATCATTTGAGTATTCTGTGCTTTGTTTCATTCCAAGTTTAAATGTCTTGTTCTTGTGCTGTTCTAGTCGAAGTCAATCCATATTCAATGCTAACTCGTGGGATTTGTACAGGAGCTGGTCAAAGTGGTATACTAAATTTGAAGCAAGAGGCAAAGAATTCGATCTCTTTGGCGAGAATGTTTGATGTTGTAGCTGATGACCTTGGGACTCTGAACCAGAATCTTCTTGATGTGGGTATATCATATCCTTCACCCACTTGGCTCGTTTCATGGAGTTTTTTCATATATGTAGTTTGAATGTTATGGCTTATCCATCTGCTTGCTTATATATACACGACCTACTGCATCAGCTTTGAGCTTTAAGGTATCTAAGCATCTCTAGGGCAATAGTTTCTGGATTGACCTGTTGCTGTTATGGCTTTATCCATCTGCTTGCTTATGTTTACACGACCTGTTGATGTTTGTTCCTAATGAAGACATAGCTTGAGAAGCTTACTTGAAATTTTGGCCTCGTAGATGTCTGAGTCTGACATGGATTGTCCGACAGATTGTTGGTGCAGAAAACCCGGTTTTAATGTCTGCAGCTGAGCAGATTTTCGGGGCTGGTGGTAAGAGAATAAGACCAGCTCTCGTTTTCCTGGTATCAAGAGCCACAGCAGAATTATCCGGTTTGAAGTAAATCTTATAACTACTCGGCTTGCTTTCTTTAAAGATCCAAAGCTAGGAGTTTGTTGTAGCACATATTTGATTCTCCTCTTTGTGACCAGGGAACTCACCCAGAAACACAAGCGTTTGGCCGAGATCATAGAAATGATTCATACAGCTAGTTTGATTCATGATGATGTATTAGACGAAAGTGATATGAGAAGAGGTCGGTTCCGTTTCCTCGTGAAATTGCTTCTATTCTTGATTCCCGTATTATTTGTGAAGTTATGGTTGCCTATCGTCAGGAAGGGAAACCGTTCACCAGATTTATGGTACACGACTTGCGGTCCTGGCAGGCGATTTTCTCTTTGCTCAATCTTCTTGGCACCTTGCAAATCTTGAGAACATTGAAGTCATCAAACTCATTAGCCAGGTGATATCTCGTACACGCCCTGGTGATTTATGAAAAGTATGTGTATGTCTGAAATTTTGTCCTTCCGATGTGGCAGGTCATCAAGGATTTTGCGAGCGGGGAGATAAAGCAAGCGACTAGATCATTTGATTGTGACCTTGAGCTAGAAGAGTACTTACTCAAGAGTTACTACAAAACGGCCTCCTTAGTAGCTGCCAGCACAAAAGGCGCCTCAATCTTTAGCCGAGTTGATCAAAATATAATTGAGCAGATGTTCCAATTCGGTAAAAACCTCGGTCTTTCGTTTCAAATAGTCGATGACATACTGGATTTCACACAATCCTCCGAACAGCTGGGAAAACCAGCCGCGAGTGATCTCGTAAAAGGCAATCTCACAGCGCCCGTGATTTTTGCTCTCAACGAAGAGCCAAAGCTGAGACAAATAATAGAATCAGAGTTCAGTGAAGAGGGTTCACTAGAAAATGCCATAGAACTGATCCAGAATTCAGGAGGAATCGAGAAAGCTCGCGACTTGGCTGCAGAAAAAGCTGATCTTGCCGTCCAAACCCTTTGTAGCCTTCCTCGGAGTCCATTCAGATTGGCTCTTGAGGAGTTCGTGATGTTTAATCTCAAAAGAATTGATTAGTTTCAAATGTCTTTTTTCATCTGAGTAAATCCAAAGGTGGGATTTGGAAGGGTCTCAGCAAAGAAGGTAAAAGTTGAAGCAACAGTACACACGCATTCCTCAGTTTATGGATGGTTTTACGCTTAGTATGTTCCATTATTTATATGTTGGGGATATGCTGACTTAGCCCTTTTGTGGACATAAACTTCACTCTATTATATATATATATATATATCATATTCGATCATTATAGTTGTAATATAGAAATCATAAATCGATATAATCGTAGTTTAATCGTTTTTTTTATTTTTAATATGATGTTGCATATTTGCCGTTTACAATTTTATATTTTATATAATAGAAACAAATATATAGGATTCATATCCGATCAGATTAGATCCCAAATTTTGAATATACAAAAGATTGGATATATGTAAAAAATGTATCGTATATAGATACAAATACAAATAAAATTATCAAATATTCAATTTTTTTTTATAAAAATACTAAAGATTTTTTAAAAATGTATAAAAATTATATAGAAATAGAAAAACTTTATTTTAAAAATAATAAATATAATAATTATATTAGTTAAGTTTTATAGTATTTCGGTTTTGTGCCTTAAAACAATATTTGAAGAGAAAGAGGGAGTTAATATGGTAGTTGGTGGTTTTTTAACTCTTTTTTGAAAAGCTTGTTATAGAGATTTAAAATGGATCAAGGTTGGGTTCAAGCTTAAACGAGGGAATAGGAAAACAATGTAAAGGATTCGAGTTTTTTCATCTTTTTTTTTTGGTACTTCTCTCTCTCTTTTTAGCTCAAAGAACAATGGGCGAGTCTTCAATTTTCGGTGATCTTTTGTGTTGATAACGAGATTCGTCAAATCTTGAGATCCTACCGAGACGTAAGCTCGATCAAATCGATCGTAGCTGAACTTGTATATCTGGAATCAATTTCGTTTCCAGTTGTTTTGTTTTTTCCTATTCAAGTTTATCAAGTGTTAGTTTCAATATATAGGTTTATTGCGAAAATTGATATCAGATTCTGATCGCGGACACGAATATCGGTTGCTAGATCAGAATTTCGACGTAGATCAGAATTTTTAGAGTTCAACAAGCTGTGGTAACGAACACGTAGGTTTTGAGCCATTAAAAGATTCTCCTAATGTGTATTGAGAGAGTCTGTGTTTGGCAAGGATAATGGCCTAGAAATTAGATGTGGAGAAATATGATGGAAAATGATTTTCACTGTGAAAAGACAGGGTTGTAGATAGTCTAGAGATTCTGAAACTTCTTGACATTACAAGAGGATTATGATCTTCAAGAATTTACACTAGAGGATGAAAGTATTCCAAAGTAAAAGGATATAGTACTGAGAATGTTAGCAAGAAGGTGTCAACAACTGAATTAAAAACTAAATATGAAAGTATTTGTAGGGTTCACAACTTGTCTTCTTATGCCCGTGAGATTTAATCGGGAGAAAAGTGCGAAATGAACTTACAACATCAAGGATTTGGAAAGATCACGAGAGGGAGTTTCTTCACAAATCCTTACCCAACAAAAAGTACCTTAAAGAGAGAACGATTAGATTCAAGATGGATGTGTCAAATACCATTAAAGAGAATATGGATTCATTCAAGAAGCTGGTTAATGACCTTGCAAATTTGAAAATGGAAGTTCCTAAAGAGGATCAAGTGTTGATCTTGTTAAATTCTCTACCAAACAAATATGAGCAACTCAAGGATACATTAAAATACAACCGTAGAGAGACAATAACCTTTGATGATGTTACAAGTATTGCATATTCTAAAGAACTAGTTGCAGCCATAAGGACAACATACATGATCTTGTAGCCAAGGGAAGAACTGAGAATAGAGACAATTCAAGAGGAAAAGGAATAAAAAAATCAAGATAAAAATCCAAAAGAAATGAGGGCTTACATTGTTGGTATTGTGACAAAGAAGGATACTTCAAAGGGACTGCAGAGAAAGAAAGAAAATCTTGGATGGTGACAAGGGTTCATTGCAAGGTGAAGCTGTCGCGGTGGTAAACAATGACCAAGAATAAGAGGTATTGACTATATGAAGATCCAAAGGATCCGTGGATCTTGGATTCAGGTTGTACCTTCCACATGAATTCCTACACAGAATGGTTATACACTCTACAAGAATATCAAGGCGGGAAGGTGCTTATGAGAAACAGCTGGATTTGTGACATTTGTGGGATTGGAAGTGTAAGGTTTAAGTAACATGATGGATCCAAAGATGTTTGGAACATGTTAGATTCATTCATGGTTTGAAAAGAAACTTGACATCACGGGTGTCATTTGATCAACTAGGATACAGGTACAGATCTTAACACCGAATCTTCAAAATTATCAAAGGATCATTGGTGATTATGAAGGGAAAATTGTTGGGAGGTATGTATGTGCTTTATGGATCAACTATCAATGGTAGTGTTAACCAGACAACCGGAACTAAAGGAATGCTATGGCATAAGACACTATGTCATATGAGTTTTTAAGGCATGCAAGTACTAGCCAAGAAGAGTGTTCTAGATAAAAACAAGTTTGGAAAACTTGAATTCTTTAAGGAGTGCATCCTTGGTAAGTGTCAAACTTAAGTTCAACACAGGAAAACACATTATAGTGGATGTCCTTGGATATATACATTATGAGTTATGGGGTTCCCCTAGTGTGACTCTATCTTTGTCTCAATGTTAGTATATATTGTCCCTTGTGGATGATTTTAGTAGAAAGGTGTGGATTTATGTCCAAAAAACCAAGGATGAAGGTTTTGGAAAGTTTGGAGACTAAACACTGGTTAAAAACCGGACAAAGAAGAGGATTAAACACCTTAGAACTCATAACAGGTTGGAGTTTTGCAAGAGTTTTGATGACTTCTGTAAATCAAGTGGCATCATGAGACTCAGATTTTCACCTATACACCGCAACAAAACAGTGTTTGTTGGAAGACTCAGGATTGGGAAACAATTCCGGGCTGAGGCTAGAATGACTTATGTATATCTTATCAAAAGGATTCCCTTAATCTCCATAGACTGTGAAATACCAAAGGAAAGATGGTCAGAGATGGTGCCCTATTATACTCATCTAATGATGTTTGGTTATGTTGCTTTTCTACACACTAATTAGGGTAAGCTCAAACTAAAAGCACAAAAAGGAGTTTTTCTGAGATATCTAGAATGCATTAAATGTTATCGTATTTGGAAACCGAAAGATGGTAAATGTGTGGTGAGCTGAGAATTTATATTCGAAGAAAACAAGGTTTTCAAGGATTCTAAACCAACATAAGAACTTAACACGCCAAAGGATTTTGAAGAGAAGCATGGAATACAATAACCTTACCATACAACAAAATGTCTAACCAAGATAAAACATCTAAGCAAGGTGGAGCTAATTTTAGGAAGAAATTAAAGACTCTACATGGGAAGATTTAGCAAAACAGAATCTAAGGACATGGAGGATTAAGAAACCTCAGAAGACCATAGTTTATAGGTCTATCTCTTGGCCAAAGACAAATGAAGGAGGAAAATCAAGGTTTTCAGAGGCAAAAGTGGTAGCATTTGCACTAAATGTAGGAAATTTTGTGGATGCTGAAGAATGTAGAACATTGTAAGTAGCTAAAGACAGTAAGAACTGGGTAAACAAGAAGGAAGCCATGGAGGAACATATGAGATTCTTTCTTAAAAATAAAATATGGGTGCTTATAGAGAAATAATATATGAAGAAGGTTGTTGGATGTAAGTGGATATTAAAGGTAAAACAATGAGTACCACAGATTGGAAAAACCAAGGTCCAAGGCATGCTTGGTGGCAAAGGAGTACTTCCAAGTTGAAGAGATTGACTATCAAGAGGTATTCTCTTATAGGTTAAACACACATCAATTCGAATTCTATTATAAGTAGTTTCTACGAAAAAGGATCCCAATCAACTCGATGTTAAGACAATATTCTTTCAATGGAAGATAGAAGATTTGGGTCTCATCGTACATTAAATTGTAGATGGAGGAATGGTGAGAAATTGTTTACCCTAGCTATCAACAAAGATTCTCCATGGACCAAGCCCAATTTTTCCTATGGGCTTCAACATATTATTACAAGATTTCAAGGATATTTTTGAAGAACCAAGTTAATTATCTCCAAAATGGGATATCAAGCATCATATCATATTGAAGGAATAGATAAATTGGATTAATGTACGACCATAACGTTATGTGATACTACGTAGTGTAGGTTAGTTTTAGCTTACGCATTTAGATCATTTTTGTGTAATTTGCATAGCACGAGTTATAAAACCAACACAAATTAGTCATTTTTCTAGTTTTTATTATTTTTTCAGGTTTTAAGGCGATAAGGCCTAATCAAGCTTAATGGTGTTGATTTCTAGAGTCAACTGCGCATGTTTGGAGTTACAACCCACTCAGAGTAGATTCAGGCCAAAGAACCGCATGGCATAATCGAGCAGCAAGCGAAAGAACTAAAAAAATACGAAGTTAGTCTAGCCCGCTCGTGCTTGTAGAATGCCCTGCTCAGGTTGTACCCCTTAGAAGATTCAACTTGACTCGGGGTGTATCTTACCTCGATCGTGCTGCATGAGAAGCCACGAACCTGCGTGAGTGCTATCATATTATCTCGTACGGGCTACACCCTTAGAGGACTCTGCCACCTTGATAAGCCATTAAACCTGCTCGGGTTGCCTTGAAGACGAAGGGCTTGTGCGGATCCTATACTTAGCCTACATGGGTTAGGTGTGGTAACAGAAACCCTAGAACAGTCCAAACGAAGGAAAACACTGAAAAAAGATGCCTCGATTGATAGAGGCAGCAAATAGAACCCTATTGAGGATGGAAATACAGAGAGGAAGCTCAAGAGAAGGGGAGAACGAAGGAGACAACATCGGCGTACCGGTGACGAGATAGGGAAGTCCGAGGCATCGTTATCCTTACTCTTTTTCATATCTAGTGTTGTTTTCTCTTGTCTCGTATCAAAATCTTGAATGAGTAAGTCTATAGCTATGGTTAGGACACCGGTTTTGTAAGAGACCCCTGTGGTTATGCATTAATACTTAACTAGGAGGTTAGATTATGAATCTGAAACCATTGATTGTTGATTGAGTTTGATTGATGAGAATTTGATCAGTCGGTTAATCGAATCAGGAATTAGGATTGTATGCTTAATGCTACTGTAATTACGTGTTAATACTGCTCGAAGGTAGAATTGCAAGTTATTGTGGTTAGAGGGTTTAGGTGTCGAGAGAATCATTTCCTTTATAAGCATGAATTTCCCATTATCAAGATAATTTGATTGATTTATGATCTTTTGTTGGCTGCATCCTTATAATTTTGGTAACCCGATGCCCCTAATGTTCTTAATTAGCAAGTCTTTCTCGTGTCCTTATTGATTTCATAATTCTCTTAGCATTCTCAGATTTTACCCCATATTATCGTCACATTCATCCGTATTAGTTTAGTTATATTCTTAGCTTAGATTGCATTAGTCTCTAGAGTTCGATCTTGGTATTACACCGATCCGTATTTTTTCAGTAAATGAGTATTAAACATTTTATTTGCTTGATAATTTGCATATCATTATACTCATTTTCAGAAATAAGAGATCAATCAATAAGTACATGGAATGTTAAGTTCAAGTCCATTTTCTTCTTTGGTAATACTAAGAAGAAAGATGGGTCATGATGATTTTTGTACAGACTACTGCGCCTTAAAGGCAATCCCGATCAATGATATATTCCTGATTTCAATGGTGGATGATATGCTCGATGAGTTGCACGTGGTGTGCTTATTCACTAAACTCTACCTCACGGTGGGGTTTCATCAAGATCGAGTGCACCCCAACGATCTTCCGAAAACCGCATTATGTACACACAATGGTCGCTACAAATATCAGGTCATGCCTTTCTGGCTGCGCAATGCCCTTTCAACATTCCATATGTTAATGAACATGAATTTTTAGAATATCTACGGAGACATATCCTCGTCTTCTTCGATGATATCCTGATCTAAAATACCTCATGGGACGAACACCTTCAACAAGTCCCCCAAGCATTTTCACTACTTTGACCTTCAAACATCCTTCTCCACGTTTCTATCGGCCATCTATGTAATGCATGATTTGCAAATATATCTCGGCTTTCATAACATGTCAACGAGTTAAATATGATTCTTTGGCTCTAGCAGGACTGTTGCAACCTTACCCATACCCTACCAACTATAATACAACGTTTCATTCATTTGTTGCAACCTTACCCATACTGTTGCAACCTTACTACCTCCAGATATACCACGTTGCGAGGTGGGAGTAACGCAAGTAGATGAACTCGATGTCCAACTAGCCACGAGAGATAAGCTTATGTCTGACCTCAGAGCACCCATCGCCACAACAAACAATAGTGCGAAGCAATATGCGGACTCGAAAAAGCGGGACATGATTTACGAAGAAAGAGATTGGGTGTATTTACGATTACAACCACACCTATAACAATTGGTTTTTCATGAGTCTTGTAGAAGCTTTCGAACCAATACTTCGAAGCTTTTCAAATAGCAAAACGCATTGGACAAATTGCATATCGCCTACACCTACCAGAAGGTACAATGATACACCATGTCTTTCATGTGTTCTTACTCAAACGTCAAGTAGGCACGTCATCACAAATTGAAGGAACGCTACGCAAAATTGGAAGGTTCATTCTAGAATTTGAGAAAGTGCTTGAGTTGAGATGGATCAACGATGGTAATAAATTAATCGAGAAAGTATTATTTTATTGGAGAGATCTTTCATTGAAAAATGCAAAATGGGAAGATAAAAACAAATGTTATTAATTATTTTTTAGGACAAGGTTATTGTAAAAGGATGGGTATTAATGAAAACCAAAAAGACAAAAGACCAAATGAATGGTTGGAACTTTAACCATATTTTTAGATTTATTTAGTGATTGCATTATTTTTATCTTGTTTATTTTTTGTATTTAAGATATCAAAAAATTTATTGAAAATTACAAGTTCTTTTTTATTGCTTTGGTTACTGTCATCAAACACTCGGATTGACGGCGAGAACAAGATCGAGCTGAGACTAAAGGGTGACAACTAGCTGTTGCACAGGGCGAAGACGGGTTGTGGTGTTGGAGATTTGGGTTGCTGTGACGTAGGGATGAGAAGGCAGTGAGACGATTGGACGACCACAGGACAACAAAAAAGCGATGGAAAGGTGACGGAGTGGAACACGGCGATTATATTAATTTTCTTAATTCAATATATTAATTTTCGATATGGAAATGGATCCGATATAAATAGTTTCAATATAAATAGTTGCAATGTTTTACAAAAGAAAAATATAAAAAGATAATGTTTCTGATTTTTCATTTCAAATAAATACCTAGCGGATCACATCATAAATCCAAAATTTAGACCATCTTGATTTATTACGGGTTCGGGCCAAATCGGGCCTTGCCGACCCCTACAAAATTGGACAGAGAACGCCAAATCTCAAAGATCGGAGGGGTTATTATTTCATTTTTTTTCCTCTCTTTTCATCGATGCACGTTGTACTGTTTCAGTGCTCCTTGGTCCTTGTAAGGGAAGGAGTGCGTATCGTTTTCTCTGCCGAGTGATAAACTCCCTGTCGCTTTTTAGTGCTCCTTGGTCCTTGTAAGGGAAGGAGTGCGTATCGTTTTCTCTGCCGAGTGATAAACTCCCTGTCGCTTTTCAGTGCTCCTTGGTCCTTGTAAAGGAAGAAGTGCGTAACGTTTTCTCTGCCGAGTGATAAACTCCCTGTCGCTTTTCAGTATATAGACGACTGTGCCAGGGGTAATTACCGAACCCGGTTCCGTCCCGCCGCCGTCCTTTGGCGCTTCTCTGCTCTGAATGTGATAATATTGTCGGAGAGAGGGAGTGAGATGAGATTGCTGAGTTACCTGAAACAATGGAGTTCTACGGCGAGGGAGGCGCTCGATCAAGCATCCATTGTCCTCAAGTTTCTCTGCTTGCTTCACGTCACTGATGGTTACATCATCTCCTCGAACCACGTCTGTAAAACCTAGCAAAATCTCTTTTATTGTCTTATTTGATACGTGGGTCTGAATCTTTTCCGTTGGTTACAGGTGTACGGTCCTAGCATGCTTCCAACACTAAATCTCACCGGAGATGTCATTTTGGCGGAGCATGTGTCGCACCGGTTCGGTAAGATCGGGCTCGGAGATGTGGTGTTGGTTCGGTCTCCGATAGACCCGAAAAAGATTGTAACGAAGCGAGTTCTGGGTTTGGAAGGTCATAGGGTCACATTCTCGGCGGACCCATTGATCGGTGATGGTTCTGTCAGTGTTGTGGTATGGGCATTCTGCAATTTCTCTCTGTTGCAATTCCATCTTTTGATTTGTTTTCGTTTAGAAATTCTTCATGTATCCCGTAGAAAGAGTTGCAAAAGTTTCGATTTTAAGTTTTCCTTTTGCCTTTCTGCGTTTAGATTTGGTAATTAGCTTCAAGGATGTTGACATTTCTTGAGGAAAAGAATTTGGAGTAAGGAGCATTTGCAATTTCATGGGATATGTCTCATCTTATCACCTTTAGATGTTCAATATTTCAGGCCAGTGATAAATGTTGTTTATTTCCATGAGACTATTCTCGCGTGTGTTGTGGCTATTTTTGGCTTGTGCTGATGTTTATGAACTAATTGTAAGCTTCATGTCTACTCGGACGTTGGGTAAGTTGTCTTGTTAACTTGAATTTTCTCTTATTTGGAGTCTGTTCAATTTTCAATAGGTACCTAAAGGTCATGTTTGGATTCAGGGAGATAACTTGTATGATTCAACTGATTCTCGTTATTTCGGACCTGTTCCATATGGTCTCATTCACGGAAAAGTTCTTTTACGGGTAATCATTTAGTCCTACCTCTTTTTCACCTGCTTCTAGAGATAACAGAGAGACTCAACGTGTTTTTGTATCGATGCTTAGAAAGATCTTTTTAATGTCTTACTAAAAATCTCACTCTTAACTGATTGTCTGCTCATTTGATATTTGCTAGTTCTGGCCACCAGAGAGCTTTGGGCGATTGAGATGACGATCAGAAAGCGGCATGCGAGTTGTTTTCTGAGGCATGTTACCATTCTGCAGGCCATTATTTCATTCAGGTATCTTGTCCTAAAGAAGCTAAAATCAAGTTCTTGAGAAGAGGTTGTGATGCCTTTACTTTTACGTGAGAACTCTGAAACGATTTGGTCGCAGATCTTCAACATACATTGTTTTCTATATGCGTGGGGTAATCGAACATTCATATTTCAAAGGACTACAAAAATGTGAACTTTTAGTAGTCCTTGACCATGTTTAACGTCATTCCTTGTTAACACCAGAGATTCCTTGGGGTGATTCTGTATGCCAGAGTGACGGTATTCTTCTTGTCGTAACATATCTGTTATAATCATAACGTTGATATCACAATCTTATCGTAGTCGTTACAATGCGATTCTTTTTATCATTTGTGCAGTACATGTGCACAACATGTTTTCATTCAAAGATAATATGGACTTTATATTTTTTAATGAAATTTGATTTGATAACATATTATAAAATTGGAGCTGTATGTTCTTCCCAAGTACCAGAGCAATCTGTGAGAATTATGCGGCTTCTGTTCCGTTCCGGGCGTAGAGCAATATAGCATTTCAACTTGTCTCTCTCTGGCAAGGTCTTTAGTGTTTTTGTGAATCCAGATTAGCAATTCCGTATTGATTTCGATAGTGTTGCATCTGTTCTTCGCCCGATCCAAATGGGTTCTTACCTGTTTTATTGCAAGTGCTAAATTTCACCCGACCAATACCTCGAATGATGCGTACGAATAGAGGCATGCACCAATTCTTATCAATGTACATGAATGCATCACATTAGACAGCATGTGACTTAGACTTATATTATACACATACATTATTAATATCAATTACAATAACGATAATGATAATAAAATATTATAATATTATTGGTTGTATACAAGTTGTACACAAATATGTATAACGTGTATATATATGTGTATGACGTGTGAGAATATTAATGAATAATAAAAATAAAAATAATATGTCATCAAATCAAAATATTTTATTATTGACCAACTAAATCGCAAAAAAAATTAAAAAAAAGGAAGAGTATTTTGGAGTTTATGTTATAGGTTAAAAAAATTTCAACCTCGTTAAAGTTATTTCAAAATGAACCCTGCTTTTTGTCACCTACGATTTCAGTTTTTCATTTTAAATGTATTCTCGTAATTTCCTTTTAAGGGTCGAGTATAAAGACCCATTACCGTTTATATTCAAATTATCACAAAAGTAGTAAATTTGGGAGGGTATTTTCCTCGACTCGACCAAAACCATTCCTTATATTCTTTGTCATATCATCTTGGTATCAGATGCCATGACTCGATAGGTAACTGAAGAACTAATTGAACATTGCGGACGTCGCTAAGGGAATGGAGAGAATCTTGGAGAAGTGGACTCGGTGGTTCAGAAGGTGGATTAAATCGAGAGGACTGGATTTATAGTGCTGAAAACTAATTTTCAGTCCACGTGACTTGTTAAAACTCAAGTCATCTCAATGGGTTCCAAAACCATATGTTTCTCTGACATTACCTTGGGATGTATGGATGGGAAAGTACTCACGTGGTCATGCTGGATTCAACACTAGGTTGAGCTGAGAGGATGAGACAATTTCAAAATACATCTCCAAAAGAGATACCAAGCTTGTTATGGAGGCTCTGTGTTTAGGCAACTCATACGTCTGAAATATAGTGGCTCAATGGTTGGACCTCAATTAGATGAAGATGTGTTGGAGAGCACCTTCTTGGATGGATTGCAGAAATGCATACTCCATTAAGTAACTTCCTATAAAATTGTTGGCATTGATGAAATTACAACATTGGCTATGATGATCAAAGACAAGATGATGTGAAGCGTGAGGAGTTACTCACAGTTTTCAAAGTAAATCTGCTCTTGTGTTCAAGTTATTCATGTCTTGCAGAATGGGATAGAGGTTCAAAAAGAGACATCGATTTGAGGCTCAATCAAAACAATTCTTTGTATTTCAAATTGTAGAGAGAAGGAGAAAGGGAACACTACAAAAAAAAAATATGTCATTTCCAACAACCAAATCCGTTGGAAATGACAATTTTTTCAGTTGAAATCAGTCATTACCAATAGATTTCAATGGATCCAAGACTATTGGTAATGAACCGTTGAAAAAACGCATCCTTTGCAATTTTTAACGACGTTTCAAAGATCATATAATCCGTTGAAAACATATTGACAGATTGTAATAGTCTTCCTCTGCAACCTTTAAATGAAGAAAAACGAACATCTATTGGAAATGATTGCTGGGATTAACCAACAGATGCCCGTTAGCATTTTTTAATGGAAAATTTTAAAATTTTTCCACGGATGCCCATTGATATTATGATTATATCATCAACGAGCATTCATTGATATTATGGCGAATTTAAAAAACAAAACAAAATATAAATACATTTTAAACTAAAAATATTAATTTAAATCTATTAAAAAGTTTAATTTTAATATTTAAAACCAAATATAATACAAATAAAAATAAAATAGCCCACAAATCATCTAAACTGCCACCGTCTTCTTTTTCCGTATGTTCCGCCTCATCGTGAAGGATCACATGTGAACTAAATGTCGGTTCTTGCCTCGGTGTTGTGTTCAGCGCAGGTAATGTTGGTTGTGATGGCTGATACGGTTGGCTGATCATCGACTCTATTATACTCTCCATATGATGCTTCTTTGCCAAACAATCTTGAAGCGAAGCTGGAGTTGCTCGATGCATCATTCTTTCGTATACATCTCCCAAACCGTGAGGATACCATCGTGACATCCTCTACAATATCTTTTTATAAAGGATCCAAACCATATAGACGACCTTTATACGACCAAATATATTGTAAGTGTAAAACAATTAATCGGTAGCAAACGAATGTATATTTTAAATATTACAATTGAGGATAAAAAAGATAAAATTTTACATATACATATACGTTTTCCTTTTGTAAAGGACTACATTCATCTGGAGTTTAATCGAAAGCTTGTGATTGATGTGTGATCTTCTCCATCATAGCCTTCACCATCCGTTCTGCCTGAAGGTCGACCAACTCGGGTTTGTCGAAATCTTTCCTCGGAGATGAACTTCTTCTTGCCATGCATCTCAACTACTAGCTCAATAGGTGTTATTTCTCTTCTCATCTTCTGCACCTACAATATAAACTTAATATTAATTAGATAAACTTTTAAAATATAGAGATACATTATTTATAAATTAAAAATTTCTTACTAATTTTTTCGTTTTGAAAATGATTTTGCTCATGATGTATGGTGATGTGGACCATCCCTAGGAACCTTTTGTTGTATCGAGGCCTTTTCGTTCTTGGTCTCAAAGTCTTTCGACTCCCAATGATGGACGAGTTGGTTGAAAACATCGTTCGTTGCCCATGCTGGTTTGGAGTTCTTGTTATAATAATTTCTCTTGGGGTTGTTCATCATTCGTCGTAGGCGTGATTGCATATCACGAATCCATGCGATATAGATGTGCGATATGTCCTTCTTACGCCATTTGTAAATCCTTTACAAAATGAAATAAAAAATATAATATATTAAATAAATTCGACAAATAATTAATTAAAATTTTATATAAAAAAGAGAACTTAAACGTACACCACCATCAGTGGCGAATAACATCTAGCGCTACTTACAAGGAATGGTAGAGTCAATCTTGCATTGAACCTTAGATGATATTGTTGTTTGTGTATTTGAGAACATCATCCACATCAAACTTACATATGTAAATGAAAAGATTAGATAATTTACATAATTTCAATAAATAAAATACAATATATATTAAAAAATGTTATATCATATCGTTCCGACGGGATGTTTGGGATCGATGATAAGAATGTTTGGACGATCATCGAAGATATTGTTCCAATCATCGATATCAATCATATCATCTTCGTTATCAAATATTGGTGGTGTTGATATAGGTGATGGAGGATGATATGGTGGCGGATGAGTTGGTGGTGGGGATCTAGTGGAACCCGCCAACAACCCTCTATGGCGGATGAAACATCAAGGCCTTATAGTGTTTGATGTATGTAGGAAGGATTTGAGATAATTTATTGTTTTGATTTTGTGATTGTGTTAAAAATGAAACTGTTCAACTGGTTAAATATCTAATCGACGGACGTTAGGGGTTTTAGTCTGATTTCATCCATCTAACAAGATAACATTGGTCTAGCTTCTTATCAAAGTTCCACAACAAATTATGAGTTGGAGATGGAGCTTAAAGAAGTAGATGCTATGATACTAGAAATTCACAGTAACTTGTTACGAGTTCAGCAAAAAATGAATATTACAGCTGATCGTTCAAGAAGAGACGATTCTTTTGAAATGCGTGACATGGTCTTTCTGAAACTTCGTCCATATAGGCAGAAATTTGTAGTTGTTCGTCAATTCCAAAAGTGGTAGCCAGATTTTATGGTACTTCCCACGTCTTGGCTTGTGTCAGCAAAGTAGCTTACCGACTTGAGTAGGCTTTGCTCTCCAAGATGAATCTGATCTTTCACGTCTCGTAGCTCAAACTGGCTACTGGCAGCAACTTTTTTCACACTCCAACTTCAGGGCAGTTACAACCTCATCTACAGGTGACTATGCAGCCAGAGAAGCTATTAGATACGAGATACTCAACGTCGGGCAATCTTGATGCTTCTTGGGAAAATGCACAGGATCTAGCAAGCAACTTTGAGGACAAGCTGCATCTTTCACGGGGAGGTATTGATATGCCCTTCAAGGTCTATACAAGGAAAAAAAGCAAGAACAAGTGGGTCAAGCAACAAGAGAAGCAAGCTGCCGTGGAGATGAAGAAGCAAGCTGCCGTGGAGTTGAATAGCAACTTTTATATCCTTTAGTGACTTTATAATATTGCGGATTGTTTTTGTTTGTTGCTGGTTATTTCTTGTTTGTTTTGGTGTATTTTTATATTTATTTTTTTGGAATGGTTAAGTTTAACCATGGTTTGTAAACCCTAACAATAGATGGTCATCGGTGAAAGGTATTCGTATAGAGAGCATTTGGGGTATAAAATACAAACTGCAGTTCTCTTGCCAGAATCTCAAGAGACAATAGCGACAATTCGCAGACAAGTTAAGGTTTATGGTATTTAATATTGTAACTATTGTTTGCAACAACGGACCAGTGAAGGTTAAGTTTGGTATTTAATATTTAACTATCATAGATCCATGTTGTACGATGTTAGCTAATATTTATATAATTAGAAAGACGGAATGAGTGAATTGTAAGAAAAATAAGAAGGGTTGTATTGGGCAGCTGAATGTTCCTCCAGAAATATCATCTGGATGATATCTTTTTCACATTATCAATACAATAACTGTTTCTCTTTCACTGTTGCATTTGTTTAATTCAACAAAATTCTCCTAACACAGCCTCAGAGTTTTACATGTTTCTCTCGCATGTCTTATTCAAGAAAACCGCCCTAAAATTTATTTCTTTGTTTAGACTTTTTGGTTCTTGAATCAAGAATATCACAGTTGCAAAATCGTCAAAATATACACCAACCAAATGGCTATTTCGTTCTATCTTGTTATGAACAATACAGCCTGCACAGCTTGCACTTCTGTGAATCGACCAACTTTTCACCAAAAGAGAGAAGCCTTTACAGATAAACATGTCGAAAACAATCCAGTTTTGGAATATGCCTATTTTGTATCTGCATTGACAGGTTTGTTTTGAAGGTTTTCAATCCGAGCCTGCAAGGTTAGAACAATGTGGTTTCAGTACCCTGTCCTGAACAAAGGATAGTTTGTCCCTTGTTCCAAGAGTAGGTTTCCAACAGAAATTTCTCTATTTCCCTGCCATCTAGGCTCAAGTGCATATGGAGTGCATACGACATGAAAATGAACCATGCCTTGAATATTTTTTATCTCGACCTAAAGGATTATCAGTCTCTAAACATGTTAAGTATGACGTCTCAGCGAGATCATTTTGACCCAACAGAGGGTTTGTTACTTGTTCTTATCCAAATATTAGGTTTTCAAATCGGGGTGATTGAACGAAATTTTGAAATTTCTCTAGGATCAAGTGCACGATAGAGTTGATATGTTATGAAAAAAGAAGCATACCTTGAATGTTTTCGATCTCCGAAGGGAAGGATCAATGTCTAAACATGTTAAGTATGACTTCTCTGCGAGTTCATATTGACCCGTCGCTGCAAAAATATCACCTTGACAGAAATATGCCTGTGGGATAATCAACACAGAATCAAAACTGAGCTCTCTGAGAAAATCCCTGCAAACTCCTATAAAACTAAACCGAAGAATACCTCGGGATAATTGGGAGCAAAATCCAGAGCCTGTTTGACATCTTCAAGGGCTCCTGAGTAATCATGCATTCCCAGTCTTGCAACTGACCTAGAGGCCATGATCACAAGAACTTAATTACTGCTCACGAAGAGAAACTACGAAGAAGAAGTAATGTTATGGAAACTAATCGATACCTGTCTTTGAACATCTTATGCAACCCACCAAACGGTTTCAACTCTATAGCCTGCAAAAGTAATCTCCACCGAGAAATTTCCGATCAAACTCCGAAAGGAGGAGACAAAACGCTACTGAACCCTGGAAATGAATACAATTCTTTTTACCTGCGTCAGAAATGATTCAGCCTCGGCGAAATTGCCCTTTTCGATTTGAGAGAGTGCTCTGTTCCTGAGAGCCACAGCGGAGAGAGCGTCGGCTGCCGCGGCGCCGGAAACATTTCCGCCGCAGAAACGGAGGAGGAGCTCAACGGCTCGATTAGGCGTGGCACAGTGGTTGACGACGATACCTTGTGGCAGAACCACCAAGTTAGGACCGGAGCCGCAGCGGCCGAGAAAGCCACCGGGCTTGACCCACCGACTGCAGCGATTCTGCGACGGATAGGGAAAAAGCAGAGCAACCGAGGCCATAGGGGAGAGAGATGACAATAGGAAGCTTGATTAATGAATCTTCTACAAACCCTAAAACCCTGATTCTGTCATGGTTCCTTTCGCATTGCAGATTCTGCAAGCTTTACGCGATTTATCCGAAAAATGAATATGAGCATTTAAGAGAGGGCTTTTTGATAACATCTCGCGTGTAGGTTAGTTTTAGATTAGAGATCATTCTGCGTGATTTGCGTAATTTGCATGAGTTACAAAATTGGCATGAATTAATCTTTTATTCAGTCTTTTAGTTATTTCTCATGTTTCAAGGTGATAAGGTCTAATTTTGATTTATAGAGTCAACCGTACATATTTTGACCTGCAAATCACCAGAACAGATTCAGGTCAAGGAACCGTATGAAATATCTGAATATCGAATGAAAAGAGCAAAAACACGATGTTAATACAATCCGTTCGTGCTCATAGAAGGTCCCGTTTGGGTTATACCCATTAGAAGTTTTAGCCCGACTTGGGGTGCCTTTTACCTCGTGTGTTGATCATCTCGTTTTTATATATATATCTCGCATGATTTCAGATATGTTTATGACGATAGATGCGATGTTTACGTGTGATTTTCACTAAAAAAAAAAGACATTTTCCAACGGACATATCCGTTGGAAAATGCCTAAAATCCGTTGGAAATCGCTGTTTCCAACGGATGCCAACGGATTCCCGTCCGTTGCGAATAGTTCGCTGGAAATGCGGATCCGTTGCAATTCGCAACGGTCGTCCAACGAATTATATCCGTTGCAGCGCTTCAACAGAAATGACAACGGAATTTTCCGTTGGAAAAGTGGTAACGGACGCCCGTTGGAAATATTTGTAACGGATCACCGTTGCAACAGTGCAACGGACGGCCGTTGGAAAGCAACGGCTGTTCGTTGCAAATTACGCGGGGAAAAATTCATCTTTCCAATGCGCATCCGTTGCCATTTGGCGGGAAATAGCAACAGACGTCCGTTGCAAAATGGCGGGAAAGGACGACCGTTAACATTTGACGGGAAATAGGTTCCAACGGATGCCCGTTAGAGTTTCCAACGGATGCCCGTTGGAAATCTTGAAAAAAAATTTAAAAAATAAAATTTTTAAAAATTAAAAATATTTTTAAAAATAAATAAAAAGTTTTTAATTAAAATATTAAATTGTTCACAAAAAACTAAAACTAAAACTACGTTAATCTACCCTATTACATTTCGTTTAAATCGGCGGGGTCGATGTTATAAGGTCTCACCGACTACAAGACAAACAAAAGTAACGTTAGATTTTCACAAATTATTTGATTAATAATTGAGAAATAAAATAATAACCTTTTACCTCTAAATAAATTTGGTCCTTTTGTAAAGGACTGAGATCGTCGGGGCTTGAACCGCAAGCCTGAGATTGCTGTGTGATCTTCTCCGTCACACCTTCGGCCGTGGAGTGTTCTGCGTGCCATCTCATTGCTGCATCGGTTTTTTTCGATTCATATAACCTTCTCAACCTGTTTGCTACAGGCATATAAAACATTTTCTTGTATGATACATATTTCCGTGAAGATGGTTTTTTAGGTCGAAATCTGCTTGCACCGCAAAACTTGCATTCCAACAAGTCTTTATCATTTCCCCAAAACAACATGCAACTGTTTCTACAAACATCAATTTTCTCATGTGGCATTCCCAAATCTTTTAACACATTCTTTGTTTCGTAGTATGTATCGGGAGCTTGATTATTTTCCGGTTAATATTCCCGCATTGTTTTACAAAATGAATCCATGCAATTTTCAGCCACATTGTAGTTTGTTTTATTACTCATCAATCTTAAAGATAAAGATAAACGAGACTGACCTTCACGACAACCTTCATATATAGGTTGTTTCGCCGAATCCAATAGGTTGAAGAATCGACGTGCATCGATGTTTGGCATCTCTTCATGCGTTTGTTCATTAACAACTCCAGGAAAAGCATCTGACACCATTTCCACATATGGATTGGTCATTGATGCTTCATAAATAACTTCTTCATTTCGTTCTACTTGTGCATCTTGCACACTATCTCTAACACCGCAATCTTGATCTATATATATTTCGATTTGAAGACGACGACATTTTTTCGAAAATGTTTTTGTTATTTATGGTTTGATGCACTCTTTGGTATGATCTAAATAGTGAACGTTCCAACGGGCATCCGTTGGAAATTGCAACGGATGCCCGTTGGAGGTTCACGTGAATTTATTTAAACCGGTGGCCTCGAAATTCACAACATCAACGGGCATCAGTTGCAATTTCTAACGAGCATCTGTTAGAAGTTGCAACGGACGACCGTTGGAATGCATTTGTCCGGTTTCTAATGGATCTTCCAACGGACATTGCCAACGGATGGATTCCGTTGCCATCCGTTAAAATTTGCGACGGATTTCCAACGACCATTCCAACGGTGGTTTTCCGTTACAAATCCGTTGCAATTTCACCACATCCGTTGCAATCCGTTGGTACGCTTTTCCAACGGACGGATTCGTTGCCCCATCCGTTGGAAATTGCGTGTTTTTTTGTAGTGTTTGTATCTGTTTTTTTTCATTTCCGTGTTTTCGTGTTCTTATAGGTCTTAATGCGTACTTGGTTCATTTCAGAACTAAAGAATGTACACGGGACAAAGTATTAGCATCGAGGATCATAACGGAACAAACAGGACGAGAAACAGCGTAGATCATCAGGTCCAACACAGCCCATGCGGGGTGGAACTCATAGCCCGCGCGGGGCACAACCACCAGCACATCCAACACGGGTAGGGGAAGGCTTTAGCACGTGCGGACTCAGCATCAATAATACAGCCGGCACAGGTGATCATCTCGTTTTCATACGTATTTCTTGCACGATTTAGGAGACGTTTTTGATACATATATGATGTTTTACGTATGATTCCGTATCCGTTTTACTTGCTTTCGTGCTTTTCATGTTCTTACAGGTTTTTACACGTATTTGGACTATTTTGGAGCTAAAGGAACATGCACGGAGCTAAGGAGCAACTTTGGGGATCATCACGGGACAAACGGGACGAGATTGAGCCACTACCCGAGCGGGTCGCGGCCCGAAACTGCTCAAAACTTAAGTAAACTTAACTTAAAACATAAGGGAACTCGTGGGGCAATTAGGGCAACAATTGGACCGACTTAGGAGGCTTAAAAGGAGGCAAAAAGACGTCATTACAGCAAGCATACAGAGGAGAACAATTCAGCGAAGATAGAGGAGATTCTTGCGAAGAGATAATGGAGGAGCATTGGAGATCAAGCAGCACCACTTCGGTTTTGTTTGGTTTTTATGTTCCTTAGACTTTCTACTATGTTTATGTTTCTTTACAGACGCATGAGCGAGTAGTTTGTTTGTTCTAGGAGAAGGGATTAGCCCTTGGCTATCCCGAGACCGCTTTTGATCTATTTTGAATGCATCTTCCCGTTTTAGTTTATCTATTCTCTGTCTGAGTGCTTAAATCTACTTGTGTTTGCGCTGATCACGTAGATGCATGTGTTAGGGATTAGGAGAAGGCCCGAAAGGAGAATTCTAGTCCTAGAAGATCAGGTTTAGAACAGTCGAGGTTAGGCCACGAAAGTAGGGTAACGACGGTTGAGGGTGAACGGGCGAATCACAGAGTTTATGGGTTTAGTTCAAGGTGTCAGCCACGAAAGTAGGGGGCAGCTTGTCTAGATCACGTGTCTATGCCTTGAGAGAGGGTAGGTATCATGTTAGGATCGTCCGCCTTAGATAGCTTTAATTGGGATTGCATGATAGATAGGTTGATCGTGTGTTTCGGTAGTCTTGTGGTGAAACCGGTTTCCTAGGACGCTTGTCTTATCGTTAGAACCCAAGTAGTTTATTTGCTTTTAGTATTTCATTCTTAATCCATATTCTTTCGTTAGCAAGTTTGATTCGTAGTTCGGGTTTAGGTAGTGTTGCGTAGTCTCTGTGGGATCGACACCTAAAATACTACACACGTGCCGTGCACTTGCGGGTAGATTAGGTTATATTTAACTCTGATACGCATCAACAGGGCATTCCCTTAGCCCCTACGGGGCCTAGCTTCCAGCGACCACAACACAGCTCGGGTTGTGCATCAGCCCGAGTGGATCCAGTTCCAACAAGGGAGCCCGTGCGGGGCACACACTCCAGCCCGCATGGGTTGCGTCCGCCACCTGCAAAACAAGAAAAGGAAACTTGTGGGAAACAAGAAAAGGAAGTGACTTGTTATCTACACAAAAAAAAACAAGGTTAGAGAAGATGAACGAGAGCTATATGGCTGGAAAATAGAAAGGAAACGTGCCCACTTATCCAAGAATGTAAACCAATGCAAATAAGAATGGAAAACTCATAAAACAAAATGCTGCAACAAAGAGGAAAGGAAATGGACAACCAAAGAGGAAAAATGAGAGAAAAGGAAAGAAAGAAAAGAGGAAAGAGAAGGAAGAGAGTTAGGGGTCGAATTCACTTCAATTTGGGGGAGAGAACACACGTGAGAGTTAGAGAGAGTTGCAGAGAGAGAGAGAGTAGAGAGAGGAGTTGTTCGTGAGTTCTTGCGGAGGAGACATTCAAGGAGCATTGGAGATCAATTCAGGACTTCGGTTTCATTTGGTTTTTATGTTCTTTTGACTATCTAATTCGTTTATGTTGTTTGTTTTCGAACGCATGAACGAGTAGTTGTTTTCTTCTAGGAGAAGTGATTAGCCCACAGCTATCCCGGAACCAGTTTTGATTTATCTTTGAATGCATTTCTCGTTTTCGTGTATCTATTCTTTGTTTGAGTGCTTGATTGACTTGTGTTTACGAAGGCCAAGTAGATGCATGTTTTAGGAACTTAGGAGAAGGAACAAAAGGAGAATTCTAATTTTGGATAATCAGGCTTAGAACAACCGAGGCTAGGTCACGAAAGTAGGGTAATAGCGGTTGAGGGTCAAACGAATGAATCATAGAATTTATGGGTTTAGTTTAAGGTGTCAGCCACGAATGTAGGGGATAACTTGACTAGATCATGTGTCTATGCCTTGAGAGAGGGTAGATATCATAGTAGGATCGTCCACCTTAGATAACTTGATTGGGAATGCATGATTAGATAGGTTGATTGTTGGTTTCGGTAGTCTTGTGGTGAAACCATAATCCTAGAACGTTTGTCTCCCTATTAAGAACTCGTTAGTTTATTGTTTTTAGTTATTTCATTCTTAAAACCAATATTCGTTGTTTTTAAATTTGATTCGTAGTTTGGGTTTAGGTTGTGTTGCGTAGTCCCTTTGGGATCGACACCTAGAGTACTACACCCGTGTCGTACACTTGCGGGTAGTTTAGGTTAATTTAGTTTAACTTGGAATGCATCATGTGTGCTGCGTGAGAAGCCAAGAGCCCGAGCTCTTGAAATCAATGAGATGCTGGTTTGGGATCCTCGGCGGCGGAGAGCTTCCAAATACACATGGGTTGCTCGAAGACAAAGAGCCCAAGTGGATCCTCCACTTAGCCCGCACGGGTCGGGTGTCATAACAAGAATCCTAGAAGAGTTCAAATGGAGGAAAATATTGGAAATTGATGCACCAATTTATAGAGAAACGACATATGACCCTAGGGGGTCGAAAAACACACAGAGGAGGCTCAGGAGAAGGTTGCGAACGAAGGAGACAACATCAGAACATCGGTAACGAGATAGGGAAGTCCAAGGCATCGTATTCCTTACTCTTTATTATGTCTAGTGTTGTTCTCTCTTGTTTTGTATCAAGCACTATGAGCGAGTAGGTTTGTAGCTATGGGTTAGGACACCGATTTTGTAAGGATGCTTATGGTTATGCGTTAATGCTTAGACCTTTCACAGCTTCTTGTTTTTTAGTTCTATGATCAATGCTATGAATGTTCTATGCTTGTGTTGTCTGCTAAGTAATTTAGGATTTTATGTTTAACTAGGAGGTTAGATTATGAATCCGAGACCATTTATTGTTGATTGAGTTCGATTGATGAAAATCTGACCGGTCGATTAATCGAATAAGGAATTAGGATTGCATGCTTAATGCTATTGTAATTATATGTTAATCACTGCTGGGAGGTAGGATTGCATGTTATTGTGGTTAGGGAATTTATGTGTCGAGAGAACCATTCTCTACTTATGAGCATGAATTTTCCGTTATCAAGATAATTTGATTGGTTTATGATATTTTATTGGTTGCATCCTTGAAATTCCAATAACCTGAAGCTCATAGTATTCTTAACTAGCAAGTCTTTCGTGTCTCCTTATTGCTTTCACAATTCGTTTAGCATTCTCAGACTTTAACCCGTATAATTATCACTTTCATTCGTCTTAGTTTAGTTATATTCTTAGCTTAGGTTGCATTTGTCCCTAGAGTTCGACCATGGTATTACACCGATCTGTATTCTTGCAATAAGTGAATATTAGGCATTTTATTTGGTTGATTACTCGCATATCAAGTTTTAGCATCGTTGTCTGGGACTAATTACGACCTAGATTAGAAATTTGCTAGATTAAAGATTTAGTCCTTTCCGGAGTCTTAGTTATTTTCTGCATTTTTTTTCTTTTTATCGAGTCTTCCTTACTTACATCGGATTTATACCTTGTCTTTGGTTGCTCTTCTATTCTTGTGCAAGTACCATTGTATGAGACACTCCACACAAAAGCTACTCATATACGATCTCGAGATTGAAAGAACATAACGAATTTGCGCAAAAATATGAGAATTAGACCTGTGGATCCTGCAATTGAAATAGATATAGAGCATATCAGAAGCACATAGTCCCGAAGAAATAGAAACTGAGAGCGTAAGCACTATAAAAAAAACAATTGATTTCCAACAGACAGATCCGTTGGAAATCGCCAAAATTTCGTTGAAAACATCGATTCCCAACGGATTGTAACGTATCTGGAGCTGTTGGGAATCGCTCGTTGCAAATCAACATCCAATGCGATTTGTAACGGACGTGCAATGGAAAAAATCCGTTGAAAATATATTAACGGACTGGAAATGGAAATTTCCGTTGGAATGGGCAACGGATGCGGGTTAGAAACACAATAACGGAAGACCGCGAGGATTGCAACGGATGCCTGTTGCAAATTTGTAAAGGATATCCATTAAAGGTCCGTTCGTAATAAAATTGGCAAGATATAATTTGTGCCAACAGAAGCCTCTTTCCAGTTTTGTGGGAGTTGGCAATGGACATCCGTTGCAAAATGGTGGGAATATTGGTTTCAACGGATGCATGTTGGAATTTAAAAAAAATATCAACGGGCATCGGTTGAAAAATGTATTGAAAAAATAAAAATAAAAACAAAGTTAAAAAAGTTTAAAATATCAATTAATATTAAAGTTTTTTATAAATTAAACATAAATAATTTTACAGATCGTCTAAATTAGGTACGCCTTTGTCATCCTTGTGGTCGCCAATGCCTCGTGAAGGTGTTGCATCAGAGTCGATTACCGGATGTTGTCACGGTGTTGTTTCCCTTGCCGTTGTTGGCGGTTCATACGATCCACCGGTTAGACACTCGATGATGCTCTCCATGTGATGCATCTTTGCACGAGTTTCTTGAAGATCCGACTGCGTTGCCTGAAGTGCATCTTGTGTTGTACGAAACGCGGTTTCTAGATGCTTGATACGTCGTTCTTGTGTGTAACTCTCTTGAACCACGGGAGGTACCGTTGTCGTGTCCTCGAAGATATCCTTTTGAAACGCACCGAGACTGTATAAATGCTCCTTATAAGGTCTAATTGACTACAAAAGCAAACACGTTAAAGTTATCATCGTTAAAAAATATTTTATTAATATATTTAATCATAAACAATGTTTTGTTATTTACCTCCAAATAAATTTTGTCCTTTTGTAGAGGACAGAGGTCCTCAGGAGTTGAACCGCATGCTTGTGATTGTTGTGTGATCTTATCTATCACAACTTTCACGGTCCATTCTCCCCGAGGGTCGACGAGTTCTGGTCCGTCGCTCTCTTTCTCAACGACAGACTTCTTCTTGGCATGGGTTTCTACAACTAGCTCAAGAAGAGTTGGTTCTCGTTCGATTTTCTGCATCTGTAACATTATACTTATATAATTAAATACCAATTTTATATAATAATAAAATTTAAATAATATAATAAAATAAATTATACCAATTCTTTCTTCGTTTCAGAAATGACTTGGAACCCGAAGTATGGCGATGCAGTCCATCTCCATGAACGTTTTCTCCATATCGACATTTTTTTGCCTTCTCGCTCTTGGCCTTGAAGTCTTTGGACTCCCAGTGTTGGACGAGTTGGTTGAACACATCGTCCCTTGCCAGGTCGGTTTGGCATTCTTCTTATAATAGTTGCGCTTGACGTTGTTCATCATCAAGCGCAATTGGGCTTGCATGTCGCGTATCCAAGCAGTGTATATGCGCCACGTATCCTTCTTCCGTCATTTATATGTGCACTGTAAAATTAAATTAAGATAAATTATTTACTAAATTATATATCAATTGAAAAATTAAATTATATATATAAAATTTTACTTACGATGAATGTACACCACCATCGGCAGCGTATGACTTCTGGCGTCACTTGACAAGAATAGTACAAATGATTTTTTAGCGATCCTTGAATGATGTTGTTGTTCGTATGTTTTGGAACATCATCCACATCAAACCTGCAAGTGAAAATTATATTATTAGATAATATTTATAAATAAATACAATCTAAATTATATAATTACTCTCTTACCATAACGTCCTATCAGGACGTTCAGGATCAATGATCAGGATGGTAGGATGCTCGTCGAGACTATCGATCAGAGCTTCTATGTCCACCATATCATCTTTTTTCTCAAATATCGGTGGTGCCGATATAGGTGAAGGAGGCCGATATGCTGGCGGTGGCGGTGGGGGCGGGTCTCCAGCTGAACCCGTCAACATACCACCACTACCGATAAATCGTCTTGATCTCATTTTATATTGTGTATAAGTGTTTAAGTATTTGGGGTTTTGTGTTTGAGAGGATTTTGGATTTAAAATTTTGTTGAAGAATGAACTGTTCAACAGTTTATATATAGAAATTTCCAACGGGCATCCGTTGGAAATACTAACGGATGCTCGCTGGAGAATATATCAACTCTACGGACACAATTAATTGACACGACACTTAAGTTTCCAATGAACATCCGTTGGTATTTCCAACAGATGCTCGTTGGAAGTATCATTTCCGAGGCAACGGACGCCAAAGCGTTGTTTCGTCTCCTTTTGCAACGGGCATTCGTTGCAATTTCCAATGGATGCTTGTTGGGAACATAACCCAATGTCGCAGTTGTAGCCTAGCCATGATGACAAATGCCAATGGGCATCTGTGGGACATGACAATGGATGCCCGTTGGAAAATTCTAATGGGCATCCATTGGCCGCTTAAAGGTGGTAACATGCGTCCGTTGCAATGCTCCAACAGAAGTCCGTTGATAACTTATAATGCCTGAAGAGTTTCTAGGTGTTGATCGAATTCAAAATTGCAACGGATGTTCATTCTTAATTTCAACGGATCCCCGTTGAGATTTGAATATATTTCGTTAAAAAAATAAATTATCAAATTTATACATTACAACTACATAATTCACATTTCTTCTTCGATAGATTCTTCGATTGGCGAGTCTTTCTTTATTTTCTGATTGAATCCATCGTCATTTTCATCTTCTGCATCTTCCGGTTAAACGTCTTTATAATCGCATATGTATTCTCCATCTATATCAGTCCTTGCAAGAATCTCCTCCCGATTGTCTGTATCGATTAATCGTATCGGTTCTGGATGGTCAGTTTGCAACAGATCTTCTTTTTCATATGTGCTTATAACTCCTCGCGACTTGGTCTTTACAACGGCCCACCACTCCTCTCTTCAACGTTTCAATATTGTTGGATATTGCACGTAACATACTTGGTTTGCTTGATCTGTTGTGATGAATGAAACATACTTAGAATACTGTTGTGCTGGATTGATATCAATTTCTCCCCATCAATTTTTTTATGTACCATGTCCTACGGTTGGATCGAACCATTTACATCTAAAAATCATGACCTTCAATCCAATGAGACCGAGATATTCACTCGTAAGATTTGGTTCAAAATCCTGTAGAAATTATCACCCTCTATTTTACTATTAACGCAAACACCATAATTGTATGTGCTTCTATGTTTTCCTTGTTCGTACGTGTGGAATGTGTATCCACGAGTAAACATAATTGGCCAACACAAGTCTTTTAACCATATAGGATGTCTCTCATCAGAAGATTTGACCTATATAATAAACAACAAATGAATATAACATACTAACATGTTATTTATATATATATAAAACATAGGAATATACGTTTACTTACATAATCTCTCAACCACGACCCATAATATTGAATTTTCATTTCCGTGAGTTCATCTGCGTTTAGATGAGGATATGTACCCATAACTTCTTCATCGAATATCCTGTAATGAAAGAACGTTAGCACATATATTTATAAATATATATATATATATATGTGTGTGTTTATAATATTGATTTTCATTTTTATGTACCTTTCTAAAGGTAATAGCTCTTGAAAATTTAGTAATATATATGTGTGGATGTGATTATACTCCTCTAGTGCTAGACAACATTTTTCGGATTTACCTCATGTACGTCCAATAGGTGTAAATATCTCTAGAATCATGCAAAATTACGGATTACATTGATAAAGATAATTTGTGTGATCTTCTGCTGAGCGTTTTTATTTTGTTGGAATATACAATTCGAAATAAAATATGCTGAAATATGTGATTTCTTTTAACAAGTATTGTTTAACAATAGATCCTTCGACCGCTGCTTTGTTTTTGCTTTTTCTTCAGATGAAAGAAAAACCTTTCGAAATGATATATCCATCTGAATTGAATTAGCCCACCGAGTATTGCCTCATCTGGTAAATATATAGGCAAATGTTCCATGACATCGAAGAAGGAAGGCGAAAAACTTTTTCCAATGAACATAATACTTCAGAGATAATGTTTTTCATTAATTCCAAGTTATCCCTTTTTAAATTTCTGGAACATACATCTTTGAAAAATATGCTAATTCCGCATAGCACATCGTGACATTTCATGGTAATAGCTCGGTAAATGCAATTAGAATGAGTAGCTACATGAAAATGTGACAATCGTGACTTTTCATCCCGGTTAGCCGCAAACCAACAATATTAACATACCGAGCAATGTTCGATGCATATCCATCTGGAAACTTAACGTCTTCTTTTAACCATGCGGATTTTTCCGACCCGGACAATGTGAATACTGGGATAGGTGCCCTTCCATCTCGTAACTCCAACTAAGGTCTTCGACATATTGTCTTCAAATATTTTCTTGATTGTATATTATCCTTAGTTTTTCTTGTCACATTCAAAACAATGTTGATGATGTTATCGAAAAAGTTCTTTCCGATATGCATAACATCCAAATTATGACGTAATATCAGTGATTTCCAATATTTTAGTTCTGAAAAGATACTACGTTTATACCAGATGCCATTCACCTTGGCCTTTTGGTTTCTGATGACCACGATTTTTGCCACATCTATCGATTCTTGTAAATCTTCCATTATGTTTAATCGTTCGTAAAATATTTGCGTTCTAGTTTGCATGTACGATGCCTCTTCTTGTTGTACCACGTTCTTTCAAAAATATATTTTATCTTTTCTGAAATCATGTCCACGTGGAAGAAATCTTCTATGCAGTCAAACCAACATGGTTTCTTCCCATGTACTAGTCAAAATGAATATATGTCCTCTATACAATAGTGGCATGTCAATCTCCCGTGTGTACTCCATCTAGATAACATTCCATATGCTGGAAAATTGCTAATTATCCACAACAAGACCGCTTTCAATGTGAAATTTTGCTTCGTACTGACATCATAAACAAGAATTACATCATTCCACAAATATCTTAATTCATGAATCAATGGCTGCAAAAACACATCAAAACTTTTCTTCGGATGTTTTGGTTCTGGAATCAATAACGTCAGAAACATTACTTGTCTTTTCAAACACATATTGGGATGCAAATTATAAGGAGATAAAATCACCGGCCATAAAGAATATTGACTTCCATATTGTCCATATGGAATAAAACAATCGATGCACATGCAAATATAAATATTTCTCGTCTCATACGCGAACTCGGAAAATATTTCATTAAAATCTTTCCAAGCCTTACCATTTGATGGATGTTGCATTACCCCTTCGCCAGTCGAGTGTTTTGCATGTCATCTCATTGCCACAATAATTTTTTTCGATTCAAATAACCTTCTAAACCTATTTTCTACAGGTATATCAAATATTTTTTTGTACGGTACATATTTACGTAAAGATGGTTTTTATGGTCGAAATCAGCTTGCACCGCAAAATTTGCACTCCAACAAGTCTTTATCATTTTCCAAAAACACCATGCAACTGTTTCTACAAATATCAATTTTATCATGTGGCATTCCCAGATCTTTTAAAACATTCTTTGTTTCATAGTATGTTTCGAGGACCTGATTTTGTTCCCGCAAATATTCACACATGGTCTTGCAACATGAATCCATGCAATTTTTCAGCAAGATTATAGTATGTTTTACACTCATCAATCTTGATAAAGATAAACGAGACTGACCTTCATGGCAACCTTCATATATAGGTTGTTGCGTCGAATCCAATAGGTTGAAAAAAATCAGCGTGCCTCTATGTTCGACATCTCTTCGTGCGGTTATTTATCATGAACAACTCTAGGAAAAGCACTTGACACCTTTTCCACATATGGATTGGTCGTCGATGCTTCATAAACAACTTCTTCATTTGTTTCTATTTCGTGTGCTTCTTGCACAATATCTTTAACGCCACAATTTTCACCGTGAAATAACCAAATTTCATAATTCTCTACGAACCCCACCTTGTAAAGATGTTTGCAAACAACTTCTTGACTTTGATACTTCATATTTTTGCATCCTTTGTAGGGACATAACATTGTCTCGCGTTCTTGACACAAAGGTTGAACCAATGCAAAACTCATGAACTGCTCCAATCCGTGTAAGAACTCTTAAGTGATTTCTTCGGTTACAGGATCTTTTATTCTATAGATCCACTCACTCGATCTATATATATCTCTACTTGAAGAAGATGACATTTTTTTTGAAAATATATTTGTTTGTTGATAGCTTGGTGGTAGAAGCCTTGATTTTGAACATTAAATAGTTTTTATTTCAACGGATATCCGTTAGGAATCAACAAATACCCGTTGATATTTGCAACAGATGACCGTTGGAAAGCCATGTTGAAATATCCCAACAAGAACCTCGAAAGTCACAATTCCAACGGGCGTCCGTTGCAAATTGTAACGGATGCCTATTAGAAATTGTAATGGGCATCCGTTTGGGGTTTCTAACGGCCGTTCCATGAACACTGGAGATAGATATAGTCCGTTGGAAGTCTGTTGCTATTCGCAACAGATTCTAACATATATCAGCCCTTGATCAATTTAGTTTGTCCGTTGGCATCCGTTGGAAACTGTCATCAACAAACGGATCCGTCTGTTGCAAACAAGCTGTTTTTTGTAGTGAAGCTCCAAAACAAGGAGCAAAGAAGGCAACACTACTGAGCCCGAAATGGACACTGCAGAAGAAACCTACGGAGCTTATGACGTGATCCTGTTAGGACGACGCTCGAGACTAAAGGTCGGATTGATATGCCTTGCTGCAACGAGTTGCACAAGGTGGGTGGAGCGATTGGTCACACGAGAGTTGCAAAAAGACTCTCAATTCACCGGCCCGTCTTCGAAGGATATTACGCATCAACGAAGAACAAACAAACGTTAGATATGACGCACCAACGGATTTGCTGGATGTAACGCACCAACAAAGAAAGATTTCACAAAGGAAAATCAAGTTTAATTTCAAAATTCAAAGTTGTCTTCCACCCCTTCATGGCCGACCATAATAAACAAGAAAATGGCCATGCAACACATTAATACATCATTAAATGCTAGTCACCATGAAAGGCAACAATTAATTGTTCTAGAAAATAGCTAAAGACTTAAATAGGACAAGTTGTAAGATGTGCGTTGGGTTGCGAAACTTGTCTTGAAACCCCCGGGTCAATAATTAGGTCGCGGAAAGTGATTTGTGGCCTCGTTAAAAACCCGTCGTTGGAAAACCCCATGGGACAAAACCAACGAAGGGAAAAGAGTACATGCGAGTCACTTTACCTAATTATTAACTGTTGCGAGTTGGGCTTCGGCTTGAAGAATGATACGAATATTAGTAACTTCACATGGACTTGAATACTCGTCTTGAACTTGAACGACCATGAGAAATCTCGATGATATCTTCCTTGAGCCTCTTAGCTTTAGCTCGGGTAACGTGACCTGCTTGTTTGATCAAGGCTTCCTCCTCTCTAACCCTAGCACGGGTCACGGGACCAACGTCCTTCTTTCGGGTCGCGTCCGCCTTCCTTTCCTTCGGTTCAGCTTTTGTCACGTCATCTGTGCAACAGGTCATGTCCTTGGCGGCGCGGGTCGCGTCCTTGGCAACACATGTCGCGTCTTTCACAATGCAGGTCGCGTCCTCTTCAGCATGGGTCGCGTCCTGCTCAGCACGGGTCACGTCCTCCTTGGCACGGGTCGTGTCCTTCTCAGCACGGGTCACGTCCTCTTCACTAGCCACGACTCGGGTTGAACCCTCGACGTTATTCATGATCATATCATACCCTCCCACTTCAAAAGGATTTGTCCTCAAATCTGTTTGATCTATGACAGATGGAACCAGGTCAGTAACATTAAAGTTGGGGCTCATATGATACTTATCTTGCTAGTCGAGTTGGTAGGCGTTGTTGCTGATTCTCTTGGTCACTGTGAAGAGACCATCGATCCGGAGCATTAACTTTGATTTCCGCTCGTTCGGAAATTTCTCCTTTCACAAATGAATCCAAACTTGGTTGTCGGGCTTGAAAATCATTCGCCTCCGGGTTCGAAAACGCCATAAGTAATACTGCCACATTTGCAACGCTCTCACAAGCGCGTAAAGCTCCTTATCATATGGGGCATAGTTGAGGGTTGCACCTCCGAGTTTCTTGCTAAAATAGGAAATTGGCTTCCGTTCCTGCATCAAAATTGAATCTACACCAATTCTTTCACCGGATGTATCAATGTAAAATGTGTTAAGGAAATCAAGTAAAATTAATGGAGGGGCTTGAGTAAGCTTTTCGTTTAGCGTTTGGAACGCTTCTTCTTATGCTTCTTCCCACCTAATGTTTTCCTTGATAACTTCGGTGAGAGGGGCTGCCAATGAACTAAGTCCCTTTACGAAGCGATGATAGAACTCCGCGAGTCCATGGAAGCTTCAGTCTTCCCCGACGGTCTTTGGGCTCGACCATTCCCGAATGGCCTTAACCTTCTCCTCGTCCATCTTGACTCCATCTACACTTATAAAAAAACCTAGAAACCCAACGTTATCCGTACAATAGGTACACTTCTTAAGGTTAGCATAGAGTTCTCCTTTCATAAGTACCTTTAGATCCGATTCTAGGTGTCCAACGTGTGCTTCTAAGTTTTTACTATAGATCAATATATCATCGAAATAGACTACTACAAATCTACTTATATATTCTCAAAGAACATGGTTCATTAGGTGCATGAAGGTACTAGATGCATTCGACAATCCAAAAGGCATAACTAACCACTCATACAATCCATGCTTAGTTTTAAACGCCGTTTTCCATTCGTCACCTTCCTTCATCCTAATTTGATGATATCCACTTCTAAGATCAATTTTTGAAAATATCATACTTCCATGCAATTCATCTAACATGTCATCTAGCCTTGGAATAGGATGTCAATACTTCACCGTAATGTTGTTAATTGCGTGACAATCAACACACATGCGCCAGCTGCCATCTTTCTTTGGCACGAGTAGAATGGGCACGACGCATGGACTCATGCTTTCTCGAATGTGTACTTTGACCATGAGTTCCTCCACTTGCCTTTGCATCTCCTTGGTTTCTACGGGATTGGTTCGGTAGGCTGGTCGATTTGGTAACGCGGCTCCGGAAACGAAATCGATTTGATGTTCAATACCGCGTATGGGGGCAATCCGGTGGGGTTCTCTTTGGGAAAGACATCTTTATAATACTGCAATAAAATAGACATTTCACTCGGCAGCACCGGTGCAAGGTTAGCTAAGTTCGAGAGAGCTTCCTTATATACAAAAAATAATACGGACTGACTCGAGTGAAGAGATTTCTTGATCTCACTCGATCTTGCGTAAAAGTTGACGATTTAAGCTCGTGTTCTCCTTGCTATTTTAAGTGCATTTGATCTTGTTGTACTTCCTTTGGTGTCTTAGGAATAAGATTCATTTTCTTGTCATTAAGCTCGAAAGAATGGTGGTTTGTAAAATCTTCATGTATTACCTTAGGATCCGATGGTTGTGGACTACCGAGAAGGGTAGGGCTTGTGTCCATGGGAAGAATGTCACACATAATCTCATCCTTGTATTCGCCAATGGTGATAAGCATAGCCACTTGGCTGGTCACATTCATTTTTTCATTCTTATGGAGCCATTGTAGTTTAGAAGACCTCGTGTGCTTCTTGACCTTTAAATCGAGTTCTTTTTCATAATCCTTGGTCGAAGATTCAGATTCTTTGTCCTCGGATTCACGCTCATCATCCTCACGAAATATCATAAATATTTTGTTTGGACATTCATTTGCATAATGATTTCGTCCGTGACACTGGAAGCATTTCGCATCTTCAGCCCTCGATGTAATGGCATTGGCTTTTCCTTTGTCTCGTGAAACCGATGGAACCACTTTGATTGCGTCTCAGGTCGCTGGAACAGATTTGTCTCTCCTTGGATAGCTCGGTTTTTCCTCTCGTGGTTGACTGTATTTTCCAGCCCCAAAGTTAGAATGAGAACTCGTTCTTCGCTGGAGTTGTTGATCGATTAGAATCGATTTGTGTAACTCTCTGATATTGTGATTCGGAGCATATCGCTTGCGCATTATGGCTTTCATTTTCAGCCACGTCTCTATAGGTTTCTCTCATCCCTCAGGTCGTCTTGTGTTCTCTTGGCTCATGCCGCCTTCGGTAACTACTTCGGGACGAGGATGAACTGCCTCGTTCGTAGTAGTTGTTGTCCTCTTCATGCTGGTTCCTTTCTCGTTGCTGGAACACATGAGTGTCTCTCGGTCAGGTTGAATGTTCGGGTCGAAATTCTTACCGAACTCCTCCATTTTGTTAGTGATACTTTGCTCCAAACGAGCCGTAAAAGCCTCAATTAATCTCTCGTTCACCCGGTTGTTTTCGGCTCCTTTATCCCCCATGATGCTTGATGGTTTTTGAAGTTACCTACTCTTGGACTTCATGCACACTAGCGCACAGAGCAGCCACAAGCGAAAATTGACGAAAGACGATAGAAACGTACGAGTAGCAAGACTTATAGCACACACTATTTTTTTGTTTTTGTTTTTGTTGCATTCAACCCTAGCTATGATCGTAACAAACAAACCGTGAATTGAACTAACCTTTTTTGCTGGAACGAGCTCTGATACCACTTGACGTGATCTTGCTCGTCTTCAGCGTCCTCCGGGATCATATCATAGACTAAAGGTCGGATGGATAGGCCCTTGCTGCAAATGTCGCACAAGGTGGGTGGAGCGATTGGTCACACGAGAGTAGCGGAAAGACTCTCGACTCACCGGTCTGTCTTCGAAGGATATTACGCACCAACAAAGAACGAACAAATGTTGGATATGACGCACCAAAGGATTTGCTGGATGTAACGCACCAACAAAGAAAGATTTCTCAAAGGAAAATCAAGTTTAATTTTAAAATTCAAAGTTGTCTTCCATCATGGCCGGCCATAATAAACAAGAAAAGGGCCATGCAACACATTAATACATCATTAAATGCTAGTCACCATGCAAGGCAACAATTAATTGTTCTAGAAAATAGCTAAAGACTTAAATAGGACAAGTCGTAAGATGTGTCGTTGGGTTGCGAAAATCGTCTTGAAACCCTCGGGTCAATAATTAGGTCGCGGAAAGTGATTTGTGGCCTCGTTAAAAACCCGTCGTTGGAAAACCCCGTGGGACAAAACCAACAAAGGGAAAAGAGTACACGCGAGTCACTTTACCTAATTATTAACTGTTGTGAGTCGGGCTTCGGCTTGAAGAATGATACGGATATTTGTGACTTCACGTGGACTTGAATACTCATCTTGAACTTGATCGACTATGAGAAGTCCCGATGATAGCTTCCTTGAGCCTCCTAGCTTTAGCTCAGGTAACGAGACCTGCTTATTGTCACGGGACCAACGTTCTTCTTTCGGATCGCGTCCACCTTCCTTTCCTTCGGTTCAGCTCTAGTCGCACCGTCTACGCTATGGGTCGTGTCCTTTGCAGCGTGCGTCGCGTCCTTGGCAACATAAGTCGCATCTTTGACAATGCAGGTCACGTCCTCCTCAGCATGGGTCGCGTCCACCTCAGCACGGGTCACGTTCTCCTTGGCACGGGTCGTGTCCTTATCAGCACGGGTCACGTCCTCCTCAGCACGGGTCACGTCTTCCTCATCATGGTTCATGTCCTCTTCACTAGCCACGACTCAGGTTGTATCCTCGACGTTGTTCATGATCATATCAGCTTACATAGCTCCAAAGCACACCACTTGTTATCATGTATAGCATGTCCGACAGAAAACCAAGTTGAGCTGCAACCGGCTTTTGTCCAATTAGCAGTTTTTATTTCAGAGGAATGGAGAATACGGATCTGAATGCACACCTTACCAACTTCAAGATGTTCCGTGGCACTACCAAAGTCGGCACAGGAGTCACTCAAGGACACAACACAAAGTTGGTTGTTCAATCTTTCCACTGCTTCTATCACCTCATGGAACAAGCTAGAGCAACGATTCTTGCAGCAGTTCTTCCTAGATCATAGGATTTGCTAGCCAAGAGTCGAATCAACTCATTCCTTTAAGAAAGAGGTGATAGTCTACATGATGCGTGGGAGAGATTCAAGATATATCAGCGCATTTGGCCACATTATAGGATGGACAAGAAGTACCTCATCACTAGCTTCATGCAAGGACTTCAAGAGACCACGCACTTCATGATTGTGGTAGTGGGTGGTGGCTCTCTCAGAAATCTCACTTTCCAACAACTCAAGACCCTAACCGAGAACATGGCAAGAGAGGCAGGGAAGAATGTTGGAGATTACAACCATGATTTCTCAGCCAAAACTGATGTAAAGGAGATATGTATTGCTAATCTTGATTTGACTGACATAAAGCAGCAAGTTGCTGAGATCTACAAGATGATGGCGGGACTGCACATGGAGCAACATGACGCGTCTATAAAGCTAGAGAACAGAGGAAGTCAACTACGTCAACAATCGGCCTTACCAAAACAACTATATCAAGAGCCATCCCAACCTCTCTTATGGCAATACAAGTAACGTAGCGAACCCGTAGGACTTTCAACTGAAGATGATAAGAAACCAAAACCAAGGTTTCCAACAGAGGGAGAGTGGCCAGAACCAAAGTTATCAGCAAAGCGCACAGCCCTCAGGTCACTCTGTCATTCATTCTATGTTGTAATTGTTGCTGCAGGAACACAAGAACCACAACTACACACTTGGAGGAATCAAGGCTGAGCAAGATGACGCGAGGAAGCAGATGGGCAGCTTCCAAATGCACCTGAAACACCTTGAAGCAAAAGTGGAACAGCTGTACCAAGGGTCTAGCCTAAAGCCTGGACAGCTTCCCCAAAAGTCAGAAATAAACCCCCGGGAGTAGATTAACGCCATCCATCTGAGGAATGGCAAGACGGTGGAGCATCCCATGCCTTCCACAACCACGAGAGAAGAGCCTCCAAGCAATACATGTGAAAAACCATTTCTCAAGGCGTGTAAGAGGAGGAGACCGACAAGAAAGAGGAGAAGGAGCTATCCTACGTGAAACCGATCCCGAGGCCACCACCCCTACCTTTCCCGTGGTACCAAAGGAAGCGGAACAACGATGCTTTATTTTCCAAATTCGTGGAACACCTAAGAAAAGTGCAAGTCACCACCCCATTCTACGATGCGCTTCTGAAGATGCTTTCTTATGCCAAATTCCTCAAGGACATAATAACGAGGAAAAGGACCATAGACAATGAGATAGTGATGGTCACTAACTCTATCATGCAACCACCCAACATGGCTAAAAAGATGCCCGATCCAAGTGATTTCGTCATCCCTTGCAAGATTTATGATTACGATATTGAGCATGCGCTAATTGTTCATGGTCTGGTTAAGCCTACGATGATGTTCTATAGACGACTTAGACTCATTAACAAGGTAAATTTTATGTGTGCACAATGATAGTTTTAATCTTTTTAGATCCTTTAATACATACCCTACTTCATTCATATACTTTCTAAGTGAATTCACTAATGCATTTACATATGAGTCGTCTAGTTCAACATTAATAATGCAGTGGTAAATGTAATATAGATTGAGAAAAAATATCTCCAATCTTGTGGTAAGGGTTTTAGCTCTACCTGCGGTGCATTCACCTTCTAATTCAGTTGTGTGTTTGTCCTCAGTTTTGGAGATGTCTCTAATGCAATAATGACCTTCCCGTTGTGGGCATGTATGGAATCAAAGGTTATGTATTCTCTCACAACTAGACATGATCGGGCCAAGCAACTGGTGAATTTGGTTGAGCATGTAGTAAAATGGTTGTCTAAAGACTTTTGTCACCCCAAGCTGGAGTAATGTTTAGCTGAGAAAAAAATCTTGAAATCTTCTGATTTCTTTACGTTTTCGCCCAATCGTTGTTTGTATGCGTCCGCATCAACATGGTCTACATTTATGCCCTTGTTTGAAGCCATGAACATGTTCGCCAAAGGGTCCACATCCTTAATATTTTTAACAATTTCATCCATGAGTGCTTCAAGGAAATTGATGTAACAAATGGAGTCCATTGTTGATGGTTGTTTCAAATTTTGATCGAGAGTGAACTTCATAATTTCATCATTGAACTTCATCGTTAGTCTTCTCGCTCTTACGTGGAAGACTGCATCCATCATGTTAAGGAATGGTTACATGAGGGTGATGGGTACTCGTGCAGAGAATAAAAAACAAGTAAAAGGGTGTAAAGTTTATGCGAACGAGATCTTGGATCTGTCACAAGTGGTATGAGGACAAACAACGAAGGTCAAGGAAAAGGTGATTCAAGATGTGTTCGACCAAATGGACATGAAAAGATGAAAAACGACCCACCGAGAATGTCAAGGAACACTTAAAAAAGACTACCAGAGGTCCCTACAAGGAGAGAAGGTCGATAATAGCAACATATTGGAGGATCATACAATGCTCGGCTAGAGCAGAATTGTGCTCGATCTGAGCGAGAAAACGCTTCAGCCGAGCCTTTTCACAAGATCCACATACTTTATTTTTTTTCAAAATTTAGGGTTAAGACTTATGCAATGTTTCACCGAGTGATTTAACCGCTCAACTGAGCGATTTTACCGAGTTTTGTTAAGTTGGTTTATTTTACTCAGTTTTCTATTATTGTTTGGTTCTTATAAAAAGGGAATTATTGTATGAGATTTTAAACTAATTTTAAATGAATTGAGAGTGTATTTTTAGCTATTTCTTGAGATTTAGCTACCAAACTTCTAGAGAGATTCTAAGTGTTTACTCTTTTATCAACACTACATCACAAGTGTGTGGTGTCGTTCGCTGAGTCTGAGATTTTTTAAATCGGGTTATAATTGGAGTTTTGGAACATCATTTCTCATTGAAGATAAGTTATAAGTTCTTCTATCGTGTTGTTAGGGGATTTTAGTTTATTCTCATCCATCTAACAAAAGAACTCTGGTCTAGATTTATATCAAGTGGTATCAACTTATGTTCTTGCATTGGTTCAACTTTCTATCATTTTATTTTTATTTAGTATTTATTTTTCTTTTTTCAACTCAGTTTTACTTAGTTTTATTTTTTTCGTTTTAGGAAAAGAAATATAAAAAAGGAAGAGAAAAAAAAGAAAAGTAACAAAAAAAGAAACAAGATAAGGGCGAAAAAACAAAAAGGAAGAAATAAGGGATTGTGATGAAAATAAAAATGAACGGAAAGAAAAAAATAAAATACGAAGAGAAAAAGGAAAAGAAAACAAAAAAGGAACACAAAAAGAAAAAAATAGGAAGAAAAGGAAACGAAAAAGTAAAAAAAAATATAGGAGTAGATGAAATAGGAAAAAGTTCTAGAAAGAAAATATTAGTGTCTAACATCAAGATTTTGTTTTAGTTTTTCGGGAATTAACTTCAAAATTATTCTTGAGTTGCAAAACTAAATCGAACAGGAGAAGCAAAGGAAAAGACATGAATGCGAGCAAAAAGAAATGAGCGAAACACTTTTTTATGAGATCGTGAGCTTCGTTCATTTTCTCTTACATTCATATTTTCTATTTTTGTTAACCTTTTTGTTTTGTAGGTATCCCTTTGATGTCTACTTCAGGACGCCATCACAATGACCTGCCGTGAGATAACGGAGAAATGAAATTGTAAATACAATTTCAATTGATGATGGATGAGTTTTGAAGTACGATGCAAGAGTTCACTACTATCAACCAATGACATGGTCAAGTGGAAGTAATAGCATGTGAAGACCGACAATGGAAAAGATCATACGCAACCTGTATTCCATACCCTCTAGACATGGATGACGACAAGTATGATGGGGCTCTAGATAAGGAGTATGATCGTTCCATGAGATAAAACCAATACACAAGGGATTGAATCGATGATGACATCAACAATATCAGGATAGAATTTCCTACGTTCATTGGACAGAGCGACGTGGAAGCATACTAAGAGTGGGAGAGGAAAACTGAGATGGTTTTTTTATTGCCATCAATATTTAGAACTCACAAAAATAAAGCTAGCATTGATAAATTTTATTGACTACACATTTTTATGGAAGAATCAATTCTCTCGCTCATATTGGTGGTACAGAGAAAAACCAATGGTGACGTGGGATGGAACACATACACTGGTGAGATATCAAATTGTACCCTCTCATACCATAGAAGGACGAATCAATGTCTATGGAGATTGATTTAGGAAATTCAAAACGTAGAGGACTCTTACATAGAGACATCTAGACCAAGAACAAAAGGTAACCAACAAAATCTCCATGTGTAACCATGACATTATATGCCTCGAATGTCAATGTCGAGGATACTACAGCAAAGACTGTCTAAATAGTGGTTAATGTTGGTACAGGCGGATGGCAAACATGTGATAGAATCGAACGATGGCGTGGTACAAGGGGAATGACCATATGTCTCACAACTTGGATGAGAGTTGAAAGGAACATGAGGCATTGAAGGACGAATCACCTGTAGTGAAAGAAGCCTTAAAATTACACGACACAAAGGAACAACTAATGAGGGACAAGAGGTATGAGAATGTGAGTTATCATGAGGTAGATCACCACAAAATAGTGAGGTCTTGAGAGAAACTCAGACAAAGGCATGTGAGTGCACACCCGTGTGAATAACATTTCTTTCTTTGAGTGTGCAAGAGAATATGACCTTTATACCTCAACCATGAATGTGTGTATGCTCAAAGAGGGATTATTTCTTAGCTAATCGATTCATCTTGTGTCTACTTTTTTTTAATTCATCGTAGGATTCTCGAGATGATTTATGGAAGATAGAACTACAAGATAAAGAGGACTGTATTTGGTGTGGCCGAGAGATGAGATGTGGATGCACATGCCCATTGAAAGGCTCATACAAAGAAACAAATTGCAGCTTCTGATGTAAGGAAATGTACCATTTAGAGTTCAAAAATGCATCAACCCTAACTCCTACAAATGCGAGTTAACCAGTAAGTACATTGCACATCTGATTTTCAAAGTTACTGACTTGGCTTGTTTCCATGCATTTGAAGGATTGGGTTTGAGGAAAATTCCTTTTAAAGGAGGAGGAAATGGTTTGAACGAGATCTTGGTCCATCACAAGTCATGCGAGGACAAACGACGATGGGTAATGCAAAGGAGCTTCGAAAGACTACAATAGGTCCTACAAGGATAGGAGGTAGATAGTAGCAAGAAATCCGAGGATCAACAATTCTTAACCAGGGCACAATTTTGCTTGGCCAAAATACTCGGCCAGAGCAAGAAAATGCTCGAGCCATAGTTTTCTCAGGACCAATATACTTTAATTATTTGAATTTTAGGGTTAAGACTTGTGTGATGCTCAACCAAGCGATTTTACCTAGTTTGTTTAGCTAGTTTATTTTATTCACTTTTCCATTATTGTTTGGTATTTATATATATGAGACCCATTGTATGATATTTTAAACTAAGTTTTTTAATAAATTGAGAGCATCTTTTATTTGCTATTTCTTGAGATTAACTACCGAACTATTGGAGAGATTCTTGAGATTTAACTATAAGTATTATAGCGTCGTTCGCTGAGTCCGAAGTTTTCTAGTCGAGTTGTGGTTGGGGTTTGGAATGTTTTTTAAGAAGATAAGTCTGAGTTCTTGTATAGAGTTGTTAAGGGGTTTCACTCCATTTCAGTCTATTTAACAAAACAATTTCGGTTCAGGTTCATATCAATGGGGGTGTTTTAACTTAAAACCAAAATACCTAAGGTGGAGAGACTTAGATAGAAAGCTAGAGTAGTTATGAAAGGTTATTCACATATTAAAGCTATAGATTCTTATGAAGTATTTGCACCAATGGTATAAAAATGTTTCAATTCATGTGTTATTATCATTTGTAGCTCAGTTTGATTTGGAACTTGAGCAATTTGATGTAAAGAAAAAAAAACTTATGGGGCTTGGAAGATAAAATATTTATGAAACAACTAGAAAGAATAGTAGAAGAAGAAAATCGTTGTAGGGTTAACAATCCCTCGTCGATGGAATCCCTCGTCCTCGTCAGCCCACTCTGATAGCCCACTTTGGCTTAACTTAGATCATCCCTTCCTAGGTCACTCCTTTCGGGTCGTACCTTCCGTGGAGTTGGGCCAACAACGTGAGTAGGCTCTGATACCAGTTGATAAGAACTCATCCCATTATAGACCCAAACCAATCCTGTAAAGATTTACGGATCTCGTCCCCAAAAGCTAGCTTATGGGGGATGGTGCCTATGGCCTTATAAGTCATTACTTAATCTCATTCCTAAGATGTGGGGTCCTAATAGGTAGAAGACAATATTGTAAGCTGGAAGTCAACTTTGCAACATGTTGTTGCTCTTTCAACAACATAAGACAGTATATGGCTTTAGTGGGAGCTATAAAAGATGCATTATATTTGAAAGGTTTGGCTGTTGAATTGGGAATGGAACAATGGGTTGCTAAAATATGTTGTGATTCTTAGAGTGTTGTTGCACTTTATAAGAATCATGTATATCATGAAAGAACAAATATATTGATGTAAGATTCCATTTAATTCGTGACATTGTTAAACAAGGAGATGTCAATATTTTGAAGGTACATATAATGTCAATCCAGCAGATGTATTTACTAAAAAAAAAGAATACATGAGGTCAGGTTGTTTATGGAAAGCTTGAATGAGGAATTATTTAATGGCTTCTGGTTTTGCAGAGTGGAAGAATATTGTAACTCGAGGAGAGGTTCCATGAGGGCAATGTTCTTTGTTGAAAAACACAACAATGTAATTCAACAATATAATATATATCCGCATGTGATAGTGATAATATCCTCATGCATAATATTTAAAAAAGATGCAAGTGTTTACAGCATTTCCCTCATTATGAACTCTATTCATGTACAACTCTCATAACCGTAAGTTTCTTGATCTCAGAGCGTACGGAAGATCAACTTGTAGGGTTGATTTCAATTGCGGAAGCGTGTTTTATCAACCCGAATTTAGATCTAGTCATGTTCGGATTAGTTTTTACAGATCTCAACGATAAACAAATTTAGAAACAGTTTCTGTGATACCTGTTGCGTTGAAATCGATGATCGGATGTGAGGCTTGATGGTACAAGCCCTCTACGCGTATCCACGCCGAGATCGGGATTGCTTTGATGCGGGATTCGGAAGAACGAAAAACTGTTTTTCGTTCTTCGGGTTTTTCTTTTCTGACGGCTAGGGTTTTCGTCTTAGAATAGTGTATATGACGAAACCTCGTAAAGCGTTTATTTATAATTATTAACTCTTTAATAATTACAACTTAAACCCATAACTATTCAAATATTACATAATTGGCATAGGACTTTCAAT
>CM071863.1:30221358-30232614 GCA_036759665.1 Gynandropsis gynandra | reverse complement strand
GCGCCTTTGTGAGTGGATCTGTTGCATTCTCTTTTCCTTCTACTTTCTGGATTTGAACGTCCCCACGCTCAATGATTTCCCTTATCAGATGGTATTTCCGCAGAACATGCTTTGATCTTTTATGAGATCTTGGTTCCTTCGCCTGGGCTATTGCCCCGGTATTATCACATAATAAAGGAACTGGTTCCTTTATCGAAGGCACCACACCAAGTTCAGTTATGAACTTTCTCATCCAGACCGCTTCCTTAGCAGCTTCGCAAGCCGCTATGTATTCTGCTTCAGTAACCGAATCAGCTACAGTATTCTGCTTGTTTGGAACTTTTCCAACACACTGCACCCCCATTGAGACAAAAGACATACCCCGATGTCGATCTGCTATCATCTTTATCAGACATAAAGCTGGCATCCGTGAACCCTTCTAACTCTAAGTTAGAATCTCCATAAACGAGGAATTGGTCTCTAGTCCTTCTCAAGTACTTGAGAATGGTTTTCACCAATTTCCAATGTTCCTCACCGGGATCTGCCTGATACCGACTCGCTACACTTAGCGCGAAGGCTACATCAGGCCTCGTACATGTCATGGAATACATGATGGCTCCCACTGCGCTAGCATATGGGATCCTACTCATGCGTTCTCTCTCTTCTTGTGTCTGAGGACAATCCTCTTTGGAGAGAGTAATTCCAGTGCCTATCGGTAGATAGCCTCTCTTGGAATTTTCCATGTTATACCTCTTCATGATGGTATCAATGTACTGGGACTGTGATAGTCCAAGCAACCTCCTTGATCTATCTCTATAGATCTTTATTCCCAGAATATAGGTTGCTTCTCCCAGATCTTTCATGGAGAACTGTTCGGATAACCAGAACTTCGTCTCTTGCAACGCCGGAATGTCATTCCCTATGAGCAATATGTCATCCACATAAAGCACAAGGAAGACAACCGCGCTCCCACTAAACTTCTTGTACACACAAGGCTCTTCTTCGCATCTAACAAAGTTGAACTCTTCAACTGCCTTGTTAAAGCGAATGTTCCAGGTTCGAGAAGCTTGCTTGAGTCCATAAATGGACCTCTGAAGCTTGCATACCATATGACTTTGAGTTGGCGACGTGAAACCCTCAGGTTGAGTCATGAAGACTTCTTCCTGGAGCTCTCCGTTAAGGAAAGCTGTTTTCACGTCCATCTGCCAAATCTCATAGTCATGGAATGCCGCTATCGCAAGCAGAATCCGAATAGATTTGAGCATTGCCACAGGGGAGAACGTTTCTTCATAGTCAATCCCTTCTCGTTGACTATACCCCTTGGCAACTAGACGAGCTTTATAGGTCTCTACCTGCCCGTCCGCTCCAATCTTCCTTTTGTAAACCCATTTACAACCTATCGGTCTGGAAGCCTGTGAAGAATCAACCAAAGTCCATACTTTGTTGATCTTCATAGATTCCATCTCGGATTCCATGGCTTTCCACCATTTCTCAGAATCAGGGCCTTGTATAGCCTCTTGGAAAGTCAAAGGGTCGTCATCTATATGACCGACCACATCCTCTTGCACCATCAGATTAAGTCTGTCAGGTGCACGTCGAGAACGTGTTGACCTTCTCAAGGAAGCCTGTGTAGCAGGTTCAACCTGCGCTGGGATATCTTGTTGGGCTTGTTCCTGAACAGGTTCCTGAACAGGTTCCTGAACTTGTTCCTGAACGGGCACTGTCACTTCAACATTTGAAGATGAAGCGCCGGAGCCTAACACTATATCACTCAGCCAAGAACGCTCATTTGACATCTCATGTCCATGAGCTTGTGTTGGCTCATCGGGTTCTTGAATCTCGTCAAGAACTACTTCCCCACCATGAATTCCTTCATCAAGGAATTCCCTTTCAAGAAAGGTTGCCGTTCTGGCCACAAACACTTTGTGTTCAGACGGGTGGTAGAAATAATATCCCATAGTTTCCTTGGGATAACCTATGAACCTACATCTGTCAGACCTAGCATCAAGCTTGTCTGGCTGAAGTCTCTTAACGAAGGCCGGACACCCCCAAACCTTGATGTGCCTCAGGTTTGGCTTACGTCCTTTCCATATCTCATATGGTGTCTTCGAGACTGCTTTGGTGGGAACTTTGTTTAGCAGATAGGCAGCTGTTTCTAAAGCATAGCCCCATAAGTTCATTGGAAGATCAGTGAACCCCATCATGGATCTCACCATATCTAATAAGGTTCGATTTCTCCGTTCGGATACACCATTATGTTGTGGTGTTCCGGGAGAAGTCCACTGAGACAAAATCCCATTTTGCCTTAGATAATCGACAAATTCATGACTAAGATATTCACCGCCCCGGTCAGATCTCAACACCTTGATACTCTTTCCGGTTTGTTTCTCCACTTCACTGCGGAATCTCTTGAACATTTCAAAAGATTCGGATTTGTGTTTCATCAAGAACACAAATCCATATCTCGACATATCATCAGTGAATGTGATGAAGTACGAATATCCACCCCTGGCTTGAACTCTCATAGGTCCACATACATCAGTATGTATCAGTCCTAGGAGTTCTGTAGCTCTCTCCCCGGTTCCACTAAACGGAGATTTGGTCATCTTACCAGTGAGACAGGACTCACAAGTTGCATAAGATTCATAATCGAAATGGCCTAAAAGACCATCTTTATGCAACCTGTTTATCCTCTTCTCACCGATATGACCAAGTCTACAATGCCAAAGATACGTCTGTCTTTGACGATCATCTACTTTTCTCTTAAGGCCCGAAATATGCATGTTAATTTGTTCTACATTAACATCAGGTAAGATATACAGTCCTTGTTGTAAATAACCATTTACACAAAATTCATCATCATGATAAATAGAGCAAATGTTATTACTAAAAACTGTTCGAAATCCACGTCTATCAAGCATAGAAATAGAAATTATGTTCGAAACAAACTTAGGAACATAATAACAGTCGTCTAACAACAAGGTCTTGCCCGTAGGCATTACAAGGGAACTTGATCCTACGGCTAGAGCAGCAACACTTGCGTCGTTTCCAACCTTCAGACTGAACTCTCCCTTCCTGAACCTCCTACTGATCCTCAGCCCCTGCAACATATTGCAGATGTTAAAACTGCTACCGGTATCCAATACCCATCTAGACGAATCAATAGTAGTTAAGGAAATCATGAAAACATTTTCCATGAGAATCTTACCTGGCTTCTTGCCCTTCAGAGACTGCAGGTATTCTTTGCAGTTCCTCTTCCAATGCCCCTTCTTCTTACAGAAGAAGCACTCAGCATCAGCTTGGTCAGATTTGCCCCTTTTTGCCTTGGGTATGGTCACACCCCCCTTGGGCCCCAGGAGCTTCTTCTTGGGCTTTTTGTTGCCCTTGCCCTTCTTGGAAGAAGAGCCGACCATCATCACGGCACTAGATCCCTTAGACATCTCGGACATTGACTGACTTTCATAGTCAATCAGTTGGTTCAGCATCTCATGCAGATCCATGTCCATCTTGTTCATGTTAAAGTTAACAATGAACGGAGAGAACGTCTCAGGCAATGACTGCAAGATCAGATCTTGAGATAACTCTTTGCCTAGTGTGCACCCCAGCTTCACAAGCTGTTCAATAAGACTGATCATCTTACGAACATGGGGCCCCACCGGAGAGTTCACGGACAATCTTGACTTGAATAGTGCCTTCGACAACTGATATCTTGCCGTTCGGCTCTGCGCACCATACATCTTCTTAAGATGCTCAATGATAGCAGCAGGCTCCATATCCTCATGCTGGCGCTGGAGTTCTGAACTCATTGAGGCTAGGATGATACACTTGGTAGTGTCAAGGCGATCCCTTTGCTCTGCCCAAGCAATCATGCCATCCACATCGTTATCAGCAGGTTCCTTGATAGGGTTCTCGATCGAATCGAGTATCTTCTCCTGCTTGAGGACAATCTTAAGGTTGCGGTACCAATCATCGAAATTTTCCCCAACAAGCTTATGGGCATCGAGAATGGCACATAGGGAAAGTGAAGACATTTTTTGGGAAATCTGTAAGGAAAAATTGCACCATTTATTAGAACACTTATTTAATCAAATAGATATGGACTTTCATCTAAATGATTATTTTACTGACTAATACTACAATAGTATTCAGAAATCGTATTTCTTTCAGTAATATTTCCTGAACTAATCATGCATAAGCTCCCTGGTAGTCAGGTCGTTTCTTAAGCATATTAAACAGGTTGGTTTTAATTTGGCTCTATATCACATAGTCACCTGGTAGTCAGGTCGTTCCTATTGATATAGTTGAGTTCATCCTTCAGCTCATGGTTAGATATCAATTAAGTTTATGTCCCCCGGGTAGTCCAGACGCTTACAAAAACTAATTGATCCCTCCCACTAGACATCTGATGTCATAGATGTATGAATCGAATTATTGAACTACATGCCTCCTGGTAGTCAGGCCGTACCATGTAAACAAGAACCTATTCAAAACATCTACGATGAAGGAAAAGCCTAACGATAAACAATTTATCGTTTTAGAACTCAATTATTAATTAAAATTCTTAATTTTAATATCATTCTATATCAGATAGTCACCTGGTAGTCAGGTCGTTCCTATCGATATAGACGAGTTTTATGCTTCACCTCATGGTCGGATATCAATTAAGTTTATGTCCCCCGGGTAGTCCAGGCGCGTACAAAAACTAATTGATTCCTCCCACTCGACATCTGATGTCATAGACGTACGAATCGTATTCTCGAACTACATGCCTCCTGGTAGTCAGGCCGTACCATGTAAACGAGAATTTATTCAAAACCGTCTATGGTGAAGGAAAAAACTTAACGATAAACAATTTATCGTTTAATAATTTTAATAACTCAATTATTAATACTTTAAAATTAAAATTCATCTAATTTGAATCTTAAATTTTTTAATTTTTTTTTTTAAATTTTTTTTTTTAATTTTAGGGTTAGGGTTAGGGTTTAGGGTTAGGGTTACCCTAACCCTAACCCTAACCCTATTTTTTTTAAAAAAAAATTAAAAAAAATTAAAATAAAAAAAATTTTAAGATTAAAATTAGATGAATTTTAATTTTAAAAGAATTAATAATTGAGTTATTAAAATTATTAAACGATAAATTGTTTATCGTTAAGTTTTTTTTCCTTCACATAGACGTTTTTGAATAAATTCTCGTTTACATGGTACGGCCTGCGCGACCCTCGGCTTTTGCAGCGCCGTCGCCTCGCCTGCAGAAGCTCGCTCGAGATCGCGTCGCGAGTTTCCTCTTCGCCCGACGTTCGCGACTCTCGCGATGGGCGCTCGAAGAATGCCTCCCGTCGCCTCCTCTGTGCCGCGGAGGTACTGGATACGCCGGCCGGCCTTCGCCTGCGGTGGACGACCCTCGTCCGGCGAGCAAAGGCGTCGGCCGTCGACCATGCGCTCCACCTCCTTTCACGCGACATTACAGATCTCAACGATAAACAAATTTAGAAACAGTTTCTGTTATACCTGTTGCGTTGAAATCGATGATCGGATGTGAGGCTTGATGGTACAAGCCCTCTACGCGTATCCACGCCGAGATCGGGATTGCTTTGATGCGGGATTCGGAAGAACGAAAAACTGTTTTTCGTTCTTCGGGTTTTTCTTTTCTGACGGCTAGGGTTTTCGTCTTAGAATAGTGTATATGACGAAACCTCGTAAAGCGTTTATTTATAATTATTAACTCTTTAATAATTACAACTTAAACCCATAACTATTCAAATATTACATAATTGGCATAGGACTTTCACAACTGGGCCCCAAATAGAGGATGCACTGCAAGAACCGTGAGAGGTACGTGAGTGTATGAAGGCGACAGCTCAAACGAGAATCTCTGCAGTATCAAAGACAGAGCAATCTTGGCTTCTGTCATAGCAAAGTTGAGGCCTAGACAGATCCTTGGTCCCCATCCAAACGGTATGAACGATGTTTGGTTATTCGTCGCCTTTGAGATCCCCTCGGCGAACCTCTCGGGTTTGAATTCAAGAGCATCTTTGCCCCAGAGATCGGGGTCGTGATGCACCAAGAGCATATGAATGGATATTTGGACACCTGCAGGGAGAGTCATGGCCCCTAGCCTTGCTTCTTTGTTTACGACCCGTTCTAAGACAACCCCTGGTGAGTAAAGCCTTAAAGACTCGTTCAATATCATGGTCATCTGAACTTTTATCAAAGAACGTTCGTTATTTGGTACTCCGATTCCAAAATTTGTTCATGTAAAACAGAACATGAGATGCTTACTTTTTTGAGGTGGGAGAGTTTGTCAAAATCTGGCTTGTTTTGTCCAAGGACTTGCAGGACTTCGTCTCTCGCACGAGCCTGCCATTTTTGTTGCGAACTTAGCATAACCATTGTCCATAGGAGCAACGACGACGTCGTTTCTTGCCCTCCTAAGTAAAACAACCTGTATTCCTCTATAACATCCTGAAGGCTCATCCCATGCTGATCTCTGGAGTTCGATTCCAACAGTAGGCCCAATAAATCTTCCTTCGGGGCCTCCCCAGCTTTCATTTCCCTCTCTCTCTCTTCTTGATGATTTCTCGTATTCTCATCTTCACTTCTTTGTCTACCTCTTTCATTCTCTTGTTAGTCTTTGTTGGTAGAAACCTATATATACATCGAAGGGTGGCGCAAACGACATGAATCAAAATTATCTAAGCATAGTTCCGGGTTTGCTGAACATTGTTACCTCCATCTGGGGATAAAACCCATATGAATGGCTTGTTGAACTCTCTTGGTCTGTTCTTGTTGGAGCTTGAAGAGTCGTTTACCTTCTTCGTAGTTGCTACCAAACACGGTACGAGAAATAGCATCCCCTGTAAGACTCACAAGAAACGACCACACATCAATCTCAGCCGATGATCCCTCCTCGGACACCAGCCTCTCCCATTTACTTATCATCTCGTGTGTGCTCTCATAGAACGCAGGAACCATTTTCTACAAAGCAAAAGCCATCGATCACGGAAACATTTACAAGCTTATTGAAGTTATTGGTCTCCCCCTTCGGCGTAGCAGCGGCGGCAAGCTGGACGACGGGGGCAGCAAAGATCCTGGAGAGAAAGAAATGTTAGGGTTTCAGTTGAGAACTGAAACAGAGGAGAAAATAAGACTTACTTGCGAGCGTGCTGTGGAGAAGGAACCCGAGCGGACAGAAGAAGGCACCCGAGTAGGCAGAAGGAGGCACCCGAGCGGGTAGAAGGAGAAACCCGAGCGGGCAGAAGGAGGCACCCGAGCGGGCAGGAGGAGGCACCCGAGCGGGCAAAACTTCCAGGCTGGACAAAAGAAATGCCAAAAAAGACCAGTATGTTTTCTGGCATTGTACCTGGAAATTAAAGACAAAAATCAGAAGTTTGTTATGCTTTATGCAGAAGACAAAATGGGGGTGAAATGGGAAAAATAACCTAATGTGTAAGGGGTATATTCAGCTATAAAAAGTTGTAATCCAAAAACCCTAAGGATGAACAATGAGAGTTTCTTTTCTATAATTTCTTCTAAGTTTACATATTCATAGTTTTTCTTTTTGTTTGCACCAAACATTAGAATGAGAGAATAATGTTAGAGCAAACCTTTGCTCTAAGAAGATAAAAACTTCAACATGGTATCAGAGCGGTTAAGCTTCGGGAACACAAGAGCACAAATGGCACAAACAGCAGTAGAACAACACCAAGGTTAAAATGCAACACAAGAAGCAGCGAATAAGAACTAAAAACCAGAAACGGCTTAAGAACCTAAAGACCTAAGAACAACAACAACGACAGCACAATACCTAGCAAAAATAGCACAAAACAGCAGCACGAGAGCAGTATCAGATCAGCACTAAAACTAAAAACAGCAATACAACAACATAAGATCGGAGATAAGAAGCTAAAAACCTAAGAACAACTAGGCACAACGACAACAACAAAAACCAGCAACATACCCAGAAATATCAAAGAAGCAGCAAGAACCAGCAAGGTAAACTAAAAACCTAAAAAAAAAACAGATCTGCAGTTTTTTTGAGAAAAATGGACAGATTACAATCCATTACACCTATTCCTGTATTTGAGGGGAAGAACTACTCATTATGGGTGATAAAGATAAAACCGACCCTAAGGTTTAAGGGGTTGTGGAAGGTAGTCACGGAAGGACTACCGGAAAAGCCTAAAACGGGTGGTATACTCACCGAGGAACAGAAAAAACAGGCTATGGCAGATTAGGAGGAGCTGAAAGCGAGGGATCAGCGAGCGTTAGAGCTGATTTACCACGCTGTTACTGAAGAAATCTTCAGTGCACACTTATCTACGTGCAAGACAGCAAAGGACGCATGGGATTTGTTGAAAACTAGGTTCCAAGGGGATCCTAAGGCAGCTCGAATCAAGCTGCAGCGATCGAGAGCCTCGTTTTACAACATGAGGTAGACTGAAAAAAGAGAAGATTAAGGACTACGCGAGCAAGATTACGAAACTAGGGAATGAGATTAGAGCCTATGGGGCAAGAATAGAAGAGGATGAACTAGTTTCGAAGATTCTATGCTCTCTACAAGAGATATTCGACCCATATGTGGGTGTTTTGGAACAAACTAAGGATTTAGAGACTTTGACAGTTGGGGAACTTGTGATTGCATTGGAATCGCAAGAATTTAGGCTGGAAGACTGAGACGGTTCAGGCCTAGAGGGAGCCTTCTATTCGAAGGAGAAAAACTATAAAAATGCAAAAGCTGGAAAAAGTTACAATACGAATGAGGGAGCAGTAGACAACACATCAAAAAACCCAGAAATTCTGCACTATTTGCAAGAAAGACAACCACGTTGAAGCACAATGTTATTTCCGAAACAAAGGTGAAAAATCCGAAGGTTCTAAAGGGTTTAAAATAACAAGGGAGTGCAACAACTGTGGCAAAATCGAACATTTCTCAAGGGAGTGCAAGTTCAAAAAGTTTCCGAACAATCACGCGCAAGTAATGAGTGAACAAGATGAAGATGACACACTATTCACAGCAGCCCACATATTGACTCAAACGGACGACGAAGGCGTTTGGCTAATAGACAGCGGCGCAACAAACCACATGACTCGAGAGGAAAGGTACTTTATCACTCTGGATAGGAATTTTAAAATTCCTATTAGAGTAGGTAATGGTACAACGTTGGTCACGGCTGGAAAAGGGTATACTCGAGGTGATGACTAAAAAGGGTAAGAGAACAATTAATGATGTGTTCTTAATTCCGGGGTTGAGCAAAAATTTGCTAAGCGTACCACAGATGGTACAAAACGGATGCAAGGTGCTATTCACCGAAGGAAAATTTGAAATTCGAGATAAGAAGGTAATCATCTCGTTTTCATACGTATTTCTTGCTTGATTTTATGGATGTTTTTTATATATGTGTGTTGCTTTACGTATGATTCCGTTTCCGTTTTACTTGTTTTCGTGTTTTCATGTTCTTACAGGTTTTTACGCGTATTTGGATCATTTTGGAGCTAAAGGACATGTGATGTGCGTTATATCAAGTAATAAAAACCTAGACTAACGCTTCCGCAAGAATACGGATCGTGTAGTAACTAGGGTCGAACACAAGGAGTTAATGCGACTAATGAGCTACTAAACTAATTGAATAGACGTGTGAGATGACTAAAGTTGGAATTGTGGTTAAGCTAAACTAAACTAAGTCGAAGAAAATAAACTTATGGCTAAGCACCATGGGTGTGGAGAGTTTGCTTAATGAAGTAACGAAGTTTCAAAAGGATAATTGGTCTAGGTACTATCATGAATTTAGGGAATTCAAGCTCTCCTATAGGAACTGACTGGCGTAGACTTGTCCACTATCTAGCATGCATATACCAATGTATCCATTGCGTATCTTACATGCATAGACGCATTATGGCCGCTATCCTAATCCCTAGATTAAACCGATTGACCTGGCGTAGATTCTAAACCGGCTAACCCTAAGTCATGGCTAAGTTCCGAAACCTAATGCCCTAGCGTTGGTTTATTAGGCTTCTAAGATCATTCAATCAAGTGGCGTACAGGTAGAGAAAGCATTAAGAACAACCATGTTTCCGTTTTACTTGTTTTCGTGTTTTCGTGTTCTTACAGGTTTTTACGCGTATTTGGATCATTTTGGAGCTAAAAGGACATGCACGGAGCTAAGGAGCAACTTCGAGGATCATCACGGGAAAAATAGGACGAGATTGAGCATGGAAAGCCTCCACCCGGTCGGGCACAACTCTTGCACGACCGGGCAAAACCTACGGCCAATCTTGTGCACATGAGCTGCTCCCCCAGACTTGAATTGAACGGCGTCCTCGACGTGAAGCTCCGATGGAGGATGAAGGAAGTGAAGCACCTAACTGGGATTGCATGATAGATAGATTGATCGTTGGTTTCGGTAGTCTTGTGGTGAAACTGGATTCCTAGAACGTTTGTCCTATCGTTAAGAACCAATTAATTTATTTACTTTCAGTATTTCATTCTTCAACCATATTAGTTCGTTAGCAAGTTTGATTCATAGTTCGAGTTTAGATTGTGTTGCGTAGTCTGTGTGGGATCGACACCTAAAATACTACACACGTGCCGTGCACTTGCGGGTACTTTAGGTTATTTTATTTAACTTTGAAAACGCATCAAGTTTTTGGCGCCGTTGTCGGGGACTATTGTCAACGCGTCTTAGATTTGAACCTAGAGTCTTTCTTGCTTTGTTTGTTTGTTTTTATTTTTGTTTTCTTTTCTTTCATTCTTTCTACGTAAATTGTTCTTTGTTTGTCCTTTGCAGAGTTTTCAGGTAAACGAGAGATGGATAATCAGAACGGCAATGGACAGATGCAATTACAGGATCCTCCACCACGTCGTCTAAGGGATTACGTGGTGCCGAACATGAACAACGTGCAAACAGCCATAAGGATGCCTGCTGTTGCAAGAGAGCAGTTTGAGATTAAGCCAACGATGATCAACATGCTTTATCAGAAGCAATTCATGGGTGGAAACCATGAGGATCCCCATCAGCACCTCAGAGACTTCCTTGAGCTTTCTGGTACGTTCAAAATCCACGGAGTCTCAGAGGATGCAATCCTGTTGCGTCTTTTCCCCTTCTCAATTGGGGGAAGAGCGAAAACTTGGCTGCAATCACTCCTCGCCGGATCTCTCACCACTTGGGATCAGCTCTGCACACTGTTCCTATCACGTTTCTTTCCTCCAAGCAAGACGATTCAGATGAGGGGGGAAATCACAACATTCAGATGCAGAGATGGAGAGACTTTGTTTGAGGC
>CM071863.1:30182047-30217689 GCA_036759665.1 Gynandropsis gynandra | reverse complement strand
AAACTTCAAGGATCATCACGGAACAAACGGGACGAGATTTAGCATGAAGAACCTCCACCTGATCGGGCACAACTCATACATGATCGGGCAAAGGCTACGGCGAATTTTGGTGCGCATTCACGCACGACTCGGGCAAGGAAATGCCCGACCAGCTGCCTTATACCCGATCGGGCGCTCATCATGCCCGATCGGGCATCCCTTGCAGGCCATGACCTGCGCGACTTGCCCTAGCCGCACCCGAGCGGGCACATTCAGCGCCCGAGCGGGTCGCGACCCGAGTAATCAGCCAAGTTAAGTAAAATTAACTTAAAATAAAAGGGAACTCGTGGGGGAGATTAAGGCAACTTACATACCGACTTAGGGGACATAAAAGAGGCCAGAGGACGACATTAGAAGAGACATTCATTCAGTTCGTGATTTGAGGAGACTCTTGCGAGGAGGCAAGCAAGGAGCATTGGAGATCAACCCGACACTTTGGTTTCGCTTGGTTTTCATGTTCCTTAGACTTTCTATTTCGTTTATGTTTGTTTACAGACGCATGAGCGAGTAGTTTGTTTGTTCTAGGAGAAGGGATTAGCCCTTGGCTATCCCGGAACCACTTTTGATTTATCTTTAAATGCATCTTCCCGTTTTCGTTTATCTATTCTCTATCTGAGCGCTTAATTGACTTGTGTTTACAAAGGCCACGTAGATGCATGTGTTAGGGATTAGGAGAATGATCGAAAGGAGAATTCTAGTCCTAGAAGATCAGGTTTAGAACAACCGAGGTTAGGCCACGAAAGTAGGGTAGCAACGGTTGAGGGTAAAACGGATGAATCATAGATCTTATGGGTTTAGTTCAAGGTGTCAGCCACGAAAGTAGGGGGCAACTTGTCTAGATCACGTGTCTATGCCTCGAGAGAGGGTAGATATCATATTAGGATCGTCTGTCTTAGATAGCTTAAATTGGGATTGCATGATAGATAGATTGGTTGTTGGTTTTGATAGTCTTGTGGTAAAACTGGATTCCTAGAACGTTTGTCCTATCGTTAAGAACCAATTCATTTATTTACTTTCAGTATTTCATTCTTCAACCATATTAGTTCGTTAGCAAGTTTGATTCATAGTTCGAGTTTAGATAGTGTTGCGTAGTCTCTGTGGGATCGACACCTAAAATACTACACACGTGTCGTGCACTTGCAGGTAGTTTAGGTTATTTTATTTAACTTTGAGAACGCATCAGAAGGGAGCTAAGATTGCGGAGGTGCCTATGATTAACAAAAACTACTCGTTGAAATGGAAAACGGTTAAAGAGCACGAGGAGGAGAAAAATACAGCAAGTTGTTATTACACAGCAGAAGAAGCAGTTTCAGATGTTGAAACTGTGATTGAGAAAAAGTGGAGAAAATCTACTGAACTAAAATTCAGTGAGGTTGAGACAACCCTAAGAAGCACCACTGGACAGAATTCTAAAACTGGGACAGACATTTCGGGAACATTAAGACTCAGCACTGAGACTCAGCCTAAGACTGAGCACAAGACTGCCCTAACCACCACAGATGGTGTGGTGATGCAGAACCTAATCGGAAACATCGATAAACTGGAAATTGAGAGCTTACCGTGCAGGGACTCCAGAGGACAAGGAGAACCGACGTTGAATCGTCGATCCGGCGAAGGCAGTAGCAACGGGAGTCCTGAACAGAAAGAAGAAGTGGAGTTAGAGCATAAAATGAAAATTGAAATAGAAATCGAGGAGCTTACCGTCAAACAGCAGCTGGAGAATGGCGGGGTAGAATCCTACAGCACCGGAAAGCTAGTGGTGACGAGGGAGCTAACCGGTGCCATCACCGAAGAACCTAGAAACACAAAACAGTCAGCACTTTGCATTGAAGAAGCTGGAAACGACAGGAGGTTAATCGGCGAAGTAATAGCAGAGGACGATGAAATGAAATTAGGGTTTCAATCGGACAAAGAAGAAGAGAAGAAGAGGGAGCTTACCGGCGGCAACGGCAAGCAACCGAGAGGGAGACGACCAAGCAGAGTCGCGACTATGAAGAGACCAACCGACGGAGACGACGAACCAACAGAGAAGGAAAACGGCGTGGCTCTGGAGAGGCGCACGACCGGCGAGCCGAAGGAGAAGACCAAGAGGGAGACTGAAGTTGTTGGTCTCCCCCTCTGGTGTAGCAGCGGCGGCAAGTTGGACGGCGGGGGCAGCAAAGATCCTGGAGAGAAAGAAATGTTAGGGTTTCAGTTTAGAACTGAAATAGAAGAGAAAATGAGATTTACCTGCGAGCGTGCTATGGAGAAGGAACCCGAGCGGGCAGAAGGAGGAACCTGAGCGGGCACAGGAGGAGGAACCTGAGCGGGCAGAAGGAGGCACCCGAGCGGGAAGGAGGAGGCACCCGAGCGGGCAAAACTTGTAGGTTGGACAAAAGACATGCCAGAAAAGACCAGTACGTTTTCTGGCATTGTACCTGGAAATTAAAGACAAAAATCAGAATTTTGTTATGCTTTATGTAGAAGACAAAATGGGGTGAAATGGGAAAAATAACCTAATGTGTAAGGGGTATATTCAGCTATAAAAAGTTGTAATCCAAAAATCCTAAGGATGAACAATGAGAGTTTCTTTTCTATAATTTTTTCTAAGTTTACAGATTCACAATTTTTCTTTCTGTTTGCACCAAACATTAGAATGAGAGAATAATGTTAGAGCAAACCTTTGCTCTAAGAAGATAAAAACTTCAACAATTATAAACATGATACACCATAGAAATTGTCTGTAACCTTGAGCTTTTCAAGGTGAAAAGCAGGATTCACAATCCTCTTGCGCTTAGACCATTTCTCTCCTTCATACTTTGCAATTCCGTCTGCTAACAATTTAAAGATAAGATCTGAGGGAGGCTTCGGGAAATTGTAAACTCTGGTCAATACTTCTTTAATGTGCTCCGGTTTCATTATGATCACCGTCGTGGTCGGTCCAATCCACATAAATGAAGGCTTCCCTGCATCAACCACTATACATTATATATATCGCTATATATTCAAAGGTTTCTACGAAGTTTTCAGCTATATATCAATCATTCTGGGTTTGTGCCTTCGGAGAAAAGAGAAAACGAACTAATCAAAGGCAAAACATTTCAGATGTTATTAGATATTTAGAAAATTTAAACTGATAGAATCCAACATATCATCTACATCGACTATATCGAATTATTATCATTTATATAATTTGTCTTTATTTGTTAGGGTGTTTTCTCTTTTTTTTTTAAACAGTTTGCGTTCCCTTAGACTTTGTATTAATTTCTAAGATGCAGTCTTACAATTTTGGTGGATTTCGTTGGATTACGATTCCACACAAAAGTATGAAAGACGTTTATATACAGAATCAAAAGGAACGGATAAACTCAATAGATAAAGGTTAATGATTTATATATATGCCATATAATCTTTACAGGTCTTCCCAATTTTTAAATATCAATACATGAGTATGAGCATCTAAATATATGTATAAACGTACCACGATTCTTCACAGTTTCTACTAACAAAGGCGCAACACGAGGCGTAAAATCTTCAGTTAGACTTGTGGGTTTCGACGTTGCTTCCTTCAACATCGTGTGCTTCCTTGTGACATCTCCGATGTCAAATATAGGCTTGGCCTAACTAATCACAAAAGCTAGCTAAAGAGTTTAGGTTTGCCCAACACCATATATACAAGTCCCAAAGTTCATGTCCTATTCGATGTGGGACAACTTATCGTAACACTCCCCTCACGCCCAGGCTCGATCCTAGAGCGTGGACATCGCAATCGAGGGCCCAAAATCGTATATTCAAATCGGGTTGATTCGGACTCTGATACCATGCCAAGAATAATATGAATTCGTGTATGTTATTAGGTCTAAAGCCTTAGTTTAAATAAACATTACAAACCCTAATACGACTTAGTTAATTACAAAAATACCCTCACAACCGGCCGCCATCGTTTTGTTCGTTCGACCGCCGCTACCTAGCCACCGTCGTTCTGATTTTTATCGCCGCCGCTGTGATTTCTTCCCTCCGCTGTCCGCCGCACGTCTGTTCGCCATCGCGCACATCCACCGCCAATCAGTCCGTTACGCGCCTGTCCGCGCGTCTGTCCGCGCACCTTTCCGCAGCAATAGTTCAGCCCCGCTTGCACATCCACCGCCGGTTTCATGGCTTCCCAGTCAGGTGCAGCCGCTGTTCAGCCGACCGTCGCATAGCCGCCGCACGTCGCCCCGACCGTCCGTGCAACTTGCAATTTCGGATCTCCCTATTATTTGCATCCGTCGGAGGGGGCGGGAACTGTGATAACATCGGTTCAATTTCGTGGTGATTCTAACTAAGAAGAATGGGCCAAACACATCAGACATGCCCTTCGCACGAAAAGGAAGCTCGGGTTTCTCGATGGTACAATTTTTGCGCCGTTGCCCGATTGTCCTAATCGTGAAGAATGGGATCTTGTCAACTCCATATTGATCGAGTGGTTGTTCAATACTGTTGATCCGCAATTGCGCACCAATATTTCCATTGTTTATGATGTGCGCACGCTTTGGGAGGATCTTCGACAACAATTCTCCACCGGGAATATCGCACGAGTTCATCAGATACGTGCGGAGCTTGCTCGTTGTTCGCAGCAAAATCAAAGCGTTCAAGTTTTCTTTGGTAAGTTGAAGAAACTTTGGGAGGAATTGGATACATACCAACCTATCCGTACTTGTGGATGTGGTACGTCACATGCTGCCGTTCTCAATGCCGAGCTCATGCGCGATCGTGAAGAGGAGAAGATTCATCAATTTCTCATGGGACTTGATGATGCTGTTTTCGGAACAGTTAGGTCGCAAGTTATTGGATCCGACCCACTTCCGAGCCTCAATCAAGTTCATTACAAAGTTGTGCATGAAGAACGTCATCGATTGATTACCCGCGGCCGCGATGATCATGGATCGATTGTAGGGTTCTCCGCAATGTCCTCTTTACCGGTTCCCTCTCCCGCCCCTTCGGTTGCAGTACGTGACAAGACCATCGTTTGTTCTCATTGTCACAAACCTGGTCATGATGTCTCCACTTGCTACCTTATCATCAGGTTTCCAGACCACGCTAGGAGGAACGCTCGATCCCGGCAGCCCGAGCGTTCTCACCGTGGTGGACATCTTCCTCTTGTACGCGCAAATGCAGCTCGTGTCGTGGACGCAGCCCCTGATTCGAAGTCCGACCATGATATTGATCGTGTTGCTATGCCAGGTTTCAATGATGAGCAGTGGTCTACTTTGCTGTCATTGCTCAAGCTGAAACCACACGGGTCTGATGACACTCAATCCGGTAAGACAGATTACACTGAATATATTTTGGATTCAGGCGCATCTCACCATTTGATGGGAAATTTACATTCCTTAGTCAATGTTTCACCAATCACTCCGTGTCCTATTGGTTTGCCTAATGGTGATTGCACTATGGCTACGCATACGGGTGATTTTTTACTTGGAAGCTCGTTCTTTCTTCATCATGTGCTTTATGTGCCATCGCTTACATGCAACTTGATCTCTGATCATCTCGTTTTCATACGTATTTCTTGCATGGTTTAGAAGACGTTTTCGGTATATATATGATGTTTCACGTATGATTCCGTATCATCACCACTCTTTCGTTAGCAAGTTTGATTCGTAGTTCGGGTTTAGGTAGCGTTGCATAGTCTCTGTGGGATCGACACCTAAAATACTACACACGTGCCGTGCACTTGCGGGTAGATTAGGTTATATTTAACTCTGATACTCATCAATCTCCATATCGCATTTGCTGCAAAGTAATAATTGCATTGTGACGTTTACTAATCGCTTTTGTGTGATTCAGGACCATATCGCGAGGACCCTGATTGGAGCGGGTGAAGAATGCAATGGGGTTTACAAACTTCGGGGAACAGTTGGACCTACAGCTTTCCATGCTAGTTCAATGGCTTCTCGAGATTTGTGGCATCATCGGCTTGGACATCCCTCAGATAAGATTTTGGATTTTTTGCCTACAGTTTTTGGCATTTCTAAACAGACTAAGAATAAGGCTCCTTGCGATATTTGTTTTCGAGCTAAACAAACTCGTGCTGTGTTTTCTTCTAGTGAGTCCAATGCAGAATAAGAATAAGACTCCTTGCGATATTTGTTTTCGAGCCAAACAAACTCGTACAATGTTTTCTTCTAGTGAGTCCAATGCTACACTTTGTTTTGATTTGATTCATTCCGATATTTGGTGACCATATAATGTGCATGCTGCAACTAGTGCTGTTTATTTTCTCACATTAGTGGACGATCATTCTTGAGCTGTTTGGGTTTATTTGATGAGTTCTAAGTCTGAAGTCAAGGATCTTATTCCTAATTTTTGTGAAATGGTGAAACGTCAATTTGATAGTGGTGTTAAGGTTTTTCGGACAGACAATGGGGCCGAATTCATTGGTCTCCGACGGTACTTCCGAACGCATGGCATACTTCATCAAACTTCGTGCGTGTACACTCCTCAGCAGAATGGTCGTGTTGAGCGCAAACATCGCCACATTCTTAATGTTTCCCGCGCTATTATGTTTCAAGCTCATCTGCCTGCAACTTTTTGGGGAGAATGTATTTTGGCCGCATCATACTTGATTAATCGGACTCCGTTTACGTTGCTTCACGGGAACTCTGTACGAGGTTTTCTATGGATCTCCACCGTCTTATGATCGTCTTCGCACCTTTGGATGTCTCTGTTATGCACATAGAGGGAAGAAAGAGACGGATAAGTTTGCTTCTCGTGGCCACAAGTGTATCTTGATTCGATTTCCGTTTGGACAGAAAGGATGGAAGGTGTTTGACCTTGAGACTCGTGAGTTCTTTATCTCTCGTGACGTGGTATTTTTTGAGCATATTTTCCCATATGCGGAGGGTTCTACAGGCTCATCTTCACCAGTATTATCTCCCACAATCCGACTCTTCATCCTTCAGTTTTTGATGATTCACCTGATATGTTCCATCTACCACAGATATCCGGTTCTTCTGACAGGGGGCGGTCTGATTTTGCCACCGATGGTTTGCCCCATGGTGATCCTCCACCTGAGGAATCATCGCCTGAGCCGTCTTCATCACATGATGATTCTACATCCGGTTCTCCTCCAGATGATGGTTCAGGGTTATCTGCTGTTGAGGTACTTGGTCGTGGTCATCGTACCAAGGTTTCTTCAGTCAAGCTTCGGGATTATGTCACGTACTCTGCTCGTTGTCTTGAAGACCCCATTCGCATTTCATCTCCGCCCTCTTCATTGTCCTCAGGAACTGTCTCGTATCCCATAGCGAATTATGTTACTAATGCTAACTTTACTTCGCGACATCGAGCTTTCCTTGCAGCTATTGACGTTGGAACCGAGCCTCGTTTTACTCTGAAGCTGTCGCAACTCCTCATTGGAACGAGGCTATGCAACAGGAACTTAGTGCTTTGGCGGACAATGACACATGGAGTTTGGCTACTTTGCCACCGAGGAAGAAAGCCATTGGATGCCGATGGGTTTACAAGATCAAGTACAAATCCGATGGGAGTATCGAACGCTACAAAGCTCGACTAGTTGTTCTTGGCAATCGGCAAACTGAAGGCGTTGATTTCGAGGAGACTTTTGCTCCCGTTGTGAAGATGACGACCGTTCGCACATTCTTGGCTATTGCTTCCGCAAAACAATGGGTGATTCATCAGATGGATGTTCACAACACCTTTTTACATGGTGACCTACATGAAGATATCTACATGAAGGTTCCTCTCGGTTTATCATGTGACGACCCGACTCTTGTTTGCAAACTGAAGAAGTCTCTCTATAGTTTGCGACAAGCTCCTCGTTGTTGGTTTGACAAGCTTGCTACCGCACTACTTGCATATGGTTTCCTGCAATCACGGTCAGACTCATCCTTGTTTACTTTGGTTCGAGGTACGCGACATCTTCATGTCCTTGTTTATGTTGATGATCTTTTGATTGGTGGGAATGATGTTGACATGATGGAGGTTTTCAAGACATATGTTCGACACTGTTTCCGTATGAAGGATCTTGGGGTTCTCAAGTATTTTTTGGGAATTGAGGTTGCCAGAACCTCCGATGGGATCTACTTGTCGCAGCGTAAGTATGCGACTGACATTGTTTTCGAGTGCGGTCTTCTTGCATGTCGTCCTGTTACCTCCCCTCTCGAGTAGAACCATCGCTTGTCCGATGCTTCTGGGTCATTTCACTCGGATCCTGAGCAGTATCGCCGCCTCGTGGGGTGTCTTCTCTATTTGACGACCACACGTCTTGATATCTGTTTCGCGGTTCATACTCTTTCTCAGTTCATGCAACAACCACGTGAGGCGCATTGGCTTGCTGCATTGCGAGTGGTTCGTTACTTGAAGGGGTCTCTTGGGCAAGGTATTTGGTTACGCTCCGATTGCGACCTTCTTCTCTCAGGTTTTTGTGACTCTGATTGGGCCTCTTGTCGACTTAGTCGACGATCGGTTGGAGGATATATTGTGTTTCTTGGTCATTCACCTATTGCGTGGAAAACCAAGAAACAAGCTATTGTTTCACGTTCTTCGGTTGAGGCAGAATATCGATCTATGGCACATCTTACGAGTGAGCTCATATGATTGAGAGCTCTCCTTCGGGATTTTGGCATTCTTCCTTCGGCCCCTATACGACTTTTCTGTGACAATTAGGCTACTTTGCACATTGCTGCAAATTCTGTGTTTCATGAGCGTACGAAACACATCGAGATAGACTGTCATTTCATTCGAGACGCAGTTCAGGACGGCACCATTCAGACATCTCATGTACGTTCGTCAGAACAGGTTGCCGATATCTTCACCAAGACGTTGTGACAGAATCCCTTTCTTTATTTGCGTTCCAAGTTGGGCATTCGAGATCTTCATGCTCCAACTTGAGGGGACGTATTAGGGTTACTTATGTTATGAGGGTATTTTTGTAATTAACTAAGTCGTATTAGGGTTTGTAATCTTTATTTAAACTAAGGCTTTAAACCTAATAACAGACACGAATTCATATTATTCTTGGCATCCGACAAGAAATGTATAAGGAGTTCCAGAGATACCTTGTCCTCTAAGATATGACTCAAGTCTCTTTGGTTTCAACCAAACCCAATTGAAAACTCTCCACATCACTATCGCAATCGTTGCAAACGCCACCACAAATATAACCGCTGATATCTCCATTTTCGCAAAAAGAGAGGTAAGAGATAAAATATTGATTTTTTTAGATGAGCTCTGGAGATCATGATGATACATACAATATATACACACAAACAAACACATTATTACATTTAGAAAAAAAGCATAAGTTTTTTTAATTGAAGCTGAAAACGACATTTCTTGAGAGTTTTCTTTCGTGCATCTAGCAAAGATTTCTTATAAAGACCAAATTATCTCATCTTCACCAACGTTATTTTTTTGGCATTATATCTAGTGTTATTTATTAACTTCTCTCATCTATTATTATCGCCCCCCAAAAAGACTATCATTTATGTTTTGCAGCAATTTTCTTTACCAAAGGAATTGCCATAGCCTTCCATAAATACTACAAGGAAAAACACCATGATATGATTAACTGAAAACAATAGAAAGACAACGTTAACCAATAATAAAAATTAAAAGACAAAAATATTTGAAACAATATAAGTTTTTATTTACGAAACAATCTTTTAACTACACTTGAATTTCAATATAATATATTTAAAACTTATTAGATCCAAATAAACAACTTATTGTTTCTCTCACATTCACTCAATATCTCTCAAAGTACACTTGTATTACACCGTTATCAACTTTCACTTGTTTGCTGTACTAATTCGATATTTAAACCTAGATGCGTCAACTCTTTTTTATAGTATGTTAACAAACCTAAATTTCTCGTGAAACCAGGAACAAATTTCTATTATCTAGCCTCACACAATTCCTCGTTTGCGTATCTTTTTCAGTTTGACTCCCCCTTTCTTCTCATTCCTTTTCCAATGTGAATTTAAAATCACGCCTAAACTTCTCGTGAAACCGAGAAAAATTTTCTAGAGATCAATGATATGATACAACAATATATACACACAAACAAACACATTGTTGCATTTAAAAAACATAATTTTTTTTAATTGAAGATGAAAGCGACATTTCTTAAGAGTTTCTTTCATGCATCTAGCAAAGACTGCTTATCAAGGCCAAGTTGCTTCATCTTCACCGACGTTATATTTTTTGCATTATATCTTGTGTTATCTATTAACTGCTCTCATTTATTATTATCGCCCCCCAAAAAAACTATCATTTATGTTTTGCAGCAATTTACGTTACCAAAGGAATTACCATAGCCTCTATAAATACTACAAGGAAAAACGACATGATGCAACTAACATATCTTCATCACATATGCGATTAAATATTTGTCAAAGTGTATCGCAAATAGTCGCAACATTATGTCCATAAGATCGTAGCAATTTTATGCAAAATTTGTAACAAAATATCAACTAAATCGCAAACTCTTGCCAAACATTTTGTTGCAATCTGTTGGAAATTTTTGTAACAGATGTATCAATCGTAGTTAATTTCATATTGCCTTGAATTTTCGACTATGCTAACTTAAAAAATACACTTGAACTGCTATTAGGATTTCAACCCGTTTCACTCGATAAAAAATCTCAACTTTAACTCTACCTTTATAATATTGATAACCTCATATTGCTTATATCCTTTAATCGGCAGCTTTCTCTCTCCTCCAAAACACCTCAATTTTCTCTCTCTCCTATTGCGCGAAACTTTCGCTTCTCCCACATCAGATTCGACACGAGTAGCTTCAAATCGTCATCAGATTCACCTTGAATAGGTTGAAATTGTTGTTATCAACAAAGAAGCTTGGAATTAGGTAAGTTTCTCAGAGAAACCTGGTATATAGTGAGTTTTGAGCTTGGATTTAGTTTTTTTTAATGTGAGCATATTAATGGTGTTTGTAATGAGATAATGGTGTATTTCGTGTTTCTTTTGTAAATTTGATATTTAAAAGGAAAGTTGAATAACCTGAGTGAGTGATGAGTAATATGTATAGATTCAATTCTCCTTTTGCAAAAAAAGAGTCTTATAGTGTTGTAATCAAAACAAGTCACTGAGTCAAATGGAGTAAGTTAAATGATCGTAGTGGGTCACATGGTTGCATTGGCTCATAGAGTCGCATTGGGTCATGATGTCTCATCGAGTCGCATGGGCACACTGCATCACAGAGAAATATAAAACACATGGTTGCAGTGAATCACAAAATATCATATGAAAATTTATCCTCTTTTTATGATTTCTTAAGGGTATAATGGATTCAGTGGATGAGAAAATCACACTGATTTATTTTTTATTTGATGGTAAATGGGAAAAACAAAAATGGAGAATTCAAATGGGTTAGAAGAGTACAGGAAAACCAGAAAGTATTTTTCTATTGTCCTCCAATTAATCTGACATACCAATAACTTATTGATGAGTTATGCGTAGAGATGATGGTGGGCAAAAATATAAGGAATTTGATGTTAAGTTATTAACCCAATATTTTTCAAACTAGAAAGTCAACATATATAATGAATGATAAGCTTCTTATTCGTTATTTGTTCAATCGAATAAGAGGAATTCAACCTTTACTTTATGTGGCAATAGAATCGACAAGTGTGAATTGGGAAATGGAAATTGAGAGGGAAGTTGAAACTCTAATTCCTGGTTTTGGAAGCATTGCTAGAGGAGGTGAGAATGGAGGTGTTGTAGATTATGAAGATTGTATTATTGTAGATTCAAATAACAAAAGTAGAGTTGGGAGAAATCCGACGAAAACAATACATATTTTGGATTCGGATAATTTCGATAGTAAATATACTCGTGGGTTAAGAGAAGATAGAGCAAATGGAGATATGGAAAATGAGAGGATTAGAGATGAGTGTGATGTGGGGAATAATGGGGGTTGCGTCATTAGTATGGTCATTCATGAAGTATGGTTTGTGGCAATAATGAAGCTGATACCGATATGTCAATAGAGCATCAGGATGGTGATGGTGATGGTGAGAATAACTTGGCCATGGTAGTTTATGAGAAGCCAAACAATCGAAATTCAGTCTTCGATTTCGAAGATGGATTGCAACTTAAAATTGGACAAGAGTTTGATAGCAAGGAGGATGTACAGAAATTGGAAAGGAATAATTGAAGCTTCTTTCAATATGCAACATTGAGTTCTGATTCGAAGCTGTAGAAAGTACGAGGCAAGTTTGCCAGAAATGGTTGTAAGAGGAAATTACGTGTGGCAACAATCTCGAATTCTAAACGATTTAGTGTGAGAACACATTATTTCATTCATAAGTTTTCACCTATATCTATTGACAGAAGCTACAAAGGGTACTTCGTAATTGATTTAAGATTACTCTAATGAGGAATATGCCGAGAAATATGAAACACCTCCAACAAAAGAACTGATGGCTCGTGTAAAAGCAATGTATAGTGCTAATGTATTATATCTGATGGCATTAAGAGGAAAATATAGTGCTCAAAAGGAGATTCATGGTGATGAATTTGATCATTATAGGAGGCTTCAAGGTTGATTGCACATGTTTACAGAAAGAAATGTTGGATCTATCATAAATCATCAGCTGAACGATTATGGAGAAAGCTTCAAGTACCTTTTTATGGTTGTGGGAGCGACAACAAGAGGATGAAATTACATGCGTAAAGTGGTTAATGTGGATGAAACATTTTTTACAAAAGTGTACAAGGGAGCATTGATCGAGGCAACCATGCAAGATGATGTATATCACCAATATCCTCTAGCTTGGGGAATAGTCGATAGAGAGAAGGATAAATCGTGGATGTGGTTTATGTTAAGATTGAAAGAGGTGATACCAGATAGACGTGATGTCCTTATGATATCTAATCATCATAAAAGCATGATAAAAGCAGTCAAACAAGTTTACAACGGAGTTGATTATGGTTTTTGTGCACGACATATATCACAAAACATAAAAAGCTATTTCAATAAAAGGCCAAGGTAGAAAGAGTTTGAAGGGTGATACTATGGCAGAAATTTTCTTCAAATGTACACCTGCATACGCGGTGAAAGAATTTGAATGGTTAATGATTAGAAGGCCAAGTATAAATTGACTTTTGTGACTGTTGTGACTTTTGTGCATGTATCCTAATGTTGCAAAGTATTTGGAAAAAGTGGAACTTGATCTCGTTAGGTTAGAAAAATACAAATTTAAGGGTGAAAGGGACAACTTATTAACTACTAATGGGATCAAGTCAATAAACTCTACGTTAAAGACGTCCAAAAAAAATTGGTGCTAGCTCTTTTAGATATTTATTTGGGAAAACGGTGGAATGGTTCAATAGGTATAGGTTTGAAAATAGCTAGTGGTGATGATTCTCAAAATTTAATGCCTTATGTTGAGAAAACGTTTTGGACAAACATCCAAGAATAAATATTTGAATTGAACAGATTAATTGATGAATATGAGGTGAAAATGAGAAGGGTAGAAGATTCGTAATGAGTCTTTGAAAAGAACGTGCGACTGAAAAAATGTTTGATATGGATAAATATTCATGCAATCACGCAATTATAGTTGTACATAAGGTTGATAAAGGTTACAAGATACGAGAACTATGTTCAACATACTACTTGAGAGAGATATGGCATTTGGTTTACCAAGAAACTGTGTATCTGGTTCTTCATTATAGTGATTGGAACATTCCTTCTCAAGATTTTAAAGTGGTAGTTTTACCTCCTATGGTGATTGAGAAAAGGCAAAATGAGAGGCCTAAAGAGAATCGTTATCATGGATCCGGTGAGACTCGAAGAAAAACGTCATCTTCATCGAGACAAATAGCTTTAAATGTCAGCATCATTGACACTATTTAGGACTTGACAACCTAGACAACGCCAGCATAAAAATGAAGAAAGTTTTGTTAGTTTGTAATATTGTATTATTTGGACTAAACCTTGGCATGTTTTACGTATTATTTAGACAAAACCTTAGAATTTGTACGCTTTCAATATGTGCAAATTACGCGATCCAATATTACGGGAACCCATCTCACTCATTCGATATAATATGACTCACGTGCGACCCTCAATTGGCATAAATTAATATGGTTTAAAATATCTTATTTTGTATGATTTACGTCCTTTTATCATTATAAATTGATAAATTTGTCAAGTTCGCATCTATTGTTCTACATTAATACAAAAGGACTATTGTGACCTTTGTGACCACGCGACCCATATGACACATCTTTAGAAATCTCATTTGCAAAGATTAATAAGTCGAAATTTAACAAAATATTAATAAGTCGAAATTTGATGAAATATTAAATGTATTTTTTAAAAAATTGTTTAAATTCATCCAACGAGTTCTTAGAACACTAATAACACTTTTGAAACACATTTATCCGTTCTACACTTCTTATGACGCATGCACCAAAATCCATTTAAACTATTGTTTGACGTTGTAAAGTATCTGAATTAACATGATTTGCATTTGTAAATGTATCGAAAGCACAATTTAAAAATCCAACGTAATTTGTGACATTTGTGACCAGACTACGGTTTTTAGGGAACATGTGGGATCCACCATTCCCGCCGAAATTTTCAAAAAAATTCAAAAAACATTTCAAATTTTAACTTTCTATTTTTTGCCAAAATTTCACTTTAGGCCAAGAAAACAAAATAAACCAAGTTTGTACAATTTAAAATAAACCAAGTTAATATATAACAAAAAAAAATTGAGTTCGTACATAATTTAAAATAAAGCGAGTTCAAAATAAAAAAATAAAACGAGTTTAAACCTAACAAAATAAACTGAGTTCATACATAATTTAGAATAATCACACATGAGATGACGGGAGGCGTTTGTCTTTGTGTATTTCAATACTTTCTCCATTCTTAAAGACATCTGCAACGAATGGAAGACATGTTGGCGTCGTAGATCCCATAGAACTTTTTCCTACTTCCCAATAGAATGGCTAATGTGTATTTGCAGGAGAAAATACCAAAATCATTCGTATTTCTATTCTGTAAAAGACCTTCATAATACTCTTAATCTCATATCTCTTCTCCGCAAGTCGAGGAATGAAACCCTCTGACTTAAAACATCTTGAGAAAAGCTATTCTTATAACCTCAACCACTGGATTGATATGCACCTCCTTCAACCTTTTTTTGCAGTAATATATCATGATACATCTCCTCTTCAAATCCAATTTTATGGCTACCCAATATATCATGACATAGCTGAACGTCGCTTGTTATTTGGTGAACTTACGAGGTAGTGATTAGGTACACAGTTGACTTATACAGCAAGATGTTGATTGATCGAGATAGGATTTATCCCTCCTATATAACTGGAGTGATGTTATGAGCTCCTTGATCGAGTGAGATTGTGAATTGTGTTGGGCTAAGAATTGTGTTGGGCTTTAAATTTGAATTGGACCCATGAGTGGTGTTAGCGGGCTTGAAGTAGAATTTGAATTTAGTTCGGATTGGCTTTAACTGGACCCATGTCCCATCGTCTTATTTGAATTTAGTTCGGATTAGGCCCATGACCCATCGACTAATCTGACCTTGTTTCGGAATAGGCCCATGGCCCATCACTTAATCAAATATCAGATTAGGGTTCGGGTTAGCCATCATATTACCTATAAATACATGCTTAGGGTCTCGATATTGAAAGAGAAAAAAAGAAAAGAAAAAACACAAAGACCAGAAACGAAGTCATTTTCGAAACCCTAAGCTAGCACTTGGGTTTCTTCTTTCATTCGTGTGGATACTAGTGGAGACAGGAACAATCCGTTGCTGCACATCATTCACAAGATGAAGTTTCTGGACGAAGCGAAAACAAGGTATCTTACTAATCAAGATGGATACGCAAGGGGCAATAAGTTATATTGTCCATGTTGTAGCTATAATATGAAAAATTCTTAGTGTAGACGTATTTATATGTGAGAAATTTACAGAAAATTACTACATTTAGATTTATCATGGCGAAGATATGATTGGTATAGAAATGATTAGTGATGTTTTTTTTCTGTAATTATATTATTCATGATGGAAACATGAATGAAGAATGCCAAATGTTAAGACTAATAACTTTTACGAGTTATTTTGGAGCAGCAAAACAACCTTTGTATGAAGTTTGTGAAGATCATGCATAATTATCCCTTGTAGTTAAATTGGTGGAAGTGAAAAAAAGTTATAACGTCACAAAATATTGCATGAATCAAATGTGTCAAATCTTACATGATTTTTTGTCTAAAGGTAATACTACACCTAAGTCCTTTTAAGATCTGTTGAAGCTCATTGGACCTCTCGGAAATGCGAAATGAAAATATTTTCGTGAATGAAACAATTGAATGATCTTTTGGAAAGAGGATATAAATCGTTTGAGTTATGCACAACAGAGCAAGGAAAAAGAAGAAAGGAATAAAAAGCATTTGAAAACACGAATCACTCGTTCTGAATACCACCCAACTCAATCAAGCATTCACCGATTCGACTAAGCAAAGGATCTTCTTGACCAATCATTCTTTTATTAGTTCTATTTAAGGGTTGAGACCTTATGTAGTGCTCAACATAGTGGTTTCACTGCTCAATTGAGCGCATTTTGCTTATTTTCTTTGTTTTATTAATTTACCCTTGATAGTTTGGTCTTTATAACATTACAAAAAACATGTTTTTTTCAACGGACGAATCAACGGATCCATCCTTTGATGACTCTTTCTAACGGACGCCAACGGACAAACTAAAACGATCAACGTGCTAGTATCCGTTAGAATCCGTTGCGTTTAGCAACCGACCTCCAACGGACTATATACGTTGCCATTTTCCATTGAAGGGCCGTTGGAAACCCCAAACAATGGCCAACAGATGCCCGTTACACATTGCAACGGACGTCTGTTGCAAATTGTAACACATGCCCGTTGGAATTGTGACTTTCGAGGTTGTCGTTGGGATATTCAACATGGTTTTCCAACGGGCATCCGTTACAATTTTCAATGGCTATCCGTTGAAATTCCTAACGGATGTCCGTTGAAAAAACACTATTTAATAATCAAAATCAAGGCTTCTACCACCAAACTATCAACAAACAAATATATTTTCAAAAAAAATGTCATCTTCTTCAAATAGAGATATATATAGATCGAGAAAAAGGATGTATAGAAGAAAAGATCTCGCAACCGAAGAAATTACTCAAGAATTTTTACATGGATTGGAGCAGTTCATGAGTTTTGCATCGGTTCAACCTTTGTATCAAGAACGCGGGACAATGTTATGTCCCTGCAAAAGATGCAAGAATATGAAGTATCGAAGTCAAGAAATTGTCTGCAAACATCTTTGCAAAGTGGGGTTCATAGCGAGTTACAAAATTTGGTTATTTCACGGCAAAAATTGTGGCGTTAGAGATATTGTGCAATAAGCACACGAAATAAAAAGAAATGAAGAAGTTGTTTATGAATCATCGATGACCAATCCATATGTGGAAATGGTGTCAGAAGCTTTTCTGAAGATTTTCATGATAAAAAAACCGCACGAAGAGATGTCGGACATCAGGGCACGCCGATTTTTCAACCTATTGGATTCGGTGAAACAACCTATATATGAAGGTTGTCATGAAGGTCAGTCTCGTTCATCTGTATCATCAAGATTGATGAGTATAAAAACAGGCTATAATGTTGCTATAAATTGTATGGATTCATTTTGCAAGACCATGCGTGAATATTTACCGGAACAAAATCAGGCCCCTGAGACATACTATGAAACAAAGAATGTTTTAAAAGATTTGGGAATACCACATGAGAAAATTGATGATTATAGAAATAGTTGCATGTTGTTTTGGGGAAATGATAAAGGCTTGTTGGAGTGCAAACTTTGCGGTGCAAACATATTTTGGTTAAAAAATCATCTTTACGTAAATATGTAGCGTATAAAAAATGTTCTATATGCATGTAGCAAACAGGTTGAGAAGGTTATTTGAATCGGAAAAAAAACCGCAGTGGCATAGAGATGGCATGCAGAACACTCGTCAGGCGAAGGGGTAATGCAACATCCATCGGATGGTAAGGCTTGAAAAGATTTCAATGAAATATTTCCTGAGTTCGCGTATGAGACGAGAAATTTTTATCTTTGACTGTGCATCAATGGTGTAAACCATATGGATAATCTAGAAGTTAGTATTCTTTGTGGCCGGTGATTTTGTATCCTTATAATTTGCCTCCTGATATGTGTTTGAAAGGAGAAGTAATGTTTCTGACGTTGCTGATTCTAGGACCAGAACATCCGAAGAAAATTTTTGATGTCTTTTTGCAGCCATTGATTCATGAATTAAGATATTTGTGTATGCATAGCTTCAAATCCATAAAGTGTGTGCATACACGGCATCGGTTCTATGATGTCTTTGTATACATAGCTTCGAATCCATGAAGTGTGTGCATAAATGGCACCAGTTAATATGATGTCTGTGTATACATGGCTTTTGATTTGTGAAGTGCGTGCATATAGATGGCTTCGGGATAGTGATGTTCGTGTATGCATGGCTTTGGATCTATGAAGTGCGTGCATACATGGCTTCGGATTAGTGATGTTTGTGTATGCATGGTTTCGGATCTGTGAAGTGTGTGCATACATGACTTTAGGTCAATATATGTCTGGTTTCAATTTTGTCATATCTGTATATGCGTGGTTCCGATTCTAGGGTTTATGCGAACCGGATCGATGAGATCGATTCTAGGGTTTGCATGTTTAATCGAAAATAAAAAGAAAGGAAGTTTTGCGATTATGGAATTCATCAATTTTGTTACGAGAATGCCAAACAACTCAACGTTGGGGCGATAATCTGTTTCTGAATAAAGACCCATCATTATTTATTTCAATTTTTCTAATTTCATGAAAATCCCTTAAATGAAATTAAGTTAAGATAAATGCCTACCAATCAAAAAGCACTCGTCAAGACTTAGATTGATATGTGTGGGTTTGCTAAAACAAAGTACTACATCAATCTTAGTAAGACGGGATGGGATAATTGTAATATCTAATTGCTTGTTGATTCGGTTAACTTAGTAAAATATCTCAATGGAATTGAGACTTAGAGGCATAAAGTTGGGTTATTAATTCATGTAATGATTTAGAACAAGGGTTGTTCACCTAGTTATCCAAGAGTTACATAAGATGTAATTGACAAAGGTTGTCTACCTAAATAACCGAGTCTAAGTGTATCGTCTAAGTGATACTTAGATAAGGTGAAATATGGATCTTGGCCCACTAGAGAGATATGCATATGCCTTTTCGAATTAATAATGAGGGTTATTAATTCGTAAAATTTAGTGAGAGAATCATTTAATGAAATTTCTCATTGAATGATTATTTCGTGACAATTATATTATGTACATATATGTTCTAGATTATCATGACAGCAAACACACATGTAATATCATTGCGATCGATCCTTAAGAAGGACAAGCTCAATGGGACAAACTTCCTAGATTTGCATAGAAATTTGAGAATTGCTCTCAAGCAAGAAAAGAATTTTTATGTCCTTATGGGCCCTTCACCTGCTGAGCCTTCAGCTAATGCACCTCGAGCTGAAAAGGATGCTTATAAGAAGCACCAAGATGATGCTGGAAGTAGCCTGCCTTATGTTAGCAACCATGAACTCTGAGCTTCAGAAGAAACATGAGGAAATGAGAGCATTCGATATCATCATGCGACTTAAGGGACTGTATCGACAAGAGAGGTATGAAACCTCTAAGGCTCTTTTCAGATGTTTGATGGCAGAGGGAACTTCTGGTTGTTCTCACATACTCAAGAACCTTAAGAATATGGGTTTCCCAGGGGGCCAAGAGTTGGCCAATGACTTGGTTCTGCAATCGTTGTCAGAAAGTTATTCTCAATTGCCATGAACTACAACATAATCGACTTTGAGAAGACTCTGCCACAATTGCTTAGCATGTTGAGAACTACTGAAACAAACATCAAGAAGGTCAAGTCCAACACTATCTTGATGGTTCAAAAAGAAAAAAAAGGGTAAGGGCAAGGCCAAAGGCAAGACCAAAGGCAAAAAGGGTAAAAACCCAAGGAACAGTCTGATCAAGCCTTGAAACCCAAGGGTGGGGTGGCTAAGGAAGGAAACTGCTTCCATTACGGTTAGACCGAACATTGAAAGAGGAACTATGAAGTTTATCTGGAAGAACTAAAGCACAAGAAGGTAAGTGAGACTTCTGCTTCAGGTATTTATGTTATTGAAGTCCATTTATCTGCTTCTACTTCGTGGGTATTAGATACCAGTTGTGGTTCTCACATTTGCGTTAATGTGCAAAAAGAAATAGATTGTTGGCTAAGGGCGAAGTCTACCTACGAGTTGGAAACTGAACAAGAGTTTTCGTATTAGTTCTAGGAACTTATGTATTTAGTTTGCCCATCGGACTTATTTTAGAATTAAATAATTGCTATTATGTGTCTTCCATTACTAGGAATATTATTTCTGTTTCTTTTTTGGACAAGAAAGGCTTTTCATTTGTAAAGGACAATTGTTGCTCCATTTATTTGAATGTTATGGTGTATGGGATTTCACGTTTGATTAATGGCCTTTATATTCTAAACTTTGATATACCTATCTATAACGTGAATATCAAAAGGATTAAATCTAATGAATCTAATCCTACATATCTCTGGCACTGCCGCTTGTGCCATATAAACGAGAATCGGATCTCCAAACTCAATAAAAATGGAATGTTGGATTCATTTGATTTCAAATCATTAGAAATGTGTAATGGGCAAGATGACTAAGGCTCCTTTTGAAGGACATAGTGAAAGGGAAAATAGTGTACTAGATCTCATATATACAGATGTATGTGGAACTTTTAACACACAAGCTAAAGGTGGGTTTCGGTACTTTATTACTTTTATTGATGATTTCAGTAGGTATAGATATGTGTATCTAATGAAACACAAATCTGAATGCTTTGAAAAGTTCAAGGAATTCAAAGATGAAGTACAAAACCAACTTGGCAAGAATATCAAGAAAATTTGATTGGATCGAGGTGGTGAATATTTAAGGCAAGAGTTCATTGACTATCTAAAGGAGTGTGGAATTATCTCACAACTCACTCCGCCAGCTACACCTTAATAAAATGGTATTTCTGAAAAGAGAAATTGAACTCTATTAGACATGGCTCGGTCAATGATGAGTCAAACATTTCTTCCACATTCTTTCTGGGGACATGCATTAGAGACGGTTTGTTTAATATTAAACCATTAACCGTCTAAATCAATCGAGAAGACACCATATGATATATGGATCGAGAAACATCCATGTATGTCTTTCTTGAAGATTTGGGGTTGTGAAGCTTACGTCACACTTCAAACCTTCGACAAACTTGACCCTAAATTTGAAAAATGTATTTTCATGGTGTATCCTAAGCAAACTAAAAGATACTATTTCTACAACCCCACCGAGCACAAAGTGTTTGTTGTTCGCACGAGTGTTTTTCTAAAAAGAAATATCATTTCTAGAAAAACTAGTGGGAGCACTGTAGAACTAGAAAAAGTTCAAGAACCACGTGATATAACTGATATTGAAATGAAACTTGAGCAAGTACCCCAAAACGTTGTGGAACCAGGACTACAAGTTGTTGAGGAACCAAAACCACAAGTTCTTGTGGAACAAACACCTGTTAAAAAAAAAACAGGTCTTGCATAGGTCGATTAGATCACATCGTATGCCACTGAGATATTCATTTCATGTGATTGAAAATGGTGTTCTAATGCTCATGGATCAAGATGAGCCCACAACATACCAAGAGGCCATAATCGAACCAGATTCTGAGAAAATGGCTTGAAGCCATAAAATTCGAAATAGACTCCATGTATACAAACCAAGTATGGACTTTGGTTGATCAGACTGAAGGGTACGACCCATGGGCTGTAAATGGATTGTCTAGAAGAAAATCGAAGCGGATGGTAATGTTCATACCTATAAAGGGCGGTTGGTTGCAAAAGGTTTCAAACAAGTTCATGGCATTGACTATGACGAAACCTTTTCACCAGTTGTGATAATCAAATCCATTAGGATTTTACTTACAATAGTTGCTTACCATGATTATGAAATATGGCAAATGGATGTTAAAACTGCTTTCCTTAATGGAAAGCTTTACTAGGATGTGTACATGACAAAACCCAAAGGTTTTTTTCGATCTAAAGAACGCCAGAAAGGTATGCAAGCTACAAGGATCCATGACATAACCCGAAGGTTTTTTCGATCCAAACTTTGTTTTGATGATTCTATCAAAGCTATAGTATTTCTCGTTTTATATGTAAATGACATACTACTTATCAGAAACGTCATTACTACCTTGCCGTCTATAAAGAGTTGGTTACGGAATTGCTTTTCTATGAAGGATTTAGGCGAGACTACCTATATATTAGGTATCAAGATCTACAGAGATAGATCAATAAAGCTTATTAGCCTAAGTCAAAGTACATACATAGATAAGGTGCTAAAGCGGTTTAGCATACATGATTTTAAGTAAAAGGTTATGCCTATGACCCATGGCATATCTATGTCTAAACATCAGTGTCCTATGACACTGGAAGAGAGAGATATATCATGTTATGCATCTGCTATAGGACCTATCATGTATGCCATGTTATGTAGTATAGGATCTATCATGTATGACATGTTATGTACTCGTCCTCACGTATCCTATGCCTTGAGTATGACTAGCAGGTATCAAAGTGATCTTGGTGAAAGTCATTGGATCGCTATCAATAATATACTCAAGTGCTAACGTTCTTTTATTACAGGATATTTGATGAAGATGTTATGGGTACATATCCTCATCTAAATGCAGATGAACTGACGAAAATGAAACTTCAACATTATGGGTCATGGTTGAGAGATTACTTAAGTAAACGTGTATTCGTAAATTTTATAAATATATAAATAAAATGTAAGTATCTTATATTTATTTGTTGTTTATTATGTAGGTCAAATCTTCTGATGAGAGACATCCTATATGGTTAAAAGACTTGGCTAATGGTCCTGCACAAAATGTCGTGTGTTGGCCAATTATGTTTACTCGTGGATACACATTCCACAAGTACGAACACGGAAAACATAGAAGCACATACAATTACAGTGTTTGCGTTAATAATGAAATAGAGGTTGATAATTTCTACGGCATTTTGAACCAAATCATACATGTTAAATATCTCGGTCTCGTTGGATTGAAGGTAATGTTTTTTTAGATGTAAGTGGTTTGATCAGACCATAGGACGTGGTCCACGGAAAAATCAATAGGGAGGAATTGATATCAATCCAACACGATATTATTGTAAGTATGATTCATTCATCACAATAGATCAAGTAGACCAAGTATGTTACATGCAATATCCAACAACATTGAAACGTCGAAGATAGGAGTGCTGGGTCGTTCTAAAGATCAAGCCGTGAGGAGTTATAAGCACAAATGAAAAAGAAGATCCATTGATAAACGATCATCCGGAATCGATACGATTAATTGATACAAACAATCTGGAGGAGATTCTCGCAAGGACGAACATAAATGGAGAATACATACACGATTATGAATACGTTGAACCGAAAGATGCAAAAGATGAAAACGACAATGAATTCAATGAGCCAATGAAGGAAGACTCACCAATCGCAGAATCTACCGAAGAATTGTAATGTATAAATTTTTGTAATTTATTTTTTATTGAACTAAATAAATTAGAATATCAATGGGCATTCGTTGCAATTTGCAACTGAAACCCGTTGAAACATTGAATTCGATCAACATTTAGAAAATTTTCAAGTATTATAATTTATCAACGGGCATCCATTTGAACATTTCAACGGATACCCGTTATCACCTTTAAGCGGAAACCGGCTGCCCATTACAAATATTCAGACCACTAACGGATGCCCGTTAGACGTTTCCGACAAGCATTCGTTCTCATGTCGAACAGATGCCCATTACAAATATTCAGACCACAAACGGATCCCCTTTAGACTTTTTCAATGGGCATCTGTTATCATGTCCAACGGATGCCCGTTGGCATTTGTCATCATGGCTCCGCTATGACTGCAACATTGGTTAGTGTTCTCAAGGGGCATCCGTTGGAAATCGCAACGGATTCCCATTTCAAAAGGAGAGGAAATGTCCTTTTTGCGTCCGTTGCCTCCGGAATGAGATTTCCAACGGGCATCCATTAAAAATGGCAACGGATGCCCGTTGGAAACTCTAGAGTCACATCAATTAATTGCTTCCGATGAGTTGACATATATTCCAACGGGCATCCGTTAGCATTTCCATCGGATGCCCGTTGAAAATTTCTATATATATCAATCGTTGAACAATTCATTCTTCAACATAATTTCAAATCCAAAATCCTCTCAGACACAAAACCCCCCAAACACTTAAACACTTATACACAATACAAAATGAGATCGAGATGATTTATCGGTTGTGGTGGTATGTTGGCGGGTTCAACTGGAGCCCCGTCACCACCTCCACCGCAACCATATCGGCCTCCTTCACCTATATCGGCAATGCTGATATTTGATGATAAAGATGATATGGTGGACATAGACACTTTGATCGATAGTTTCGACGAGCGTCCTGTCGTCTAGATCATTGATCCTGAACGTCCTAACGACACGTTATGGTAAGAGAGTAATTATATAATTTAGATTGTATTTATTTATAAATATTATCTAATAATTTTATTTTCATTTGCATATTTGATGCGGATGATATTCTGAAACATACGAACAACAACATCATCCAAGGATCGCTACAAGATCGTTTACTATTCCTAGCAAGTGACGCCAGAAGTCATACGCCACCGATGGTGGTGTACATTGATCGTAAGTAAAATTTATATATACAATGTAACTTTTCAATTGATATATAATTTAGGAACCAAGTCATTCCCTAAATGAAGAAAAGAATTGGTATAATTTATTTTACTATATTATTTAAATTTTATTATTATATAAAATTTTTATCTAATTATATAACTATTATGTTATAGATGCAGAAAATCGGACGAGAACATACTCAACTTGAGCTCGTTGTAGAAACCCATGCCAAGAAGAAGTCCGTCATCGGGGAAAAGGGCGGCGAACCAGAACTCGTCGATCCTCAAGCAGAACGGACCATGAAAGCTGTGAAAGATAAGATCACACAGCAATGACAAGCGTGCGGTTCAACTCCTGACGATCTCAGTCCTCTACAAAAGGTCAAAATTTATTTGGAGGTAAATAATAAAAACTTTGTTTATAATTAAATATTTTAATAACATGTTTTTTAACGATGTTAATTTTAATGTGTTTGCTTTTGAAGTCATTTAGACCGTATAAGGGGCGTTTATATGGTATAGGTGCGCTTCGAAAGGATATCGTCGAGGACGCGACGATGGTACTCTCCCCGGTTCAAGAGACTTACACGCAAGAACAATGTATCGAGCATCTGGAAATTACGCTTCGTACAACATAAGAAGCTCTTCAAGAAACTCGTGCAAAGATACATCACATGGAGAGCATCATCGAATTACTAACTGGTTGATCGTATCAACCGCCAACAACGACGAGGGAAACAATGACACGGCAAGATCCGATAATCGACTCTGATGCAACACCTTCACGAGGTGTTGGCGACCACGGGGATGATGATGGCGCAACTAATTCAGACGATATCTAAAATTATTTACGTTCTTAATTTCTAAAAAACTTTAATATTAATTAATATTTGTAACTTTTTTTTATTTTATTTTTTTTCAGTGCAAATTTCAATGGATGCCCGTTGATATTTTTTAAATATTCCAACGGGCATCCGTTGAAAACAATATTCCCGCCATTTTGCAACGGATGTCCGTTGTCAGCTCCCGCCAAACTGGCAACAGGCTTCCGTTGTCTACCTATGAAAGTTTAAGCTAGATAAGGGAAGTCAATTCATTAACGATTTGTCTAGATATGAATATGTGTATCATATGAAATTCAAATTCAAATATTTTGCAATGTTGATGTAGTGAGGTTAAGAAACAAATGGGAATGAAAATCAAAATATTGAATTTTAATAGTAAGAAGAATACCTAAGTCTTGAATTCACTTATTATCTTAAAAATATAGAATTATGTCGTATTGGGTCTCTTTCAGAACACCACAGCATAATGATATTTCGAATAGAACGAATTGAACCCTATTATATATGGTACGATCAATGATAAGGTCCAGTGATCTTCTAATAATCCTTTGGGGTGTGCTTTAGAAGTAATTTATGATGTGTTAGAAAACTTCCACACCAAAGCGGTTATCCATGAAAAAATGGGGAGAAACGGCCTTCATTATGGAATTAAGATCTATATATAGAAATAGATTGAGAAAGTTACTTTTATCTCAAAATCGATATACATTTATACCGTCATGAGAAGGTATAACCTGAAAAATTTCAAGAAGGGTTATATATCAATAGAAACTAGAATTACACTCTTTTGGGGAGAATTTCCTATGACCTAGAATGAGAGAACGTTTAAGTTCTTGTATACTAGCTAGTAGAAGCCATATGGTACGCCATGATATGTACACGACATGATATATCCTTTTCACTATGTGTAGTGAGTCAATATCAGACGAAATCTGATAAAAAAAATATTCTTGGTCAAAATCATGCTTAAGTACTTAAGAAAAACTAAAGACTAATTCCTCATCTGTGGAGATTCTAACATGGAGTTAGAAGCATTCATTACGCAAGTTTTACATCAGATAATGATGATACAAAATCCATATCACACCTCGTGATCTACTTGAATGGTGGAGCATTAAGTTAGAAAGGTTTCAAACAAGCTACTGTGACTGAATCGGTAAGCGAAAGGAATATATAGTTGTGTGAGGTAGATAAAGAAGCGATCCGGAAGAGAAGGTTCATTAGTAAATTTGGTGTTCTGTAAAGGAGCTTTTTTATTTGTTATTTCATAATACATGAGCGATAGCTTAAGAGAAGGAATAAAGGTCTCATCAAAGATCCAACATGTTATGCAAAAGTATCACTTGATTCAAGCACTAAAAAATCAGACCATTTCCAATGGACGGTGCAACGGATCCGCCCGTTGATGATAAATGGAAACGGATTGCATTGGATATACGAGAACTTGTAACAGGCATACATACATTGCAATCCGTTACGAACTTCAACGGACGTTAATGGATATTGTTCGTTGCCACTTCCGTTGCAATCCATCGCAACTTTTAACGAAATGTTAACGGATATCTTCCGTTGACGCCCTCCGTTGGAACCCCATTAGAACACCGGAAAATATATTCCAATGGACATCCATTGCAAATTGTAATGGATGCCCGTTGGAAATTATAACGGATAGCCGTTGAAATGTTAATTTCGAGGTTTGTCGGTGGAAATAAATTCACATGAACTTGCAACGGTCATCCGTTGAGGTTTCCAACGGATGTCCGTTGCAATTTAAACTATTTAATGATAACAATCAAGGTTTTAGCATCAAACCATCAATAGCAAATATATTTAAAACAAAATATCGTCTTCTTCAAATCGAGATATATATAGATCGAGAGAGTGGATGTATAGAAGAAAAGATCCTATAACCAAAGAGATTACGCAAGAATTTTTACACGGATTAGAGCAATTCATGAGTTTTGCACCGATGCAACCTTTGTGTCAAGAACACGGGACAATGTTATGTCCATGCAAAAGATGCAAAAACATGAAGGATCGAAGTCAAGAAATTGTTTGCAAACATCTTTACAATGTGGGTTTCGTTGAAAATTACAAATTTTGATTTTTTCACGGCGAACATTGCGGTGTTAGAGATATTGTGCAAGAATCACAAGAAGAAAGAAATGAAGAAGATATTTATGAAGCATCAACGACAAATCCATATATGGAAATGGTGTCAGATGCTTTTCATGGAGTTGTTAATGAACAAACGCGTGAAGAGATGACGAACATCGATGCACGCTGATTCTTCAACCTATTGGATTCGGCGAAACAGCCTATATATGAAGGTTTTCGTGAAGGTCAGTCTCGCTTATCTTTATCTTCAAGATTGACGAGTGTACAAACAAATTACAATTGTTGCTGAAAATTGCATGGATTCATTTTGCAAAAACATGCGTAAATATTTACAAGAAAATAATCAAGCTCTCGAGATATACTATGAAACAAAGAATGTGTTAAAAGATTTGGGAATGCCACATGAGAAAATTGATGTTTGTAGAAACAATTGCATGTTGTTCTGGAGAAATGATAAAGACTTGTTGGAATACAAGTTTTGCGTTGCAAGCATATTTCGGCCAAAAAACCATTTTCACGTAAATATGTACCATACAATAAAATGTTCTATATGTCTATAGCAAATAGGTTGAGAAAGTTATTTGAATCGCTGCAGCAATGAGATGGCACGCAGAACACTCGACGGTCGAAGGTATAATGCGACATCCATCGTATGGTAAGGTGATGACATGTAATCCGTCATAGTATTTTCATGATTTCTAGGTTTAATTTTGATTAGATTTCTTAGATTTTACCGAGTTATTGAGCATATTCGAGGACTTCATCTACTATTTCGTGTTTTGTGTAGGAAACGAAGACTTGAAGCAAACACGAAAGATTACGGCAAATCCACCCCAAAAACGGGACAAAGTGAGCAGAGGCGATATGTGCACGGCCACGGAAGCAAACGGATCACCCGAGCATCGAGCAAAAAGAGCAGAAATAGCAAGTAAACACAGCCCGCTCGGGCTTGCAAGAGGCCCCGCTCGAGCTGCCAAACTCCAGCAAAGTTTGCACGAGTTGGGGAGCTGATTAGCACGCACGGGATGGCTGAAGACCATGAGCCCGCTCAGGCATAAGAAGAGCCCGCTCGGGCTGCACATTGGACTGCCACATGACCAGCAAATGAAGCACGCTCGGGCACAAAAGGAGCCCGCATGGGCTGGAAGAGCATGAGCCCGCCCGGGTGGTGTGCTTGCCTGTGCGGGTCCCCTTTTTTCTCAACAAACTAGTTTGAATTTTGAATGGGCTGAATTAAATGGGAACCACAAGGGGAAGCCACGAACAGACTGGAAAAGGCAACAGAACAAGGAGATGTTCATGAACATCGTAAGGTGCTGCTCTTCGCGAACCAGACCAAGGACAAGAGAGAGAGCACGACCGAAGAAGGAGACTTCGGGGAACCGAAGGATTCTTCGGAGGTTACGCTCGCATGATAGGGAAGATGAATACCTTACTGCGTTTGTATTTGTTTCTCTACAACTTCTGAGGAGTTCTCGTTATCATGGGTTAGGGATGCCATTGTAATGGATTGTTTGATTCGTTAATGCTTGATTTTGGTTTTGTTCAATCATATGGTTTGATAGGTTATAGATATGTGTGTAATGTGTTCTTACGTTTTTGATTTTATGTTTGAATGAGACTAGATCCATTCGAATGAGATTAGACATGTTTGAATGAGATTAGAGATTTGTCTAGGCTTGGAAGAGTCAGACTTGAGTCTCGAGAATCAATCTTCGAATGAATTAGATGAATAAGAATCTGACCGATCGGTTAATCTATTTAGGAACGGTAATAATCGAGGTAGAATTCCCATTGTTTGTCATGCATCTAGGTTGTAGATTTACTGCATCGGAAGGTGAGTACGTTTATATCTTAGATAGAGGATTTAGGCTTGGAAGAGTCATTTCTGTTTATAGAGGTTGAGTTCTCATTCGACATTAGAGGTCGAATTCCCTATCGTTCTTCATGCATCTAGACGTTCCGCGCTACATCGGAATATGAGTGACGGTGATTCCCTAGGTAGAGGATTTAGGCTTGGAAGAGTCATTTACAGCATTAGTGGTTGAATTCCCTATCGTTCTTCATGCATCTAGACGTTCCGCGCTACATCGGAAGATGAGTGACGCTGATTCCCTAGGTAGAGGATTAGATTATGTTCCCCATCGATTGATATAAGCTAATTTCATGATCCATAGAAACATCAATTGCATGTTTCGGTATTCTCGAAGCCCATGGTACTCTATCTTGTTGAGTCTAGCTTCGTCATCCTTTATTATCTTTACTTTCATGTTTCATAATCTTATATTGATTGATCTTCTTCTCGTGAATTCTTAGTTCTAACGTTGCACTCAGTCCCCAGAGTTCGACCCTGGTACTACACGAACCGTATACTTGCAGTAGAGTGGTCTAGGAAATATAAAGCTCTGATTTCTGATCATCATATGGCTTGGAAAGATTTCAATGAAAAAGATCCCGAGTTCGCGTATGAAACGAGAAATGTTTATCTTTGCCTGTGCACCGATAGTTTTTGTCCATATGGACAATCTGGAAGTCAATATTCTCTATGGTCGGTGATTTTGTATCTGTATAATTTGCCTCTCGAGATGTGTTTGAAAAGAGAGGTAATGTTTCTGACGTTGCTGATTCCAGGACGAGAACATTCGCAGAAAAGTTTTGATGTCTTTTTGCAGCCCTTAATTCATGAATTAAGACATTTATGTAACAAAGGAATTCTTGCTTATGACGTCAGTACGAAGCAAGATTTCACATTTAAATCGGTCTTGTTGTGGAAAATTTGCGACTTTCCTGCCTATAGAATGTTATCTGGATGGAGCACACACGGAAGATTGGCATGTCCATATTGTATGGAGGATATAGATTCATTTCGACTAATACATGTTAAAAAACCATGTTAGTTTGATTGTTATAGAAGATTTTTTCCTCGTGGACATGCTTTCCAGAAAGATAAAAAAAAACATTTTTGAAAGAACGTGGTACAAAAAGAAGAGGCACTGTGCATGTAAACCGGAACACAAATCCTTTACGAAGATTGAAAACAATGGGCGATTTACAAGAATCGGTAGAATGCGGTGGAGATCGTGGGCATTGTAAACCAAAAGGCCAAGGTGAATGGCATAACTGGTTTAAATGTAGTACTTTTGGGAACTAACATATTGGAAATCATTGATATTACATCATAATATAGATGTTATGCATATCGAAAAAAACTTTTTTGATAACATCATCAATATTGTTTTGAATGTGGTGGATAAAACTAAGGATAATATACAATCAATAAAAGATTTGAAGACAATATGACGACGACCTGAGTTGGAATAAAGAGATGGAAGGTCACATGTCCCAGTATTCAGATTGTCTAGTCCGGCGAAAACGACATTATTATAGTGGTTAAAAGAAGACGTTAAGTTTCCAGATGGATATGCATCGAACATTGCTCGGTGTGTGGATATTGTTGATTCGAGGCTGATCGAGTTGAAAAGTCACGATTGTCACGTTTTTATGTGGCGACTCATTTCAATTGCATTTGTTGAGCTCTTACCACGGAATGTTCACGATATGCTATGCAGAATCAGCATATTTTTAAGAGATATATGTTCAAAGAATTCAAAACGGGATGACTTGGAATTAATGAAAAACAATATCTCTGAAGTATTATGTGCATTGGAAAATTTTTTTCCGCCTTCATTCTTCGATGTCATGGAGCACGTAAGTACTCGTGTACACATCTATTAAAATGAATTGCATTAATTATAAAGTATTCATTTGTTTTTATGTTATACGTACAGGTGAAATGTCCTGATGAAAGACTTCCAATATGGTTAAAAGATTTGGCTAATAGTCCTGCAGGAAACGTTATGTGTTAGCCAATCTTGTTTACTCGCGGCTACAAGTTTCACACGTACGAACACGAAAAACATAGAAGCACATACAATTATGGTTTTTGCATTAATAGTGAAATAGAGGGTGATAACTTCTACGGAATTTTTCACCAAATCCTACAAGTGGAATATCTAGGTCTCGTTGGGTTGAAGGTAATGCTTTTTAAATGCCTGTGGTTCGACCCAACCGTAGGACGTGGAATACGAAAAAACCGATGGGGAGGAATTGACATCAATCCGGCACGACAATATGGTAAGTATGATCCATTTGTCACAATAGATCAAGCAGATCAAGTATGTTATGTGCAATATCCAACAACATTGAAACGACAAAGAGAGGAGTGGTGGGCCGTAGTAAAGATCAAGCCATGAGGAATCATAAGCTAAAATGATAAAGAAGATCTGTTGCAATCCGATCCGCCGCAGCCGATTCGTTTAATTGATATAGACAATTGCGAGGAGATTCTCGCAAGAACTAACATGGACGGAGAATTCATACGCGATTATGAACACGTTGAACTGGAAGATGCTGAAGATGAAAACGGCGATGAATTCAATGAAAAATCGAAGGAAGACTCGCCAATCGATGAATCTACTGAAGAAGAAATGTAAATACAATAATGTGTAATGTAAATGATGTGCAATGTAGATGATGTGTAATGTAGTAATGTAGATGATATGTAATCGAACAATCGAAATGTAAATATAATCGAAGAATATGAAAATGATGTTCAATGTATTAAGAAATTCATATGATCTATTACCAACGGGCATTCGTTGGAATTCTTAATGGATGCCCGTTGGAACTAGAAATCGCCTCCGGCACTTGGAAAAAATTGCTAAGTTTTACACAATTGTCACGAGCATCCGTTGGAAATTTGAAATGGATGGTCGTTACAATTACTCTAGAGAGCATCCGTTAGGAACTATTAACGGATGACCATTAATATTTTTAACGGACATCTGTTACCAATGCTAACGAGCATCCGTTACAAATTTCCAACACATACCCGTTAGAAAAATTGTAACAGGCATCCGTTACCGTTTGCAACGGATGCCCATTGCATAGTCTCATGATGCCTACTCTAGTCTACAGAATTTTCCAACGGACATACGTTTCAAATTGTAACGGATGCCCATTGGAAAATTCTGCATATAAACAGTTGAACGGTTTCATTTTCAACACAATTCAAAACTTCAAAATCCTCTTAAACACTTTCTCACACACAAAATCACACTTACAAACACTAAATACGAAAATGAAGGCTAGACGATTCATAGGTGCGGGAGGTATGTTGGCTGGGGAGTCCTTCCCCCGCCTCCACCGCCACCATATCGTCCTCCTTCACCAATATCAGAACCACCTACATTTGATGAAGAGGACGATATGGTGGATATTGACTCCTTAATCGATGATTTCGATGGGCGTCCCACCCTTCCAATTATCGATACTGATCGTCCTCTCGGGACGCTATGGTAAATTTAATGTTATAGAATTTTATATTGTTTTACTTTATAAATGTTATCTAATTATTTAATTTTTATGTGTAGGTTTAACGTGGATGATGTCGTAAAACATACGAACAACAACATCATCCAAGGGTCCTTACAGGACCAACTCTATTATTCCTGGCAAGTTATGCCAGAAGTCATACGTCGCCGATGGTGGTGCACTTTAACGTAAGTGTATTTAAAATTATATTTTTATTTAAAATGATTATTTATATATGTTATAAACTAACTCATTATAAATTATTTTACAGTGCGCATACAGATGGCGGAAGAAGGATACTACGTGCATCTATACGGCATGGATGCGTGACATGCAGTTTCAGATGCGCAAGTGCAACTAATACACCAAGAATCACAAACCGACTTGGGCAACAAACGAGGTCTTCAATCAAATTATAAGACATTGAGAATTTGAAGACTTCAAGGCCAAGAGCGAGAAGGCCAAAAAATCTTGGTACGGCGAGTAGGTTCTCGGAGATGGTTCGCATTGCCATACTTCGGGATCAAAATCATTCCCGGAGAGGAAGCAAGAATTGGTAAATTTATTATTATTAAATTTTTTGGTTTTTTACAATACTTATCTATTAAATTTATTTTATATCACAGATGTAATGGATAGGAAGAGAACCGACTCTTCTTGAACTGGTAGTGGAAACCCATGCCAAGAAGAAACCGGTCGTCGGGGAAAAGAGCGACGAACCCGAACTCGTCGACCCTCAAGTGGAAAGAACCGTTAAAGTTGTGACGGAGAAGATCACATAGCAATCACAAGCTTATGGTTCAACTCCCGATGAGCTCAGTCCTTTACAAAAGGAAAAAATTTATTTGGAGGTAAAAATTTAGTATTTTATCTTTTGATTATTAATAAAACATTTTGTACGAAATTCTAACTCTAATTTTGTTTGTTTTGTAGTCGGTTAGACCGTAGAAAAGGCGTCTATACGGTCTCGGGGCACTTCAAAAAGATATCGCCGAGGACACCACGACGGTACCTCCAGTGGTCCAAGAGAGCTACACGCAACAACGGCGTATCAAGGATCTAAAAGCACAACTTTGAGATACTCAAGCCCAACTGCAGGCAACGCGATCACAAATGCAGCACATGGAGAGTGTCATATGTGGAATGAATTTCGTATTATTGATTTCAAATGAATTACATCAAATATATATGAATATACAAGAGATATGAAACCCTAACGGAAACCCTAATAAACACAAAACACAAAATTACATTTATGTCCCTTTCACTTATATGCCCCCTCAAGACGGAGCACCTTCGGTGATGCCGATCTTGTGACAAAGTGTAAGAAATGGCTGACGAGCGAGCGGTTTAGTGAGTAAATCCGCTAGTTGATCCTTGGAGTTGACGTGAGAAACTCGGAGGATGCCGCCTTGCACTTGTTGACGAACAAAGAAGTAATCCAAAGCTAGATGCTTCATGCAAGAGTGGAAGACGGGATTTGCACTCAAGTATGTTGCGCCAATGTTGTCACAGTAAATGACGGGAGGTTGTGATGTAGAAATACCGAGTTCCGTTAAGATAGACGTGATCCATCGAAGTTCTGCTGCTGTATCCGCGATAGCACGATATTCCGCTTCGGTGGATGACCTAGCGGTGAATTTCTGTTTCTTGGAAAACCAAGAAATGGGATGGCTGCCAAGGTAGACAATATATGCCCCCGTAGAAATATACTCATCACGATCCCCCGCCCAATTTGAATCACTAAAGGCGTGTAGAGAGAGAGTATTACCAGCGGAGAAAAATATACCTCGATCTCGCGTTCCAACCAAATACCGTAGAACCCGTTTGAGGGCTTGTAGATGTTCCGTTGTCGGGGCATGCATGTACTGAGATAATTTATTGACAACGAAGCTGATATCGGGTCTCGTAAGTGTGAGATACTGTAGACTTCCAACAAGAGTCCGATAGATGGCTAGGTCTTCTAACCTTTCACCGGAGGACAAGGTAGACGTGCGCTAGGAGCCATAGGAGTGGTCACTGATTTGGCCTCCGAGAATTGAGCTTTGTTGAGGATGTCAGTGACATATTTGCGTTGAGTGAGAAGCAATCCAGAGGCTGTCCGTGTTACTTCAATGCCAAGGAAGTAAGATAGATCGCCCAAGTCTTTGTTGGAGAAGCGATTTCCAAGCGCTATGGTGAATCGTTTGACTGCCACGGAGTTACTTCCTGTTACCACAAGATCATCCACATAGATGAGAACATATATGGTTACCTCGGAATTGTGAAGAATGAACAAGGATGCATCGGCAAGGGAGTTCACAAAGCCTTGGTCTAGAAGAAAATCCCGAAGTTCCAAATACCAAGCCCGAGGAGCTTGTTTGAGACCATATATTGCCTTGCTGAGTTTGCATATGTGGTGAGGACGATC
>CM071863.1:30169672-30180444 GCA_036759665.1 Gynandropsis gynandra | reverse complement strand
ACGGAAATCTCATTAGTCCGACACAATTGACTTATAGAAATCAGATTCTTGTTCATAGTAGGTACACATAGAACTTCATCAAGATGCAAACAATTATCATCAATTGAGTTAGGGATTGAGAGTGAACCAATATGTGTGATGGGCAAGGAGGATCCATCACCAATTACCACTTCTTCACCTCCCTTGTACGGAGAATGTAGCGACAAATTTTGGAGATCCGATGTGATGTGGTGGGAAGCGCCGCTGTCAAGTAGCCATGACTCCGGTTCATAATTGGTGAGAGTGGTGTTGTGGGCACGTGGCTGCCATGGTCGTGGTGATGAAGCCCACGGTGGTGACGGTGCAGGAGTAGGGTTCCTAGTTCCGAGCTGTGGACACTTACAAGCGCTATGCCCAAAGATTCCACACAATTGACAGCGACTTTGGTATCCCGATGACGATCTGTTTTCATTTCTACGCCATTGGTTCGGACCATTCTGTCGATTGCGATTGTATTGATTCGGACGAGTGTTGGCAGCAAGAGCATTCACGGGCGGCGTGAACAGCAATGGGGCGGCTTGAAGCAGTTTTGCTTCGTGATTGAGGAGTTTCTCATGAAGTTCCCCAATCGGAATGATGCTATCTCGGGCATTCACAGCATCGACAATCGGTTTGTAGTCCTCCGGCAATCCATCGAGGATGTATTGCAGCAAGTCTTCCGCATCAAGGGGTTTGCCGAGGAGCGCTAATTCATCCGCCTTGTTGATGATAGTGTGCATATAATCATCTATGGGTTGAGATCCTTTGGAGCTTCGTTTGAGTTGTTCCTTCAATTGAAGGATGTGCCCCCTCGATGCTTTACCATATGTGCGAGCAAGGAGAAGCCACGCCTCTCGCACGGATAAACCCTAGCAATCATCGGTTGTAGTGGGGGCGAAATTACTCCTAGAATGGCGGAGAATAGGAGACGATCTTGCTGTTTGAATGGCGCAAAAGCTGGATTCGGGGTTGAGATGCCATTAACAATGAGAGTGGCATCAGGAACAAGTGAATCGGTTTGGAGAAAGCATTCCAACCGATGGCCTTCAAGGAGTGCACGGATCTGAATACTCTAGATCAGATAGTTGGAGGAGGTAAGCTTGGTCACGTTTGTCATGTTGACCGTGAGAAGAGTGCCATGGGGCTCATGGACGTTGAAAGCCGGAGTTACATCAGCAGCGGAGGAGGTAGCCATGGTTGTGCGTGAACAAGAATTAGGGTTAGGGTTTTGAGAGGAGTTGGCCGACGGTGAGGGAGTTTGGAATTGAGAGGACCGACGGTGATGAAGTAGCTGGTCCGATGGTGAGTGGAGTGATTAGGGTTTGAGAGAGGGAGGCCGACGGTAATTAGGGTTTGGATCTAAGGCTCTGATACCATGTGGAATGAATTTCGTATTATTGATTTCAAATGAATTGCATCAGATATATATGAATATACAAGAGATATGAAACCCTAACGGAAACCCTAATAAACACAAAACACAAAATTACATTTATGTCCCTTTCACTTATATCATATAGTTGTTATCCGGCCAGGCGAGGGGATTAATGCTGTGGTAAGAACCGGGTACCGATTCGGATGCAACGCCTTCCACAGGTGCTGGTGACCCCGGAGATGATATCGGCCAAACCGACTTAAATGAAATGTAATAGAATTAGGTTTAAGTTTTTTGTAAAAAAATTTTTTTTTTAATTAAAAACTTTTGATTTTTGTAAAATACTTTTATTTTTAAAACAACTTTCCAACAGATGCACGTTAGAAATTTCTAACGTGCATCCGTTGGAATCTACTTTCCCGCCAAATGGTAACAGATACCTGCTGCCATTTCCCGCCATTTTGTAACAAATGCCTATTACCATTTTCCGCCAGTTTGCAACGGATGCCCGTTGGATAATTTGAATTCCCGCTCTTTTTTTCGCAATGGAGTGGCAACGGACGCCCATTAAAGTATTGTAAAGGACATCCGTTACAATATTTTAACGTGTGTTCGTTGCACTTTTTTAACGTGCATTCGTCACACTTATTTCAACGGGCATCCATTACAAATTGCCAATGGCGTCATCCGTTGGGCATCCGTCACAAATTTTCAACAGATATATCCGTTGGAACACCGTTGGGAATCACAAAGGATCTCGATTTGTAACTCGTGTTTCCCAACAGGCTCAGATCCGTTGTTGTCCGTTGGGAATTGGTTTTTGCAATGGATTTTGGGCGATTTCCTACGGATAAGAGATCGTTGAGCGTGGGTCGTTAAAATTCAAAACATATATGGAATAAAACATTCAAGTGATCCACTGACAAAGACGCTTGGTTCAAATAAATTTGAAAAACACTAACGGGATGTATTGGAACTAGTTTAGCATTGTTTCAAGATTTGAAACTGTATAGAACTATACTATAGTCATGTAACATTGAACAATTTATTTAATGAAATTGCATTTTTATCATTATTTGGTATATATATATAAGAGTTATATATGTGTACATATTTAATATGTAAAGCCTGTTATTAATATTAAAATATTTTCATCATGATGGGGATCGAAGGACAAGTTTTTGTAAATTTTGATCAAAATATGTTCTTGTTCAAATGATCGTTTTATGTTTTGGTTTCTACTAGATATAAATTAGTAGATCTATTTTATTAAATCACATATATGGATGATATATGTGGGGATGTTCATTAAACTGGAAAAAGTGAGAACTTCTAATGATTAATTACCATTTATTTGTCAATTGGGTTTTATAAAATGATCTAATTGTTAGAGTTTTGTTAGACGTGAGGTCAACAATGTAATTGAAAGTTATTTGTGTTCTTTGATTCTCGACACCCTTGTTTTAGATCAAATGTTTAAAGAATATTGAAAACGATTAAATGCTTATGTAATTGATTTTTATCAATATGGGATTTATAAAATCTTATGAATGAATTGGAGCTCTAAGTTGTCATCGAGCATAATGACTGATTAAGTCTTTGGTCAAAAGAAGCATGATGAGATAAAGGAGTTTCTCGAGATCATTCGTTAGTAAGTTATGATTAACCTAAAGTATAGTTGATAATCTACTAAATTTTGAAATTCAATCCGTAACCTTAGTATTATCTAGAGTAGGAAAGACCGAAGAGAATACTACATTATCCTTATATGATTCTATTGAGTAGGCTGGAATGCCGCCAGGCGTTTATTATTGAATTCACCCGACCCAATATATTACTTCTATTGAGTAGATATATTACTTCACGTTATATGGTGTTGAGAAATATTGCTAGACGTCAATCTAGATTAGTTGATTAGTTTGAAAAATCGGCCACTAACTTAGCTTTTAACCCATGACATCACACACTTACAATTATTTTGGTCTTTGTTGATGTTTGGTGGACAATCTACGCGGGATTCAATTATATTTTTTGCAAGCACTAAGAATATAATTCGTATAAAACTCGATTTATAGAGATTGGATATCTTTTTTATTTTTGCATATGAGATATACTTGATAGTGTATGTATGGATATATGTATAGTAAGATAACTATAACATAGATTAACATTTGGATAATTGGGGATTGTTGTAATAATTAAATGCTTATAGTGTAATTATTATATAATAATCGAAATTCTGTCATAATTTAAAGGTTAATTATATTGGTAATAAGTTAACTTAATAAACAATTAACTAAGAAGATTAATTTAGCCACCAAAAGTTCCAGATAATTGTTCTTTTAAACAATGGAGAGAAAAATAGGTGAATTTTAACTGAAATTTGATTCCAAACTACATCAATAGTTGACAAAATCGTTTGATCTTATTGTGGATTACTTGTTGAAGTTTCACATCATTGACGCTACGTCCTAAATGATTAGAATATATTAGAGTTAGTAGATTCACTATATGAATTTTTTTTATTAAAAGAAAACCAAAATTTTTCAAAACGGACTAAATCTATAATATGGGTTGTTAAAAACATTTCCGATGTCTAATTAGCAACTTTACACTTACATTTTTAGGTTCGACGAACTTTTCCATCAGAAAGTGAAAGAAATTAGATACATTTTTTTTTTTCTGAAAGGGTAGATGTGGAGCAAGTAGTACAAGCATTGCTTGATGGAGATAATTTTCATTTTGGAAATCCTCTTCTTGATTGGTTAGTATTAATAAAGTTATTGTGCGTTTCTAATGGGTAAAATGAACTCTGGAAAGTGATCCTAGTCAATTATATGTTTTGGCCTAAAACATGTTTCAATATTTGAAGATGTATAAGGTAAAGGATTAGTGTCAGTTGAGTGCATTTTTCATTTATCTTATTTTATTGCTGATATTCTCTGCTAACACAAGTAATTTAGGTTTAGATTTATAATATGGTCTTTTTGGTTATATTCTCGTTGTGATTTAAGTACTTGGACATGCCTTAAATTTGATGGCGAAATATACGTTTTTTATGGTAGGAGATCTTTTACATATTTTCGAATCTATGGTTTCCTTAAAGTTTTTTTAGTGTTTGAGGTAATGTGGTTTAGATGAATTAGCAAAGTTAGTCTATTCATTTCCAAAACCGAAAAAGGATATTCGATAAATATTAAATTTTTTATATCCGAATTTTCGATTATAAATACAAATATTAACATAGAATATTTGACAAATAAGAATATTAGATACTTGAATAAGTTCAACACTAATTTTAATATGTAAATATCAATTATCATCATTATTATACTATATTGATTTATTTTTTTCTTAAAATTTATAAGGACGGATAAATTTGTCTGACAATTGATCGGATTTTCAAAAAAAAAATCATTGAATAATTATTAAGAGTTTTAGATGGTTTTACCTTCAACTCATGCCATTAAACATTCTTTCCTTTGCTACCTAATATCTATTGCACCAACAAATTTGGTGAATAAATATATTTGTAACAGTTTGGTAATTTATATATAAAAACTTAAAAATATATTTATATATAATTTTGATATTATAAAAGTATGTAGATTTATGATGCTTCTTTAGTAAATGCCTTAATCTTAAATTTTCATAGGTTTTCAGGGTAACAATCGTTTTGGTGAAGTAACGTGAAAATTTGTACGGATCTCAATTGAACATCAAGATTAAACCGTGGTTATATTTTACCATCACACAAAGTAAAATTGTTTTATTTACGTTACAGTATGATCAAGTACAAGTACTTATCATAAGCATACATTTTAGTCTTAAAAATGAACAGATAGGATGAGCATAAAAGGTTAAAAAACAAATAGAAAAGTCAGCACAAAACAAGTCACATAACAACATTAAAATTGTAGTTCAAAATATGTCAAGTCCTCTTACAAAGATAGATTCTTCTATTCCGATTCTTTTTCAAAAATTGTTGTCGTTCCAATTGTAGAAGCAGCCACCATTTTTTGTTTCTCTTTGCCATTTTCTCCCCCTGTTTTGTTGAGCATAAATTCAAAAATTTCAAACATTAATGCAGAAGATCGCTCAAAATAAGAGAGTGAAGAGAAAACATTATAATGGAACGCCTTAATATGCACTTTCTTTAGTATGTACATGATTGTTCTTCCACCTTGTTTTTTATTGCAAAAGATTTCTTCTTTGTTGGTTGTTTCTCCTAAACCCTAAACAGAGTAGAATTTTTTCACTTATCTTTAAGTAAAACAAATCAGAATGCCCACTCCTTAAATAGTGATCCTAATTCACAAAAATTATCAGACTACCACATGATCTTACTCACTTACTTAGTTATCAAATAGATGTGAACCAAGTATAAGAGACTTAAAAACCTCTGAGCACATTTAATCAAATTTTAGTAGTTCATCATTTTATATAACTCTATATCATTAGAAAAATCTATTTTCAAAAAATAAAGATCATCACATCAATTATACTTGGCTGAATATATCCAAATATTCTACTAAATAATCAAGTTTACCTCAATCTCTTCATAGTACAGTGGCTCATTTTTTAAGTGAGTTTTATCTATTTTTTAGTGTCAACATTCCCTTTGTTTTATATTTTTCTCACAATCACTAATATTACATACTTTTAAGATGACAGAGTTTTTGTTAACTCATGTCCACAGCTCATCCCACCACTTAGACCAAAGTTATCTCATTGGGTATACTTATGTGACGCTTATCACATAAGAGTAAACATGTTAATTTCATGTACCTTTTTGGACATCGAAGGTGATGCACTGTCCCACCACTTAGACCCGAATATGCACTCATATCAACAAAATGTAAATTCAAGGCTTTCATTTATAGGTTTACAGGGGAGTGTAGGAATAATTAGTACTTTCTTTTTACAGTATTTTTACAGCATCTAGCAGGTCACTCAGTATATTTCATTCTTTTGAGAAATGTCATGTGAACTTTTCATTCTCTTTCAGATTTTTTCTTAACGAGTAGAGAGATCATAGTTCACAAACCTCAAGAGATTTTTTTAAACATATAAATTTGTTTATATCTAGTGATTTAGTGAGTATGCCTGCTAGTTGATGCTCAATAGGTACATAGTCTACCTCTAGTTGTTTCTTCTCTACTTATTCTCTAAGAAAGTGATAAGAACAAATTGGAATTGAACTAGAAAACGGGATTACAAAGAGAAAACAAGTATTGTAAGCGTTTGGTGTGTTCAAGATCACCAATCTCCAAGGGATTACCAAGAAATTTCTTATTCTCATTATAAAGAATTGCACAGGCTTTTACAGTCGTTACACCCAAGATTCAAGACTACAATCTCGTTACAAGATTCAAGAACTAATCCACATAGAAACACTTAATGGTTGTTCCCTCATTACTCTACTAGATATTGCCCGTGCATAGTATGAATTTTAAAATTATTAAAATTGAAAATGATAAATAGTTTGAATATAATATAAGATATATAATTTTTAACTGTAAAAGGTATGTAGTGGTATTGATTAATTATTTAATTTATAGTAATTATATATTAACATTTAAATATATTCAAGGTTAGATGAAAATAAAAAATAAGTATATTCAACGTTAGACGGGTTTTAAAATTATTAAAATTGAAATTAATAAATAGTTTGAATATAATATAAGATATATAATCTTTAAGTATTAATTATATATTAACATTTAAATATATTCATAGTTAGATGAAAAGAAATAATAAGTTAGATTGAAATAAAAATTGAAAAGTAATTAGTTCAAGTAATTAAATAATTTTAATAATTTTTGAAGTTATATTTATTTGTTTTTATAACAATTTTTATGAAAGTATATAGTGGTATAATCTTTTAAAATATTGTTCAATAAATTGTCAAGAGTGAGAGTGATTTAATGAACAAAAACTTTGAAATGTTTATTGTGATATATGATCATGTGTTTTTTTTATTAATTGATTACATTAAAACAATAATTCAATTTAAAACATAACAATTTGAATATATTTCACTATAATCTAATATAAAATTTAAATAAAAATAAAAATTAATAATTGAAGACATATAAATAAAATAAACTTTAACTAAGAATAAAAAATAAATTATATATAATTTGTTATCAATAGCTATAAACATGGAAGTTGTTTTTTGAAATATTTCGAGTGGAAAATTTCCACTCTAAAATTTAGTGAGAAGTTATAATTTAACTATAGTAATTAAAAAATTATTTTTATAAAACGTGTAATTATAATTTTATTATAATTTTAAATTTGTAAAATTAATATATGAATTATTTGTTACATAATTAATTTGATTCAATATTTTTACAATAAAATATTTTTTAAGCTTTTTAAATAATAAAAATAGAACATGAAAAAAATAAATAAATAAATTTATATATATACATTTAAATTTCAACCAAATGAATTTTTATATAATTTATTTGATTATATGCTTGAATTCACATATTAATAAAAAATAACAATTAAAGATATTGGATCGTAATGCAATATCTTTAATTGTTTCTTAATTTTTTAAAATTAATGTCTAAATATAAAAATTTTTTAGCTTTTGCAAGCTATTTATTGTACATAGTATACCAAGATTTTAAAAATTAAGATATACGAAAAAAATTTAACCAATTATAACAAAAATATGAATTATAATGAAATATGGAAATTAAATTTTTTTTAATAATCTTATAATTTAATATTACCAAAAAAGGTTAAAATAAAAACAAGATTAATATGCATTGAAGATATATGTAATTGAATTATAATAAACTAAAAACAACAAAACAATGAGTAGATTAATAAAATAGCTAATATATATCTTTGACCTTGAGATTTGATTAACGTCATTGGTTTGATTTTAATTTAGACACTCTCACGCTAGTTATTTAAGATTCTTATTAATAGCTATAAACATGGAAATTGTTTTTTGAAAGCTTTCCGCTTTAAAATTTAAAAGAGGGTTATAATTTAATTATAATAATTAAAAATTTATTTTTTATAAAATACGATAAGGTAAAATAAATAAAAATAATTAATATTAATTTTTTTAAAATAAAGTGATGTTTGATTTAATTAATTAAAATTAAATAACCTGTTTGTTAATTTTAATATATAAATTATTTATTACATAACTAATTTTTATTCAATATTTTTACAATAAAATATTTTTTAATATATATATATATAATATCTATTTTTAAAATTTTAATTTTTTAATTTCCAACTTAAATAATTTTGAATAAATTAGAATTCAAAAAGTATAATAAAAACAACTTATCTTAATAAATGACAATAAAGTATTATTATATTTATAATAATTAATTTAACATAGTAAAATCAAATTTTTTATATGATTATTGTATTTTAAAATAAATTTCATTTTAAATATGATAAATTTATTAAAAAAATGTTTTAGTTTTTCTATTTAATCGTTATTTTTTAAATTTTGAAATCATAAATAAATTAAAAAATTAGTTTTTATATATTAATATTAATATTATATAAAATAGTTGTTATCAATACTTGGATTTTACAAAAAAAACACACAAAAAACAAAATTGAATTTATGTTAAATATTAGTAATATTTATTTTAAAAGAAATATTAAAAATTCTTAAAATTCTAACTTTGATTTCACAATTTTTTATGAGTAATCAAATATTTTTTATAGGTGACACTTGAAAAACCATTGATTGAATTATAAAATAAAAAACAATTAATTAAAAATATAAGAAACAAATATAATTAATAATTTATAAAATACTTACTTTAAATTTGTAGAATTTACACAAAAAGAATACTGTAAATTTGTTATTTTATTGTGGATGTAAATTTATGAGAGTATGTAGATAAATAAAAGAATAATGAATAGAAGTCATAGTGCTTTTACCGATGAATTTCCGAATTTCGAAATTGAATTAATTATTTATTGTTAGTTTTTAAAATTTATTCAGTTTTAAATTTATATTCTTAAACAATTTATAATAATAAAATAATTTTAAGAATTAAAAATTATTGTCTTTAGTGAAGTTAAACTAATTAAACTAATTAAATTATTTATTTATTATTATGGATATGTTAAAAAATTAAAATGATCTAATACTAATTTAAAGAATATTTAAAATAAAATCAAATATAATCTGAAGTTTGGGTGGGCTCGGGCCGGGCCTCGGGCCTAAAGAGATAAAAAATTAAAAAATTTAAACAAACATATTTACAAATAAATAAAATGATTTTTAGTTTAAAAGTTTTTTGTTGTTTAATCAAATAATCAATTGTACAAAAAATAATATATTTATTATTTAAAAAATAATTAAAACGTTTTAAAAAAAATTATTTCAATACTTAAATACCTTAATAATGTTCGAATAATATGAATTTTCCAATATTTTATTACTAAAAATATTGCTTGCAAATATCTATAATAGATATACCGAGGATAGAATCACAAGGTCTAACAAATGTCGTAAAATAGAAATTAATGTTGAATGGATGGTATAATAACTTATATAAACCAAGACTGGGAACCAAATCAAAATTAAAAATACTGTAACATTCTTCTTCCTTAGTTAGATGTTTGAATTTTGGAACATCATAAGATCTTATATATCTTGAATTCTATCACCCTGAAAAAAATTATTAGTATAATAAAGAACAAAAAATAAAATAAATATAATTTAAAATACCAAACAAACTCTTCATCCATAAGAATCATTTCTATTGGTGAAGTAGAAGAACTTTTGAGTTTATTCACATTATTGTATATCCATACTCTTAAAACTCTAACTTTGATTTTATAATTTTTCTGTGTAATCCAACATCTTTGATAGGTGACACTTGAAGAACAATTGCTTGAATTCTAAAATAAAAAAAAATTAGTTAAAAAATATAAACGAAATAAACAAATAGAATTAATAGATATTTAAATACTTACTTTAAATTTGCAGAATTTACACACACCAAGAGAGTACCACGAATTTGTTTACAATCGTTGAAATAAATTTATAAAATTATTGAGATATATAAAATAAGAATAAATAGAAGTTATATTTTTTACGGTAACATTAATTTTTAAAACTAAAAGTGGAAGTTATTGGTATTCGTGGAAGTTATATTAATTTAATAATTGAATTATAAATTTATTGTTAGGTTTAAATTGTTCTAAATTTATATTCTTAAATATTTTACAATAATAAAATAATTTTAAGAATAAAATATTTTTTATAAACACGATTTAAAGTGGGAAATTATCTTCTATAATGGAAGTTAAACTAATTAAAAAATAAATTATTTATTTAATATTACAAATATGTATTTAAAAGTAAAAAGATCTAATA
>CM071863.1:30154421-30169330 GCA_036759665.1 Gynandropsis gynandra | reverse complement strand
CTAGAATAAGATTTTATTATTTAAATTATATTATTATTGGGAAATATAAAATTATTATTAGAATTTATAAATAATTATTCAAAATAAGTTAAATGATTAATTATTTTATATTTAGATACAATAAATATCATATTAAAACTTTCATTTTATTTTATTTTAAAACAAAATTATTTTAAAAAACATATTAGAAGAATTGTACATACAAATGACATATTAAAATTTTTTTATTTTATTTATATTTTTAATTATACGTTGTTTAGAAAAAAAAGGTAGTTTTATTTGTTAAATAATATTTAAATTTAATAATTTTAAAATAAATTATTTTAAAAAAATAAAAATTATTTTCTTAGACTTTCTTTCTCTGGTTTTTGCTTTAGTAATATTAAGATTTTGTCGTCTGCTTCAATGTTTCCTTCTTGTTGGTTCATGAGGTTATGAGCTTGAATCTTGTTTCTCATCATCTCATGTTATCTCATGGTTCTGAGATGATCTATGGGAATATGGAACCTATCAATTCTTTCCCTTTCAGCATTCACTCTGCCCTCAAGGTGGAAGTTCAGATATCTCATTATTAAATCCTCCATTGTTTCCCAAGTTGCATCTTCTTTAGGAATTCCCTTCCATCCTATCAATAATTGTTTCTTCTTTATGCCCTTTTGACTCCTAATTTCCAAAATGGCTTTTGGTTCCAGAAAAGAATCTAAAACCTCTGTAGTTTCTATTGATAAGGGATGCACAAAATGGTTTCCAATGGCTTCTTTCAATTGTGACACATGGAAAACTAGATTTATTGAGTAACCCCTGGTAATTCCAATTTGTATGCAACTTTTCTTATACTTTTGATGATCTGATAAGGGTTGTAATGCTGACTTGCAAGCTTGACATTAGGCTTAGAATCCAAAGACATTTGTCTGTAGGATCTGAATTTGAGGTAGACCCATGTTCCCATTGAATATTCCACTTCTCTTCTATGTTTATCTGCAATGTTCTTCATCCTTTGTTGAGTCTTGTTCAAATTATGCTGCACCATCTTCAACACTTCTTCCTTTTCCTTCATCGATTTTTTCAGATCCATATTTACAATAGGTATTTTAAGTATGTTTATGAGTCTTGGAAGCTCTCTTCCATATAGATCATAGAATGATGTGGTATTCAAAGAGGTATGGTAAGATGTATGTACTAGTATCCAACCCACATCAACCAAGTGGAAGGTTTCTAATAAGACTGGTATGTAACTGGAATTTCTGGATAAAACCATTCTTCCCTTCTTGTATAAAAGTCACTTGATTGCATATTTTCCCTTGGTTTCCAGTTTTTCCGTCTGAATTTCTTGCATCAATGTAAAGCAGTATTCATCTTTTTTTTTTCAATTCCTTCTTGATAGTTGACATGTCTAATTCCCAATATGAAACTCCTTGCATGGCTATCTCTTCTCTTGGTCCCTCTTTTCTTGAAATTGCATCTACAATATTATTGTTACTTTTAGGGTTGTATTTTATCTTAAATTCTAATCCTAGAAGCTTGGTAGCCCACCTTTACTAGTCCTTAGTGATATATCTCTACTTCAGCAAATGTTTAACATTTTTTTATTTGTTTTTATCACAAATTTGTACCCCATTAGGCAATGCCTCCAACGTTACACTGCTAATACAATAGCCAAAAATTACTTTTCATACACTGACTTCGTCTTGCCTTTGTTGGAGAATCCTTGACTCATGAAGGCCACTAGTTTCCATTCCGAGATAGGATTGCACCCACCCCTTGACCAGAAGGATCTGTCTTAATAACAAATTCCTGTCTGAAGTCAGGCAAAGCCAAGATAGGAATAGAGGTCATAACATGTCTTAATTCCTCAAATGCCTTGATAGCTTCCTCATTTCCTTTGAAATCAATTGTCGTCAATTACTCTGGTTGTGATGGCTTTTTGGAGTCTCCCATTTCCTCACAGCTTTAACTTTTTTAGGATTAGCGGCAACTCCATCAGTTGAGATAATGTGACCAAGGTATGCAATGAAATTATTAGTATCCTCTAAATCTATCAAAACTATGACCTCCTGGGCTCCAATCAATCCCTTCATCCATAATGTTCTTAGGGTAATTAAACCAACCATTGACTTTAGAGAGAGTTCAATAAGTTCCTTACCTTTCTCTCCATCCATCACCTCATTTTCCAATTTTGGTTTTTTATCCTCTAAACTTTATGTTTCATCTCATCTTTCTCGGCCAAGAACTTCAATTTTTTATACTAGCATTTGTGTCCTAGATGCCATTTCTTTGCACACTTGAAACATAGACCTTTTCTTTTTCTTGCTACTATTTTAGAGGCTAAGATCTCAGGTAAACCTGCAGTTAATCCTCTAACTAGATTTTGAAAGTTGTAAATTGCTCATTTGTAACTGTCATCGGTGTTGTCACTACTTTATATGTCGTTGCACTTGAAGCATTTTTCCCTCTTCGAATCATTTCCGTAGCCTTAAGCTCTGATACCAATTTGATAAGAACCAATTGGAATAGAACTAAGAATCAAAATTGAAAAGAGAAAACAAGTGTTTGGTGTGTTCGAGATCACCAATCTCCAAGGGATTACCAAGAAATTTTTCATTCTTATTATGAAAAATTGCACATGCTTTTATAGTTGTTACACCAAAGATTCAAGACTACAAACTTGTTACAAGATTCAAGAACTAATACAAGAAATTAGAATCACTTAATGATTGTTTCCTTCTTGCTCTGTTTTGTCCTCTACTTCAGCGTTTCCTTCTTGTTGGTTCATAAGATTCAAATCTTGAATCTTGTTTCTCATCATCTCATGTTGTCTCCTAGTTCTGGGAGGAGCTACGGGAATGTGGAGCCTATTATATTTCGATGTGTTTGGTTCTAGAATGTTGTACAACATTCGTTAACAAATTTATTACATAGTATTTTCACAATGAGCAACGAAAGTACATGTACTTGGTCTATAATCAACAATCATTTGTTTCATCCACATAAATTGTGTACAACAAATTTCAAGTTCTATGTACTATGCTTCAGTTGTGGATAGAGATGTCGCATTTTGTTTCTTGTTGTATCATGAAAATTAAGTTTTCTCGAAGAAAAAATCATCCACCGGTAGTACTCTTCCTATCATCTATATTTTCTCTCAAATCACATCACAAAATCCTGCAAGATTACAATTCGTATCCTTTGAATAGTACATATTGTATTTTAGAGCCCCTTGAATGTATTTGATAATACGTTTAACAGCCAACAAGTGCATCTTCTGTGTTTTTGTTTGATATCGTGCAAGTCAGGTCTACTTGTTACTAAGTATAATAGACTTCCAATTATGCTCCTGTATAACCTGACATCAACATCTTTACCATCTACATTCTTGGTGAGTTTTGTTATTTTAGACCAGGAGTGTTTTTTGGCTTGCAGTTGTCCAATTCGAAACGTCAGACCAAGTGTATTGCATATTTGCTTTGTGATATAAAAATACCATCATCTATTTGTTTGACTCGTAGTCTAAGAAAGATTTTTAATTCTCCAACCATGCTCATTTTGAACTCCTTTTTCATGATCTCAACAAACCAATTAGCTTTGTCACGTGAAGTAGAACAAAAAAACAATATCATCAACATATATCTGAATCATAAGAAGTTTTTATCTGCATTGTGAATGGAAAATTTTTTGTCTACTCCCTTTCTTTTGTATCCATTGTCAAGGAGAAATTTTGTGAGGCTTTCGTACCAAGCTCTTGGAGTTTGCTTTAATCTATAAAGTGTCTTTTTAAAGTTGCATACATGTCCCGTATTATTTGGATCTTTGAAACCCTTTAGTTGTTCTGCATAAACGTCTTCTTAAAGGACACCATTTAGAAAAATCACTTTTGACGACCATTTGAAAAAGCTTAAACCCAAGAAAAAAACAATTCTAAGCAACAAACAAATGGATTCTAGACGAGGAACATGTGCAAAAGATTCGTTAAAATCTATGAATTTCACTTGCATATATCCTTGTGCTACTAGTCTAGCTTTGTTTCTCATTATGATCCCTTCTTCATTCATTCTATATTTAAAAATCCATTTTGTTACAATGACATATCCATTTTCTGGTCTGAAAATAACTATCACACATCCTTTCTAGTGAATTATTCTAATTTATCCTACATTGACTTAAGCCAAAATTCATCGTTAAGCGCTTCCACAACATTTTTGAGTTAAATAATTGATTTAAAACCCACATAGCGAACAATATCTTAAGAATTGTGTCATGGTTTGTCTCGAGTCCTTTTTCTTTTATGTATATTTCCAATTACATTAGTCATGGAATGATTTCTATGAATTAACTTGGGCTCATCAAAGTTTTATGTATCATTCTACTCTTTATCTTTTAATTTAGATTCATCATTGGAAGTTTCACATGTACCGGCGTTCTCCATAGAAATAATATTAGGCCTTTAAAGTACATCTACATTTGGAGTTTTAGTGTAAATAAGATTTTCATCAAATAAAACATTCACTAACTCAATAACAGCCTTTGTACGCATATTATACACTCTATATCCAACTGAATTATTTCCAAAACCAAAAAATATCCCATCATCTGATTTTGAGTCAAACTTTCCTACATAGTCTCTATCGTTCATGACATAACATTTGCATCCAAAAATATGAAGATATCCTAGATTTGGGTTTTTTTTCTTTTTTCACAATTCATATGATGTTTTAAAAGTACCTGGTTTTAAATAAACCATGTTAACAATGTAACATGTTGCATTAATAGCTTCATCCCAAAATCTTATTGCTATTCTTTTTGCTGCATCATCACACTCATCATTTCCTGCTATGTTTGATTTTTCCTCTTTATTACTCCATTTTATTGTGGAATTTTAGGTGTGGAAATTTCGTGTATGATTCCATGTTTCTTGCAGAGTTTATCAAATTTTTCATTCACAAATTATTATCCATGATCACTTCTTATTCTAATGTACTTCCTTTTAAATTTATCAAATGCAAGTATAAATACTTGAAAGTATAAAAAAGTTCCGATTTTTCTTGCAAGAATCTTACCTAAGTGTATCTGAAATAATCATCAACATAAACATGACATATCTCTTTCTTCTAATGCTTTCGGTTTGTGTCGGTCTCATAAGGTCCATATGCAGAAGTTCTAGCACCTTTTTTGTATTTATGTCGGTTACCTTCTTGTGATGAATCTTTACTTACTTTCTTGTTGACATGAATTGCATGTAAAACACTCTTCTATGTCAAGGTTTTGTGCTCCTTGGATAATGTCTATTTTAAGAGTTTGACTAGAGTTTTTATGATGATGTGTCCAAGCCTTTAATGCCAAAGATCAAGTTCATTCTTCGCAACCTTAAGACGTTTTTCTTCACTGCTCCAGATATAATAGTTGTTTCCACCTTTTATTCCCGTCAAAACACAACTCTCATTAGTATCAAACACATGACAATTATCTCTTGAAAACCTCACTTGAAATTTGTTATCACAAAGCTGGTTGATGCTGATGTGATTTGCTTTCAACCTTTCCACATAATAGACATTTTCCAGTTGTGGTTGTCTATCTGCCTTGAGTGATCTTTTTCCTATGATTCTTCTTTTATTTTCATATATGAATATCACATGTCCACTTTTGTTTCTAACGTACTCAGAAGTCATATCCTTTGTTATAGTCATATGCCTTGAACAATCACTATCAAAATACCAAATTATATTGTGATTGTTGTGGACTGAAGTATAAGCAACATGACACAGTAAATTAGATTTCCTAATCCAAACTTGTTTGGTTTTCTTCGGCTTCCAATATACATCTGATTTTACTCAAACTTCTCTTGTTCTTTTGGATTTCCATTATTTCCTTGTAAACTGTCTCTTTTTATAGTAAGGACATCGTCTCCAAATATGTATTTGTTATCCATAAGAATAATATCTCTTTACTAGTTATTTAATCCAGACTATAGAAACCTTCTTAACTACAGTTTTCTTTTCTTGAACTTCAGTTTGAACAGTTTGCACTGTAGTTTTCTTTAATTGCTCAATCGCTCAAACAATCTATGCAACAGTTTGCTTTGATGAACCAGTCTGTACTGCAGTTTTCTTTGGTCGAACGATCTGTACTGCAGTTTCCTTCAAAGAAACTATAGTTGTATAAGAAGTCTTTCAGTAACAAAAGTTACTTTATTTTTCAGCAATGATTTCTTTATTTGAAGTTTCTCTCTTAAAAGCAAGTCCATAATGTTACTTAACTGTTTTTCCAATGGTTACAAGATGATCCAATTTTTTTTGTTCCATTATTAAATATTCGCAGTTGCTTTTGTGTCTCCTCAAGTTGATGTTTGATTAACATCACTTCTTCATTATGTTGTTGCAACTATATTTCATTCTGTTTGAAACGTTCTCCAAGCTGTATGTTTTTCTTGACAAGCTCAATGTTCTCTTTGTTTATCTTCACACAAGATTCATAAAACGTCTCAACATCAATGTCGTTGTCGGATACTGATTTTTCTTCAAGGAACTCCATGAAATTTATCATGTCTTCTTCATCTTCGTTCTCGGTTTCAGATTCACCTTACTGGTTATAGATAACTGGTGGAGACTGTTGTTTCTCATCAGAGCTTTCTCCAAGTTATAAAGGATTTCTCTTGTTTATTCTTTAGGATTTTTTCACATTCTGCCTTGGTATGTCCATATCCTTTGCATTCGAAATATTGAATTTCCTTCAGTATAGCTTCCCTCTTTTATGCATTCAAACATTCAGCTTTGAAGTGATTGAAACCTTTGCACTTATGACATTGAATTGATGTTTTTCTTCTTTAGTTTCTGACCAAAATTTCGTACTCAATCTTCTTTTTCTTTATGAGCTTTCCAAAATCATGTGTCATCCATGCCATAATTTCTTCTAATTAAATCAAGCGACTCAATTCATTTGTTACTTGGAGAGCAATTCCTTTCCTCTTTGGTTCGTTATCATGCTCCAGAATCATCTCACGTATTGAGAGAATTTCAACTACTTCTGTAAAGCTTGTGATTTCAGTATTCATTCAATTTTCCGTTGCAGCCTTCTTTACTTTGAATATCTTTGACAAACACTGAATAAGTTTATTCACTAGCTTCTTTTCTTTGTAGGTTTTCCCGAAATTTTGCGCTTCGTTTGCTAATGCATTTAACTTTGCACTAAATTCAATAATATTCTTGTCATTATTCATTCTCATATTATTTTATTGTGAGGTGAGAATGTCTAGACGAGTTCTTTTCACACTGGCTATTCTTTCATGTTGAATCTGCAGTTTGTCCCAAGTATCTTTTGTTGATTCACAGGCTTGAATCTATTGGAATTGATTTATGTCAACATATGTGAATATGACTGATAGCCCATTTGCATTGTACGTTGAAAGATGTTTTTCTTCTAGTGTCCTTGGTGATTTTGGTTTGGGAACTGCATCTCCTTCCACGTCCAGTTGCATTGTGCGGCTCTAATCTGACTCCACTATTGTCTAAGCATCTTCATGTCTCTGATTGTTGCCATCAGCTTGACTTTCCATTAGGCATAATTCGTGGAATCCAATAAAATAGGTTTCGAAATTGAAACAAGTTCTCGGTGTGAGTCCATACCTATTACCTCAATCGTGCACGAATTGATATCTTCTTGTTCGTGACATGCTTTGATACCAATTGAAAATTTGTATGGATCTTAATTGAACACCAAGATTAAGTCGCGGTGATCTTCAACCAATGCATAAAGTAAAACTGCTTTTTTACGTTGTAGTATGTTCAAATACAATTACTTATCACAAAGCACACTTGAACACACCCGAAATACACCTCACTATCCTGAGTTATATTTCCAAACTATACCCAATCATAACCTCAAAATTCACCCCCTTAATTCACTATGACATACGCGAATGAACCTTACAAATGAGTTTTATCATTCATCAACTCCATACACTTATTGTTTTGTAATTAAAAACGCTCATGTAAGCTCAATTTTTTTTTGCTTTTTGGGTTTAATTACTCTTTGTTTTCTTGCTTATGAATTGTACACAATGTAATTACATTCTCCTCTTGTTATAATTATTCTAGAAGACCTATATTGTTCTTTTTTTCATGATTTGAATAATTGTATTCTTTTAAAGGTTATTATTCAATTTACTTGAAAATAGATCAAGATTGTTTAAATTATTGACTTGTTTAATCTCTTGTTTAATTCTTATACTCTTGTTTAATCATTAAGTTTGATGATTTCTTCTTTACATTCTAACCTAACAAACTTGTAAAAAAATGATTTTTATGGTATATCATAAAGCAAAATTTAATATAATTAGTTTAACGGGTGGATAAAACACAAATTTAAATTTTTTATTTTAAACATATTTATATTAATTATAAATTTAAAAAAAATAAGAAACCCGAAAAATGTTTGCCAAAAGTATAAAATAAAGCGAAAAAACTGAAGTGGAGAAATCCACCACGTAATGTTTCCCTTTGATCTGTATTAATTAAAACCTGTCCCTATCCTTTTGACAATTAACATCACTCTTTTCTTTCTGTTTCCAATGACGCCATCCTTCACGTCTTGCTATAAAATTCTTCTGTTTCCATGTCAATGTCATATTCAGTTCTAGATGTCCTTTAATTGTTTTTAAAAAAAATCAAAATTAATTTATTTTTAAATATTTTAACTATTTAAATTACCAAATAATATAAATAAATTTGTTATTAAATAAAACATCAACTTTTTAATTATCGGAAATATAAGGTGAATTAACTTGTCAAATAGATGGCAAATTTAACATTATGAAACTGGAAATTAATCAAATCAATTTGAATAAAAATAAATCAAATATTAAACTAACAATAATCAATTGAATCCAAAATATCTATATTTCAAAATTAAAAGCTAATTCAGATTATACATATTTTATAGTCTTTTGAATTAGATTGTAGAGATTTCACAGATCTTTTAGAGAAAAAAAGAAAGAATTTATTGAGATATTATATATTAACTTTCTAGAAATTTTATGCGAGAAAATAGGACATCAAGCATCAATGTGAGATCAAATAGCAACCATTGAGATAACCAAATATTGGAATTTAAAGACTTTAAAGGTACGTTTACACGGATATGACAAATGAGGAGTATGAAGAAGCTTTCCGTCAACATGCAGTAGGTCGGCCGAAGACAGTCATCCGTTGGTAACGGTTGAAATGGATTAGAGTTACCATTTAGGATTAGGTTTTGATTAAATGATTAAGTTATTTTGGATTTACAATTCGAAATCCATATTTGTTTTAAAACGTTTGAAAATGATATTTTTATTTTATAATAAATTTTAAATTTCATCTAATCCAGAAATTTATAAAAGTAAAGGTATTTATAAGATTTTGAAATTTTTCTTTAAAATAAAGGTATGGTATAAGTAGGTACATATTTTAGGCAATTGTCAAAATATTTCCTTGGATTAGTGATATTCATTTTTAATTTGGAGAAAGGAAAATATGGAGAGAATAGTCTTATAGGGAGAAAAAATTATATGAAAATCTTGGCATCAGAATAATCTCAATTACATGTAATCATACTCATGTCACGTCATATGGAAAGGTTACGGAAATAGTGTTTTTTTGTTTCATTAATGACGCTTCGTTCCTAGTAATAAATGATAATATAATTACCAAAATAAATAAAGAAATAAATGAGAAAATCCTTTGACACAAAAAGAAATATGTGAAGGTAAAACTATATCAGATACAAATAACAAATGTCTGAAACCTGTAAATAACAAGTAACTTCCTGACAAATTTATTTTGATAATACAATGGGAAAGTTATATTTATTCCCTAATTTAAGTAAAAGCTCTGTGTATCTCATAGCTTGTGAAGGATGAGGTGAGCTCCGAACTGTGGATGAATCGTTATGACAGTGTACGGCGCGTGAACGTACGTTGGAGAGAGCTCGAAGGCGAATCTCTGAAGAATCAAAGCTAAAGCCATCTTGGCTTCAAGCAGGGCAAAGTTTTGGCCAATGCAAATCCTTGGTCCCCATCCGAAAGGGAAGAACGAAACTTGGTTCTTCGTGGCCTTTGAGATCCCGTCTTTGAATCTCTCTGGTTTGAACTCCGCTGCATCGCTGCCCCATAGCTCGGTGTCTCTCTGAATAAGCAGAATCGGTAGAGAGACGTGAACACCGCTCGGAAGTGTCAGGTCTCCTAGCTTCAGCTCCTTGTGGACTGCTCGGTTGAGCTGAACCACGGGAGGGTATAGGCGTAGAACCTCATAGAAAATCATCGTTATCTGTAGATATCATTCCACAACAATATTTGTTATATTGTGTTGTCTACATAAACATGAATTCTTGAAATAACGATGTAATGCGTTGTGAGTATTACTTACAACTTTGAGTTGGCTGAGGCTCTCCATATCCGGTTTCTTATCACCGAGTACTTGCATCACTTCATCTCTTGCACGAGCTTGCCAGTCTTGGTGTTGGCTTAACAAAACCATTGTCCAGACAAGAAGTACTGAAGTGGTCTCTTGTCCGGCAAAATAAAACAGCTTACACTCCTCCATCACTTCTTCAACGCTCATTCCGTTCCCTTTAGATTGCTTCGAATTTGATTCAAGAAGTATACCCAACAAATCATCGTTTGGTGCTTTCCCAGCTTCCTTCAATTTCTCTCGTTTGCTGATCATCCCTCGTAGTATAGCCCGGATTTCTCTGTCTATTTCTTTCATCCTCCTATTACTCTTTGTCGGAAAATACCTACGCAAAAGAGACACCGCAGTTTGGTTTCTCATTCTGCCCTCTAACTAAACAACAGAATAACTTCATCACTCAGGTGGTAGATGTTTACTAACAAGCACGAGAGTGGCAACAGTATCATGAGAAATATGAAATTCCAATAGATAGTAACACGATTATGGATTAATATGATCGGAGTGAAAAGTTGTAGGAGTTACTGAATCACTAAACAACTTAACTAATCTGATCAATTGGTTCTCTAACTCAGTTTCTAAGCTTACACCATGATGCTCTATAATGCTAAAAGATTTGGTGTATCGCTCTACAAGACGATGAGTCTTTACCTCCACCCGGGGATGTATGCTTTCCGAAAAGCTTGTACTATGCGCTGAGCTAATTCTGCTTGGAGCTGAAAAATCCTCTGCCCTTCTTTGTAGCTGCTCCCAAAAGCAGTACGCGAGATCACATCTGCCGTCAAATTCACCAGCCATGGCCAAACGTCAACCTCACATGACGACCCTTTGTCTGCAACTAGTCTCTCCCATTCACCCATTATGTCACTGCAACTCTGATAGAATGCAGGGACCATGTTCTGCGATAATGTCAGACACAAAAGGGATCATTACAAGAACGAAACCACACTCTAACTCAATTCAGATATACAACATAAAACTCTAAGCATATAGAGACCTTGATCTTCTCGAGGTGAAAAGCCGGGTTGATGATCCTTCGGTGTTTCGCCCATTTGTCTCCATCGTAATTCGCCAGTCCAGTTGCTATCAATCTGGCCAAAGGGAATGTATGCGGCTTCTCGAAATCGTAAACTTTGTTAAATACTTCTTTGATCTGTTCAGGATTTGTTATTGTAATCGCCGGGATAGGCCCGAGCCATGTAAAGAAAGTCTTCTTCCCTGTTTCAAGCTGTACTCATCAGCTTCATACACCAATCAAACACTGACTGACCAAAAACTGATGCCGATTAGACTCTTACACACACCAGATCGCTTTGATTTGCAAGGTTATACAATTCATTTTCACAACTAAAAGAAACCCACAAGAGATGACTCTGTTTGATTGAAAAATCTGAAGACTTTTCTTCTCTGAACCTTTAGAGCTTTCACAGGAATCAACTTTAGGATTTAGCCGAGGAGAACAGGCAACATACCGTGAGTCTTGAGCATAGTCAGGTGGAGTGGGAGGACACGTGGAGTAATATCGTCCGTTAGATTGATGGGTTTGGATCTTGCTTCCGTCAACATACTGAAGTTCCTTCTCACATCGCCGAAAACAGGAGTGTAGTGAGTCCCGACAAGGCCTTGTCTTCTCAGATAACTCTCCAGAATCTTAGGTTTAAGCCAAACCCACTTAACAAACCTCCATGTCCACAGCAACACAACGGTAAAAGCCGCAAAACCAGCTATTGTTGCAGAAGAAATCTCCATTTTCATCTCACACAAACAGAGAAAGAGAGAGTTCTTGGGATATGAAAACCTGCGAGGTTATTAAGAGAAGGAATGGACGTGGCGTTCGTTGGATTTCCATTGATTTCTTAAATACTTTATACATTTCCACAAATATTGTTTTCTTTATTTTATCCTTTTTGTGACTGTCGATTTTTCCTTGCCGCGCAAGGGTTTCCTTTTTTTTAATTTGTTATATTTAGATTTAATCAAGAAATATCGATAATAAAGGAAAAAATTTACTTTGACAAGTTTTCAAATTTCAAAAATGTTATAAATTTTATTTATATATTTTTGAAATCTTGTTACAAATAAATTTATATAACAATTTTCACTTTTACAAAATGAAATCCAACATTTTTTATATACTTATCATTATTATAGTTTAAATAATATATATATATATAATATTTCATACCAATATCATATATTGTCAAGTCTGCATCTAAAAAGAAAAAAATATCTAAAATCCTTATTTGACTTTTATTTCAAATTAAATACAACATCTCGCATTCGCACTCGCACTCACTCATCCATAGAAAATAGAATTTCGTGACTTGCTGACTTAGTGGTGTAAAGTAAAAGAAAGATAATGAACGTGACCAAAGCTGTGTCGTGATAAATGTCATTGCCCTGAAAGCGAAATTTCGGTAAGACCGTGGTGCAACCAAGACCGATCGCTTCCCCAAGGTTCACACAGCAGCTCCCTCGAACGCGTGCACTCGCAAAAGAGGAAGATGGAATAGCTTTTAGACTCGTATAGAAAAACTCGTATGAAATTATTGTAGAAACTTTGGTTTTTTCGTGTCTTTCTTCCCTTGGCCGAAATGGCCTTTTATAGGCATCCTAGGAGCCTCCCTTAACCGCCTAGCCATGAAAATAGGTCGGCTACAAAAAAATGGGTCGGCTCCATGAAAAAAGGTCGGTCGTAACAAACCAAAAAGGAAAGAGTCTCATGGGCAAGATGGTCATTTTTTCCCAACAATCCCCCACAAAATGACTATCACAATTTTAAAACACACGAGTAAAACGAATAATGTAGGAATTGAATTACTTAAACATCAATATCTTACGATTGAATTGATGCGTAGTGATGTGAGGCAACAACTTAAGCTAGTGAAAGTGAATTGCTTCTTGAACTTTCAAGAGCTTAAACTGAGACCCCCACAACACGTATCGATTCCTTGGTATTTGCTATTCCGCGATACGGTTATAATGCTTTTAAAGGCCATGCGTTTTCTATTTACCTTGGTTCAATGAGTGCTCTAGAAAGAAGCTCAATTTTCTTTCATAGAAGGCGGCCCACCTTCACACTCATTTATAACAATAACTTCATCAAGTCCGATATAATTACAGACCACTCAACAATAGAGCTATGAAGTTATTAAGTCCATAAGACTTCCATATCATCATCCATCAAGTCTTTCACAAGACCGCTCAACGTCTAGAGCCATGGAATAAGTCCTCTTGACTTACATCTCAAATATCCATCAAGTCCTTCATAGGACCACTCAACCACTAGAGTTATGGAATAAGTCATTCTGACTTATATTTCAACATCCATCAAGTCCTTCTTAGGACCACTCAACAACTAGAGTTATGGATAAACAACACAATATAGGAATGAACTATCTTAATTTAACCCAGAGGTTTAAGTCCCATTCCTTTTGAAGATTCTTGGATAATTCTTCTCGATAATCCTTTTGTCAAAGGATCTGCCAAATTTCTTTCGGATCTCACAAACTCTAAAGAGATCACTCCATCCTTTAAAAGATGCTTAACTGCTCCATGTCTTATGCGAATGTGTCTTCTTTTACCGTTATACACATAATTCTTTGCAACTCCAATGGCAGCTTGTGAGTCACAATGCAAGGAGACAGGAACAGTAGACCCCCACAATGGAATATCTCCTAATAGGTTTTTCAACCATTCAGCTTCTTGCCCAGCCAATTCAAGAGCTATAAACTCCGATTCCATAGTAGACCGAGCAATAAATGTTTGTTTCGATGATTTCCACGAAACTGCTCATCCACCTAATGTAAATACATATCCACTGGTGGAACTCACTTCATCATTATCTGTCACCCAGTTCGCATCACAATAACCTTCTAACACTGCAGGGAACTTGTTAAAATGTAAGCACAAGTTCATAGTTCCCTTAAGGTATTTCAACAATCGACGAAGTGCATTCCAATGTTCACTGTTTGGATTATGAGTGTATCTACTTAGTCTACTCACAGCATATGCAATGTCTGGTCTAGTGCAGTTCATGAGATACATAACGCTTCCTATAATCTTAGCATATTCAGTTTGTGAAACACTATCACCGTTGTTTCTTTTAAGATTCATGCTTGGATCATAAGGAGTTCTTACAGGCAGTTCATCAAAACAATCAAACTTCTTAAGAATTTTCTCAACATAATGTGATTGACACATAGAAAATCCATTTTCCGTTTTATGAATTTTAACACCAAGAATAACATCAGCTTCTCCTAAGTCTTTCATATCAAAATGAGATGATAAAAACTTCTTGGTTTCAATGATGACTTCTATGTTTGAACCAAAAATCAACATGTCATCAACATATAGGCATATGATCACACAATCAGACCCAAACAACTTAGTGTAAACACATGAATCTGACACATTCACTACGTAGCCATGGTTTACAAAGAACGATCAAATTTTTCATACCATTGTTTAGGT
>CM071863.1:30130964-30154036 GCA_036759665.1 Gynandropsis gynandra | reverse complement strand
AAATAATTCAGATTTGGTTTAAAACCTTTCCATAACTCGTAGGGAGTTTTATCTAGCTTTTTGTGAGGGACCTTGTTAAGAATATAACATGCAGACAATGCTGCTTCCCCCCACATATTATCAGGCATACCAGAACTTAATAACATAGCATTCATCATTTCTTTTAATGTTCTATTTTTTCGTTCGGCTATGCCATTTTGTTGAGGTGTATACGGTGCCGTAGTTTCGTGAATGATACCATTCTCACTACAAAATTCTTCAAGAAATTTCGTGCAATATTCACCACCTCTATCCGACCTAAGTCTTTTAATCTTTTTATCTAATTGGTTTTCTACTTCAGCTTTATATTTTAAAAACATTTGAGCAGCCTCATCTTTAGACCCTAACAGATAAATTTTCGTATATCTAGAAAAGTCATCGATAAACGAAATGTAATACTTTTTACCACCTTTGCTCAATGTGTTTCTAAAATCAGCTAAGTCAGAATGAACCAGTTCAAGTAATTCCGTGCTTCTAGCAGTGACATGTTTAAAGGGTTTCTTAGCATATTTTGCTTCAACACATATAACACATTTTGAACATTCATTTTCGTTTGATGCGTTTATGAGTTGCATATTTTTCAGCCTTTTAATAGAACCATAATTCACATGTCCTAGTCTACCATGCCACAGATTAACAGATTCAACGATATAAGCAGAACCAGAATTACTATCATTAGCTAAAGCAGAAACAGTGTTCAGGACAAACAATCCCTCAGACAAATAACCCTTTCCCACAAAGTCCCCATTCCTGGCTAATATCACCTTATCACCCTCAAAAACAAGTTTCAAACCAGCTCTATTAAGTAAACTACCAGAGACTAGGTTCCTACGCAGTGATGGAACATACAACACATCATGCAATGCTAAAGTTTTTCCAGACGTAAGTTTGAGGAGAATTTTTCCTTTACCAAGAACTCCAGCGGTGGCAGAATTACCCATGAAGACGTGTTCACCATCCGCAACTTCTTGGAACTCTTGGAAAAGTTCTTTGTTGGAACAGAAGTGTCTGGTCGCTCCAGTGTCTAGCAACCAGTCCACTTTGTTTTCCAGCAAATTTGCCTCAACCACCACTGCGACGATGATCTCATCTTTTTCAGCAACATTAACCTGCGGTGCAGATTTTGGGTTAGGTTTGTTGTCAGGCTTTTTGTCCTTTTTGTTCCAACATTGATATGATTTGTGGCCTGGTTTTCCACATTCATAACAATGTAGGATTTTGTCCTTTGCACTTTTTCCGCCAAGCCCTTTGAAGTGCTTCTGATTCGGTCCCTTTTTGAATGTCTTTCCCTTAGGTTTAAACTTGTTTTTCTGTCCGACAGAGGATTCGATTAAGTTAGCTTTAACTGAATGTGAAGAGACAGTATTAAGCTTATCTTTCTGGCGATTAGCCTCTTCAGTATTCATATGACTTATTAGCTCCTGGAGTGGCAGATCCTTCTTCTTGTGTTTGAGACGGCATCTGTACTCGGACCACGAAGGAGGAAACTTCTCAAGCAACACGTTTGCTTGGAGGAGTTCACACATTTTCATCCCTTCACTAAGTACGTCCGCGACAAGGTTTTCGTACTCATGGATTTGGTCCATGATCGGTTTGTCGTCGACCATTTGGAACTGAATCCATTTTCCTACAACGTACTTCTTCCTTCCAGCATCATCAGAACCATATCTTGTTTCCAAGATATCCCAGATTTCTTTGGCATGTTTGTATTTAACAAATATATCAAACAATGCGTTGGACATGTGGTTTAAAAGATGGCCGCGTACCGTTTTGTTGTCTTTGTCAAATTTCGATTTTACCTCGTCGTCCGCTTTCTTGGATTTCTCGGTTTGAGGCGTGGCCATCGGAGTGGAGGGCGTGGCGAGGGGTTGTTCAGCATCAAGGATGTCTGTGTGGAGGACGTAGTCAACGTCTAACTGCTCAAAGAATATGAGCAGTTTCTGGGACCACCGACGGTAGTTCATACCGTCAAGTGGCTCCAGCTTGGAGAGATCGGGCAGTGATCGTGGTGGGAGTGTAGCAGCCATGGTCACAACTTTGAAATAAAAAGAACTTTTCGCTTTCAGAATGTAAAGTAAAAGAAAGATAATGAACGTGACCAAAGCTGTGTCGTGGTAAATGCCACTGCCCTGAAAGCGAAATTTCGGTAAGACCGTGGTGCAACCAAGACCGATCGCTTCCCCAAGGTTCACACAGCAGCTCCCTCGAACGCGTGCACTCGCGAAAGAGGAAGATGGAATAGCTTTTAGACTCGTATAGAAAAACTCGTATGAAATTATTGTAGAAACTTTGGTTTTTTCGTGTCTTTCTTCCCTTGGCCGAAATGGCCTTTTATAGGCATCCTAAGAGCCTCCCTTAACCGCCTAGCCATGAAAATAGGTCGGCTACAAAAAAATGGGTCGGCTCCATGAAAAAAGGTCGGCCGTAACAAACCAAAAAGGAAAGAGTCTCATGGGCAAGATGGTCATTTTTTCCCAACAAGTGGCTCGTACCAAGTGTTTTGTTCTCCGTAAATAACTCGATATGGAACCGATTTTTATCATCACCTTATTATATTGGCCAAAGCAACAATAGATCTTTCAATTATTAAAATTTATTATATTTAGGATTACAGTCTCAAAATACAAAATATCGTAATATGATTTTAAATATATCACACTAAGTATAACTAGATCGGCTATACGCCATTTATTATTAATTTAGTATTATTTAATATATTTTAAAAATATATTAATTTTTATAAAATAATTTTATCAATAAAAATATATTTAAAACATTTATTCAGATAAAAGAATGTTAATATTTTCGTATAATAACAATATGTTTAATGGATGTTAGTATCTCACTATATTTTTTCGCTATAAGTTTTTATTTTGGATTTAACATACATAATATTAATATATTTTATGAAATGTTCAAACAATTAATATTGCATAAAACAATTCGTTCAACTTGTTTTGAATTTGTATTATTACTATCACTAAGTTGAAGGTTGCATTTGATCAATTAGTTAGATTTGTAACATCGACTATAATTCTTCAGTTATAACTTACTTAGTTTTGTAATGTATAAATTTGGATTTCATCTCAATAGATATTTATTGATTTAATATGGAAGATTAATTGTTGCCTGATAATTAAAATTACTGCACATATACATAACATTTTTGTAGAATTTAAATTCTATGTTTAATATAATATCATGATGAATCTCATGATCAATTAGTAGTCTTTACATAACTTTTATGTTCAACAATTTTATTAAATAAGTTGTTAAAATTGATACTAAAAAAAAAATATTTCATTTTTGTTTCATCGATATATGTCAAGATTTCATCTCTGTGAGCTTTAAAATATTTTTATTTTTTCCTATTTAGGTGATAAAAACATCATTTTAATGAATATATCTATTAAAATTGTGCTACGCCACTCTATTCAAGTTCATATGATGGTCAAACTACATTACTTTAAAAAAATAAGTGGAGGACAAAAATGATGAACAATATATTATCTTGTAAAACTCTAATATTATTTACTTTTAATGTTTGGAAAAAAAATCTCTAAAAATGAGCTAATACATACAAAATATAACATATATATTTATAATATATGACCCTATTGCAAGCGTAAACTCGGGCCCAACATTACAAACGAGCGACCTACAAGCAGAATAAGACCAATCTGATAAATCAATTGAAAATAAATGTAAATCCTAAACCCTTCATGATAAACTACCCATTAGCTTTATATTGTCTTTTTCCTATTTCTTAATGAATAATTCATAATCGTTTACACTTACTAATAAAACACAAAAAAATATACTTTGTCAAAGGTTTTCAATAGTCTTATATAAACATTATAAACCAAATATAATAATAAGGCTGTAGGCGTAAAATAACAACAGATTCAATCTCGAGTTATAACAATTTGTCTTATCTTTCATCCAATATTCCATGAGTTTTGCTTGGATTTCTTCTTGGCAGGTTTATCCATTGATCGAGTAATGTTCACTTATGCATTCACATGCTCATGGTTTCTCCAGCATTAACGGCTACCTAGAACAACGAAATTTGCTTTTTCGGGGTCATTCTCCACCAACTAGTCCAAAACCAAAGCAACCATTAGACATAATTAGAGTTTTAAAGAGATTAACAGAACAAAAATCAGAGTTCCAAGCATTCTACAAACTATTTAAACAACATCAAATGGAAAGTCATCCCAACCCATCATTCTAGATTTTGAGTTGTCTCTATAAGCCATTATGCCTCCTCGCTCGTGACCATGTGGAAAGTTATCCCAACCCATGGTTCTAGATATGTAGATGTTTGGACAGATGTTGAATCTCCTAGAGAAGCCGAGGAAGTGACGCATGTAAGTTGTCAATATATGATTGCGCCTTTTAGGGAGGACATAGATGACGGCGAGAAAACAACATATGAGAACCAAACTGCAAGAATCGCCCACACATCAAGACCTTGGCGCCAAATCCATACGTAAGAGCATTCCCAAAATCCAATCCAATAGCATCATAGAAAATCTAAGAGAAAATACCAATGGCTACAAGTCGATGCAAAAAGCTAAAGAATAACAAAAATCTTCACGAAGAATCTGTTATCTAACAAAGAAAATCTTCAGAAAAAACTTATTAACTTCTACCTTAATCAGGATGTGGATAAAAAATATCTTCCTTCTCAAAAGATCGAAGTACATTATTACCTTTTTATGAGGTTTTCGACTTCACCATGGCATGAAAACTCATTGTTATTTTGCCATATTCCACAGGCCTATGAACTCTCAATTTTTTTATGATAACAAATTTCTTTAATTCCAAAAAGAGATTTCCGGTAAAAAGCAACATGTTGTTCTCAAAACATGAATCTGATGAGATTCATACAGATCTCAAAAAGCATCCGAGAGTTTTCAATGAAATATTTTGAAATGGTTTTTTTATGACATCAAATACGAAACTTCAAAGCTTTCAACTTCTTTCCCATATTCGAAAAATCGTACGACAAAGACACAAGGTAGAAATTCATACCTTTCTAACCCTATGCAAGAACATCATGAAGCTTGACAACATGCTCAAAGAACTTGTAAGGCTAATATTAGTCTGGATTAATGTTCTTAAGTTAGTGTTATTAAATTGCATTTTAAAACCCTCTTATGATAGATAACAAAAGTTAGAACTTTTTTCGATGGATGAATTCCCCAAATACTGTTACAACTCTATTAAATAACTTTAAATAAATATGGTACTAAAACACATCAGGTTTAGTATCGATGAATGTAATCGAAATCAAAATCTGAGAGTTCTTTCGTTATATCTCGAAGAAATGACCAAAAAAACAATCTTTAGACAGAAATATGATTTATATATGTTATACTAATCAAAATGGTGTCTCTAAACCTAAATATGACATGATGTATAACATAATAATCAAATCCACATCGTTTTGAACATGAGAAACACAAGAATTTATAAATTCAAAGAAAATACTTGGTTCAACATTTATTTAAGTTAATCTTCTAGTTTTAGTCGATTCACTCCGGTTATGTCGCCATATGTTTGGTCGAGATTCTCGTACAATGGAAATGCTCATGTCGAGCTCTTTCACTCGCTCGAGCTTTTTGGTTCATTATGGATACACCAGTCGAGCTACTCATCTATTCGATCGAGATTCTTTATTCAGTATGGATGCTCAAGAAAATATCATTTTCCGTTCAATTGAGTTACTCAGTATAAGAGACGTGTGCCCTCGCGTTCGAGCGGTCATTCCTTATCTCACATGATTTGTCTTTGAACTCCTTGATCCTGATCAATCCTCTTAGTATTTGTGGTTTCATTATTCCTCGTTCTAAAACGAATTTGTCCTTTGAGTCATAATCTGCATAACAAATTAAGTTAGCAATGTTGAAGGTCTACTACTTGAAAAGATCTTATCGGATCATACATAGGTGTTAAAGCGCAAACATGAGATGTCAAAGCATCATAACATATATCGACACTTAAGTGCAAACATGACATGCCAAAGCATCGAACCTAAAATAGCAACATGTGTGTCATTGAGTAGTCTAAGGTCACCTTTGTCCCTAAAACTTTTAAATATTTTCATATTTATATAATTCGTAATTTTATACGTGCATAACGATTCATGTCTATATTTGTCATAAACTAACTTGTCATTATCTTCGTTGTTTCGCAATCCACATTTTCTATATAAAAACATTTTGTCTTTTAATTGTATCTCATGCAATTATGCATAACATACATCAATAATTATTATGTATCAATCAACATTTTTAAACATAACATCACATAAGCATATGTGGTGTATTCGAATTTATAGTAAAATATGTTATATAAACACCATATGAGAAGATTACTTTTTGATGAATAAACAATTCCTACGAAATGGTAACTTGCTTTCCAAAAAATATTGTAAATAATTTCGTTAAATTGAAATCAAATCTTCTTTGAATAAATTCATTCAATGACTCTAGGTCCATGGCACAACCGTTTCCCCCTCACGTAAGTTTAGCTATGTTCTAAAAATCGGCCTAGGCGGCCGTCTAGGCGGCGCCTAGGCGCTAGGTGGTGGCCGGACGCCCCGATTAATCATTAATCGGAGGTTCTAGGCGGACGTGACGCCTGGGCGGTCAAGGCGGGCGCGTAGGCGGGCTAGGTGGTCTAGACGGACGCCTAGGCGGACGATTAATCGCTAGACGGCTGACTAGGCGGGCTAGTCGGCCGCCTAGGCGGTATTCTAGTTTCAAAGATAGAAAAAAAAAATTTAAGACAAAAAAAACTTTAACAACTAGTTTATCAAAATGATAACGAAATTAGAATACTTTAGAATGAGTAAATGATTACAAAATTCATTTATTTAGTTTTCATTATAGTTATATAAGTAATCATTTGTTTCTTGTGTAAGTAGGTATGCACAGACGAAGCCGACTTGATAGTAGAAGGTTGAATAATCTTGTTTATTTTTAGTCCAATGTGAGGTTGATGATTTAAAATAAAAATAAAATGAACAAGACTTTGAATGTGTTTCTATCTAATGATCCGTATCATTTTAAAGATTGGATTGTTGATAATGGAAAAACGGACGATGAATCAATGGAAGAATATAAAGGATCAAACCAAAATATGTTGACGTATGAATGTTCAAGAGATTGAACAAATGGATGATTTTCTTATAGATAGAGAGTTTGATAAATCATATTTTAATTCCGAAAAAAAAAATTTAACATACAATTTAAATTTGATTAACAACATTTCAATAAAGAATATAAAAAAAGTTAAATGATTATAAATGTCTTAAATTTAAAATTTAAATTAATATTATATTATATATATAAATCCACTTAAGGCATTAGGTGTCTGTCCATCTAAGGCTTTCTTAAACATTGAATTTTAGAAGATTCCCAAAAATCAATTTATTCCTTAAAGTAATGAAAACCTAAAACCATCCTCCATCAATTCCTCCCAACTATTTGGAAAGCAGAACCCATAAAATCCACCATTAGACACAACATAAAGGATAGGCAAAAGTTAAAGAGGAACTACGAAAAAGACAAACCAGAAACTTCAGGGGATCGTCAAGTCTTGGTTTCTTCTCTCTCTCTCCTGAAACCATTCACTATACATCTTAGATCTTAGCCTTTTCCTCCTCTTCTTCACCAACTCGCTTGTAAGACTAAGTCCATTGCACGACCTTTTCCCCATCACGTAATTTTTAGAAGGATTTCCAAAAATCAATTTCTTCGTCAAAGTAATGAAAACCCAACGGAACGCAGAGAGGAGAACAAACCGGTCGCGCATATTCGATTGCAAGGCCAGATTCTGTCGTTACATCCTGATCCGACCAAGACCCAAAGCCAGGCGTATATCTCCTCTTCTTAGGTCAATTTAAGCAGATGATTGATGCAACGAGCTGGAGTTTACTAGATTCTATTATTGCATCCTGTTCGCCAAGACCCAAAACCATGTGTCTATCCTCTTCTTTTTAGGTCGATTTAAGCCGATTTTAGGCAGATGATTGATGCAGCGAATTTGAAATAACTAAGTATTAATATGAATGAGATAATGTGAAAAGGATGGTTGACGGTTTTTTCCTCCTAGTTATAGATTTTAATCCATTTTTTTATATAGATTTTAATCCACAAACTAAAAGATTTTTATATAACGACCAAACGCATGCTTTCGCTTCAAAAAAAGAAAAATGCAAAAGGGGACTTGAATGATAAGAACTTTTCAAAAATTGCCAACTTTGAAACTTTCACAGAACCAGAATGTGTTGTTCTGTCTAAGACAAGAACCCTAAGGAGATTAGAGAGCTTGATTACATGAACAGGTTAGGCTTTGATGCCTTGTAAGTGGTCTTGAGCTTCCTAGTGGGTGGCCTGACCTTCCTGAAAACAAGAGGGAACTTGATCTTCGAATTGTGAAATTGCTTGGTACTCTCTCTCTTGCAAAGTTTAGCAGGCACCGTCGCAGTCTTGATGATCTGTATACAAGGGAACCTCACTCTGTGACGAGAAGCCATTTCGGTGTACATCTGTTCCACAGCCCCATTAAGCGTGGTATCACGGTACTCCTTGTACATGTTGTGATACCCAGTTCGGCTTTGGTATCGTAGCCAGATGCCGTAGTTATCGATTTTAGTCGGGTTCTTCTCAAAAATCTGCAAGATCAAATTGTTTCAATGCAGTCGAAAGCAAGTATGATGCATCAACAATGGGATAATCGATCCCACAGGACTAACAGCTCAGCGTCAATAACAATCAGCTACCAAAATAAACAATGCATAACAGGAAACCGCGATTTCAGCAAGCCTTGAAACAATCCTTGAGAAAATAAACGAGAACAATCCAGTTCATACCTCATTGATGGCGAGTATCTGCCCGTTGCTTTTCTTAACTTTCTTCAGTTTTCTAAGGAAATACCTACACATTATGAGAACATACACGCAACCAATTTTGTAAGATCATCAAAATAGAAGAGAAAGTCTCAGTTTCCACCAATTAGATTAAACAAGTTGAGAACCCCTTGCATGAGCATACTATATAGTTGATCAAATAGAACACGAGAAGTCATTTTTTACAGGGCTTGATTATAAGCATTATAGGTGAGAATGTCTAGATAAGAGATGCTTCATTAAGTAACAACTGACCAATTACGAGTGAATCGAACAGGATATACAAAACCACCAATACATGTCTTTGCCATTACTCACCAAAACTTAGACTTGGCACGGACTTCGTTTGTGGCCCATAATTTCATCCGGAAGATCTTAGGATGCTCATCGGTCTCTGTCGGAAGGCCTCTGCCAACCACCTGATACTGGTGAAACTGCCCACAGAAACAAAGTAGAGCAAATCAATGCACTGGAAAGTGAATATGTTTATGTTCATACACCCTCAAAACACGAAGGACCTCCGATAACCTTAACACATTTCCTACTCATTGCTTGTATTTCAATCTTTGATAATTTTTCATCATCACATACCATTCAAAATTATAGAGATTTGATATGGGCATTACCAAATCGTCGACACTGAGTCCCCCAACTAAAGGTTTCAGACAAGAAATCTAAAACACATTATCCGACCCCTCGTCTCATAGCTGAAAGTCTAAATTCGATTACTTTAGATGGGTGCAAGTGAAATTCATCATGACCACACCGATAATACTCCGTATCATCCCTGAAGAAATGATTTCTCGAGATCGAACCATCATCCCAGTAAATAGTTCTCAAAACATAATTAGATACCAAATAAACTCTCTACAAGACGCGTAATTGAGATTACAACAATCATAATCTTGCAAATACCCACTCGTCAAAGCACAAAAGTCAAAACATCAGATTTCTCAGGTTCCTCTGGATCGGAAACAATTTACGAAACAACCGATGCGACATGGACGAAAGATTTACCTTGAAAGTGACCATTTTCACGGAGAGATCAAGCTCCGACGAGGCCACAAATAAAAGGAAGAAGAAACCGAGAGCTGCTAGACCACAGATGAATAGTACTAGTAGTATAAATGGTGTCTCTTCAGGCAAAAAAAAAACCTAGGGCTTGGGAACTTCAGTTTTTGTGGGCCTTACTGTTTGAAGTTGAATGGGCCGTTAAATTTCTCCCACTCTATTTGTATTTCTTTTTCAGTTATATGAATATCATAACTTTTTTCCTGTGAACAGTATTTGAAGGGTGATGTGGCCGCTTCTCAACCGTTCAGATCTGGAAATCGCGAGGTGTACGGCAGGGATTTAATGGGCCACGCGCGGGTCGCAAACCAGACCCGCGAAATATGATCGTTCGATCGTCCTAATTTCGCTCCCCTGTTTTAACTTCGCGTTCTAGCCGTTCGATGGGCGTTTCCCATTCTGGAATTGAGGGCCGGATTTCGTCACCGACACCTCTCTTCTATTCCTAGCCGTTGGATTCCCGTTTAGGGTCTCCTCTTTGTTTGGTTTTCTCGTTGCTTCACTCAGGTATTTTGGGTTTGTCTCTGCTCTCTCTTTATCTCTGGCTATCGTCTCCCGGTGTCTGGTTTTCTCGCTCCTTCACTCAGGTATTTCGGGTTTGTCTCTGCTTCTCTCTTTCTCTTTGTCTGTCGTCTCCCGGTGTTTGCGACGTTGTTGTGTTGCATCTTTTGTTCTGCTGTTTTGGTTCGTCTGTTGTCTTCGCGTTTATGTGTCTCTGTTTTGTGGTGTTTTCGTTGGGGTTTCCGGGGTAGGCGTCTCCGTCTAGGGTTCCGTTGTGATCTGTTTCTTCGGTGATGTTTGCGGTTCTGTGTGTTGTTGTTGGGTTTTGCTTCGTCTCGATGTGCGGTGTCTTTGATTCATGGTGTTGTGGTTGGGATTTCGGTTAGGGGTGCGATACGATCGGGTCAGCCTGGCCCGGATACGATCGGGCCTAGAATATACGGCCCGAAACCCGGCCCAACGGGCTTTGGGTGGGTTCGGGCCGGGCTTCGGGCCTAAAGAGATAAAAAATTTAAAAATTTAAACAAGTCTAAAACGCCTAAATTAATCCATACGAATCAAAATTCACGTTAACAAATTCAGAAATGCTAAACAAATCATTAGTCTAATAGTCTAAAATTCATATCAACAAAGATTAAAAACTATTCCATACAAGTCCATAAATGAAGAAACAAAAATAAAAACAAATTTGACTTGAATCTCTTGCACTTTCGATTTCACCATTTGAACTTCTCTCGGGAATTACTACAAAAGAAGAAAAACATGATCAATACCCTTAGCATTAAACTACAATCTTGTTCTTCATTGTTACATACGTTTCAATCTAAATGAGTAAATAATACACATGAGTTTTGACTTTTGAGGTTACTTTGTTTATGAGAGAGAGATAATAAGGCTTCACATTATGAGGTCGTGGCGAGAAATCCATCGGGGCCGCTAAATATAGAATCTACATATTAGTCAATCAAAGAAACCAAATCAACAACATAAGCAATCGTATAATCTCGATAATTTGAATTGAAATGTATAAATTTAACCTTCTTCATCGTAACCAAGTAACTAAGAACGAGCAAAAATTAAGGCTTGAACATTTGAGGGCAAGAGACAGCTTTTGTATTTGTTGAGCACACGCGAGTCAGAGCTGAAAGAAGACTCTGAAACAACTGTGGTGATCGGAATACTTAGGATATCAGAAGCCATAAGCGCTAATTCAGTACCATATGTCTTAGTGTTAGACTTCTAGAACTGCAACACATCCATATCGGTATAATCTTGCATGCATATTAGGATCACGCATATATTTGTGATATTTTCCTTTTCACTTTTTTGTGTCACATATATGATATATGTGTAAAGTAAAAATTTATTTGTATTCATATCCTTTTAAATTTTCTTAATTTTTATTTTTAATGAAAAATAACTCAAATGAAGTTAATATATATTATAAGTTATATCATAGCACATAATATTTAGGGATTTCTATCTTAGAAAAACTATTCTGAACATAAAGAATACACAAAATATAAGAAGAAAAAAATTTATTAATAAATAAAATAAAAAAATATTTAATTACAAATTAATAGTTTATGCACGAGAGAGAGACACGTCACGACGAGGAGGTAGGGGGAAGGAGAGAGCTTCTGAGATTGAGGGAGGAGAGAACACTAGGGTTAGGGGTGCGGGCCATTTTTGGGCTCAAGCAGCCCGCGGGCCGAGCCCGGCCCGGCCCGAATTTTGCGGGCCAAAATTTCCGAATCCCGAGCCCGGCCCGATCGGAAACAGGCCTAAAATTTTCGGCCCAAACACGTAATTTTTCGGGCCGGGTTCGGGTCGGGTTTCGGGCTGGGCTTGAAATTGACATCCCTAGTTTCGGTCCAGGCGTTTTTTGTTAGGGTTCCGTTGAGGTTGAACCACCGTCCAGTATGTTGGCGTATGGGTCTCTTCCATTTACGCTGTTGTTCTTAGTCCTTTCAGTTTTATCGTTTTTTTATGGTACTATTCAGGTCAGGCTGTTTTCCGGTGTTGTTGCATGTTCTGAAATGTGCTTTCCACCTATTGTTCTCACTGTTAGTTGTTGGCGTATTGGTTTAGTTATTGCATCTTCAGGTCACATACGCATTCCTTCTTCCTTCTTTCTTCTTCCGACAAGTTCCTTCGAGTTCCACAAGGAATAATCAAAATCCAAAAAGACAAAAAGGGTTTGTTCTTTCTCATGTTCTCTGTCTGGTTTTGATGAATATGATTATTTTATGGTTCGTGTTCATGTGGCAGAGAAAGATGGCAGAGAAAGAATTCATGACAGAATATGGGGAAGCCAGTCAATACGAGATTCAAGAAGTGGTGGGGAAAGGAAGCTACGGTGTAGTTGCGTCTGCTTTGTGTTCACACTCGGGGGAGAAAGTAGCCATCAAGAAGATGACTAATGTCTTCAAACATGTCTCAGACGCCATTCGGATCCTCAGAGAGATCAAACTCCTCAGACTTATCCGACATCCTGATATTGTTCAGATCAAACATATCATGCTCCCCCTTTGTCGGAAAGAATTCAAAGATATTTATGTTGTATTTGAGTTGATGGAATCCGATCTTCACCATGTGCTTAAGGTAAATGACGACCTCACTCCTCAGCATCATCAATTCTTCTTATACCAACTTCTTTGTGGTCTTAAATTCATGCATTCGGGTAAGCTCTAAGCCTTCTTCCCTCCCTCCCTCTCCTGCATTTCCTTCATTTACATCCACCAAGAATCCATTCTCTCTCTATAGCTCATGTTTTCCACAAAGACCTCAAGCCCAAGAACATCCTTGCTAATGCTGACTGCAAAATCAAGATTTGTGGTTTTGGACTTGCTCGGGTTTCTTTCACTGATTCCCCTTCAGGTGTTTTCTAGACTGTACGTGTGTCTATCATGAAGCTTTGTCTTTGATATCAATTCAGATATGATTTCATAAATCTTGCCGTGTTTTTTTTTACAAGGACTACGTTGCTACGAGATGGTATCATGCTCCCGAGCTCTATGGATCTTTCTATTCGAATGTAAGTCTGCAAAAAAAAAAAAGATTGAACAGGATTACTAAGGTAAGAATGGAGGGATGATTATGAATGGAATTTCCAGTACACACCGGCCATAGAGATATGGAGCGTAGGTTGCATATTTGCAGATATGTTATTCATTACTGCTTTCATCCTGTTGTGGAGTTATGTCGGTTTTTTGGATTCAACATTGCTGTTTCTAGATTTTACTATGTTAGTTTATATATTGTGTAGTGTTGGTACACTTTTATTCCTCCCTTGCGAATCGCATTTTTTGTTTTTGGGTTGTTGGATGGGTTTTTCTTCACTGCCTGTTGATTTTTTAGATTAAGTTTGATGCATGTTATATCATCACTTTTCCTTGGTTACTGAACCTTTAATTGATTGTTCTTCGTTAATTTTGTGTGCATTTTTCATCTCGAAATTTATTTGGTGGTTGTTGTGTTTAAAGTGCAGTTCGAGATGAGGTTCATATTGATTGTTGTGTCTTGGGATGTTTTGTGCTTCCATATTAAAATTCAATATGTGTATGGGTATATTGGTTTGTTACTGATTTTGTTCTCTTAGTTTTCTGCTACAGATGACTCTTATATTGACTATTTGTTTTTGTATGAGTAATTTTGACGTAGACATGGTTCAATTGACGTGGCTTTATATGTCAGGATATTTACTTTTCAGTCAGCAGCTTCTACTGTACAGCTATAATGACCTGCTGCATTCTTGGCTATGTGGCTAATGTTGATGGCATTTTAGGATGAGTCATTCAAATTTTATTCCTCCCGTGTCAAAGTGAAATTTGCTGGCAATGTTGTGAATGACATGTCCATGCACGGTATGTCTTTTAATTGCTTCTGCATAGGTGATTGTTTAAGTGTTCGTTTTATCATATGCCTTTATGTTAACTTTTTATTTCTGTGTGGATAATTTTGACAGCTATATGGGGTAAATGACGTGGCTTTCAATTCCATGATATTTACCTTTGAGTCGGTAGCTTCTACTGTACAACTATGATGATCTTCTGAATTGTTAGTGACGTGTGGAAACGCGAGTTATATATAACCTAGTCCACTTCACCGCAAGTATACGGATCTTGTAGTACCAGGGTCGATCTCAGGGACTAAAACAGCTAAACTAAGAACGATACTAAACTAAGATAAGAGATGATAAGATAGATAGGGTATGGTCCTAATTCTCCTAAAACTATCCTAATGGTGACAACGAAACTAGGGTAAGGATAAAACTGGATATGATGAATACTACGGGTGTACGGGATACCGGGTATTGCATAGATGAACGACTAAGGATCATAGATCTATAACCTACTCTTGACTACGGGAAATTCATGCTCTACGGTGAGGAGTGATTCTTCCGAGCCTAAACCTCCTAACCATGGATACATGCAACCCTACCTTCCAGCAGCGATTAACATATACCATGGCAGCATTATCGATCGCAATCACTATCCCTAAGATGGCTAACCGACCGGTCAGATTCTCATTAGCCAAAGCTTAATCTACTACTTAGCGGACCGAATTCGTTCCTTAACCTTCCAGCAAGGTTCGAGATCCTATGTTGTTGAGCGGTCAGCACTAACATATGATTGATATTGCTAAGCGTAGAACCGTAAATCAAGAGTAAATAAATAAAACTAAGCATTAATGTGAATCATCGTTCATACATACAATTCCGATATCCCTACCCGCAGTAGGGACTCTACTCACTCATGGAATAAACGAAAACAGAAGATAACACAGTTCTATACATGATAAACCCTAAGGAATTCGATGCCTCAACCTTCCCTATTGTGTTACCGGTGTACGGATTGGTGCTTCTCTTCTTCTCCGATGCTTCCTGAGCCTTCCCAGATGTTTTTCCAGTCCTTTCTTGCCCTGTTCGTCGCCCCCTTTGCCCTAGATCCATTCAGTTCTCTTTATTCGCTCGTTTGAAACTTAGATCTAGGTTGTTGCGAAGTTCGCGGCCCGCTCGGGCACATACGTTACCCGGTCGGGTATAGGCAGCCCGACCGTGTTAATTCGTGAACCCGATCGGGTGAACGTCGCCCGATCGCGTGACTAAGCGGACCCGAGTCGCGTAAACTTACGGGGCTGATAGAGGGATAGTTGCCCGAGCGGGTGTTCAGATTTCGCCCGATCGGGTGGTGATCACCCTTGTATCCTTGAAATCTCTCTTTTCCGCTCGTTGCTCGGGTGTTCCTTTGGGTTCTGGAGCTCTGAGTAGATGTGTCCTCAAATCATGTGGTTTCTGCAAGGAATCCTTCATATTGAGCTCATTTAGGCCTTGTCGCCTAAAAACCTGAAAACCGAGAAAACGGGGATGTAAAACTCGAAACCGTATCGGAATAGTAAGATTCGATGTAAGAAATATGCGAAAATGATCTAAAAACCTATCCTAATAATGATACACTTTCAGTGTTATCAGTTAGCTACGTGGTTATTATTGATGGCATTTTAGGATGAATCATCCAAATATTAACTCCTCACTATGAAAGTAAATCTTGCTGGCAATGTTGTAAATGACGTGTCTATGCATTGTAATTTCCCTGTTTGAGTTGGCTTACTGTAATGTCCAACTGTAATGGTATTCTCCATGTTGTCAGTATATTCCATGATATAAATAGGTGGTAGCATTCCTTTGTGCATATTTCCGTGGTTCAAAAGCATTTTACAGCACAACATAAACAAAGTTCCCAGAGTAAATTAGTTCATCAAACATGTACTACCCTCTTATTGATATACGCCCTACACAAGAAATATCGTTCTGCATTCGGGTTCGTGTTGTCCGTGTGTGGAACTTCGACACTATCCCTGTTCCGAGGTCAACTTCGAACTGGGAAGTGGTCATCTGTGATGAATGGGTACATTCCTAAGTGTTTTTTTCTGCTGTTTTCTATACGTCGTTGTTTTGTTCAGACCTCTTCTCACATTCATTTATACTCGGCTTTGTAGGTCAACCGTATGCAATGTTCGGTTCGATCGAACTTTTGGTATCGTCATCAACGGTTCCTTGTAGAAAGGGCATGTTGTATAATAATGAATTTTAATGTCAGTTGCAGTTTCGGGGATTACAGGGCTTCAAATCTTCCGTACAAGATAATACTTACGTCTACTAATGTTGTAAGGCCTTGTGGGGATCTCAACAACTCCAACCGTTACTTCAACTTTATTCCATACTCCGACATACTGTCGGGTGTTTCATACGCAAGATGTGGTTTTAACCTTCCTGTATTACCAACTGTTAGATGTCATCGGTGAGATCATTGATGTTGGCTGATGTTATATATGCGGAGCAAACAAGTCGGCATTTAACAGTTCAACTTCGTGACGACAGGTATTTTCACTCTATATTTGTTCTCTAAACTTTAGTCATAGGGAGCTGGTTGTTTCGAGTTCACTAGTAGTATGTTTCCTGGTGCAGTTCAAATGTTATGGAATGTACTATGTGGGAAGCATTTGCGTAGGAACTGTACGATGGCATTCGTGCACATGAAAACGACCCACTGATCGTCGTATGTCAACTTTTTAAAATACAGACGTGGGGAGGTATTTATGTCGTTTCATTACTGCTTCGTTCATACTTTTATGTTGTTTATTATTACATTAATTTTAAGGTGAGAATGTTTCATTTGCAGTGTATGATTGTTTTGTGCCAACACGTGGACTGCAATTACCACAATCGAACTCCATATTAGCGTTTCACTTATATGATATCGTTTTGGTTTTGTTTGCGTACTTTTGGACTGTGTAATTTTAGGCGTCATTTTCTATTGTGTTCTACGGGTTTTGTGAACGCCAAATGTGTGATGAAGTTATGTTATGTGTAATGACACACTGTAATTTCAAAAGTTTTAGTAATGTTTCCTTCGAACCATATTCAATTCACTCTTTATCTCTTTTTTGCATGTTATGCATGGGTGATACCATATGAGGTTATCTCTTTAGTTACCATATTATGTAATTTCAGCGGTTTAAATGATGTTCTCTCCATATTGGATTGAACTTTTGCCTTCTCATGTTTTACCGTTATAACTTCGGTTACTGCGTTATTGTACTTTGCTGATAGTGTTATTTACCGTGTTTCCTGTTTCTTGCAACAGATCGACGAACTATTCGCAATGTCCAGTTCTCGAGTAAATTGTTTGTTGATCAAAATCATCCTATGATAGCAGAATACAAAACGAAGTACGTTTATCTATATTCATTATTGTTCACAGTATTGTTACTACATTCTTCGTCCAATAATTTTTTAGGAATTGATATCTGATAGCTTTTTCATCCACACGTTGTTTACGATGCAAGTTTCCGTACGACGCGCTTCTTCAACCAAAGGGGATACACCTCTTTGCTCGCCATCCACAAATAAGCGAGTATTTGGACTTCTGGAATGCTTTCATGGTCAAAACAATTGCGGATTTAGCGAAGGCCACCGAGGCACGTAAACACATAACCAACAATGCATTATATTACACTATATATACCATTCTGTCATTGTTTTGTTCATGTTATTTTGTTTATGCAGGTGCTAACTTGCATCGTTCCAGCATTGATTACTGAGGTGTTAGACAGAGATGGATGGTATTACCTTGGTTGTAATACGTGCTCACGTAAAGTCAATGCTATCGCCGACGACAGTTCAGCTCGTGCCACAGTGCGTCGGTTCTTTTGCGACTCATGCAAAACAGCAACACACAACCCTTTTCCAAAGTAAGTCGCTGCTTTGAAAAATCTCCCCCTCTTCTAAGATGACATTCGCTGGATTTCTTAAATCGTTTGCCTAATTTGTTTCCCAATTTACAGATTCCGTGTATATATAAAGTCATCTTCCTTATCTTTGACAAAGAAATTGTTCAGCTTCTCCGCAAATCCGCACTAGACATTAAAAATGCAGCCCCCGAGGTTTTCGTTCAATTAATCATTATATAAAATTCATATATTCTACAATTTCATCGCTATTTAAAGTCCTTCATTACTAACATTATGTTATTTTCTTCTAGAAGATATCCTCGACCGAAATTCCTCTTCAGTTAAGAGAGTTGGAAAATCGGAATTGTCTTTTCAAAATAACCACCTATCCATTGCAACAAACTCAACGACCATCGATGTCACGCAGAGTGAGCAAGCTTACAGATAATGATGACATACTTCGGGCTATATCTACAAGGGTAATTACCTTTTCCGCAGTATTTGCCTCCATGTTTGTATTGTTTTTGTATTTTTTCCTCCATATTAATTGGGTTATTCCATTTTTTCCAGAACCCTTCTTTTGTCCCTTTCACGCAGGTATGTCCTAGGGTCCACCTGTTTACATACAACATGATTTTACTAAATCGATTTCATCATACTAATGCCACCGTTGGCTATCATAACCTAATTTTTGTTACTGAATTCCATTTACGTTAGATCTCTCCGGATGATAGCTCTATGGGCTCCGTCCCCAGCTCCCCTTCCAGCAGCCACTCCTCTGGGAAGCGGCACGCTGATGACAGCGACACAAGATCGTCCCTTCAGTCAAGTACATCAAAGGTAAAATCAACGGCTCATGATGTCAGTTCTTCGAAATGTCCAGAATAGCGGATTCGCGCGAAATCGGTTTACATCGTCCAAATGGCTATGTGTATAATATTTTCCCACTCTTTATATATGAAGGCTCGGTTCCATGTACAGTATATTTTGTCAGTTCACCTAGGTGGCCTCTTTTGTAAGGCTCAGCAACTTTTGTCTTGTGAATAGCTTTGAGCTAAAAAAAACTTATAGTGGTTCTGAATTTCCGTTGTTTTGGACCACTATATTCCTATAACTTACTTTTATTACTACATATTATGAAATTTTCAGCGTCTATGCATGTTAGCTGACTTGGCCAACAATCAGCCATTGTACCCTAGCAGCTGTTCCGGTTCAAACATATTGTCTCACATACCTAATCCATGTGTTAATCTCTTTTTCTGTGCTTATTTTATATTGTGTTACCGTAAAGACTATTCACAAAACATATTTCCGACACATTGTAATAATTCATTTCTTTGTGTTCAATTATCCAAGGTATTTAACCTCACTACCTCATACAGGTAATGCTTCGTATGTAGATGTTGGAGACCAATATTTTTGTTGCGAATACTGCAATGCAAAAATATGGTACGACGAACATTCAAACAAAAAGGAGATTATAGTCGATCCCAAATTTAACTTGTGTTGCTCCAGAGGGAAAATCTCATTACCGAAACTATCAGATCCGCTTGAATATTTAACGCGTCTTCTTCAAAAAGATCACAGATATCATAACCATTCTAAAAATCATATTCGTGCGTACAATACGATGTTTGCATTTACGTCAATGGGAGGCCATATTGATACTTCAGTAAATATTCATCAACAACCATATATTTTTAAGATACATAGCCAAAATTACCATAGGATTGGTAGTTTATTACCGTAGTCTGGAGAACCTACAAAATTTGCTCAGTTATATATCCATAACACAGAGAACGAAGTTATTAACAGAATAAATGCAATCAGGTACATTATTATTATTCTTTTATAGTTATGTTTTATTTTATATTATAATACCTCCACTAAATGAAGGTCTTCATTATTTGCAGTAGCAGCCGAAATACATGTGCACAATTTGAAAATGTCTTACGCGAAGACATTGTAAAAGATATTCAACAAATGTTGGATTAGAATAACCCATATGTTAAAATATTTCGAATGGCTAGTGATAGGTTCCTTTCAACCGATCAATTACAATTGAAGTTATATTTATTATCAGAATGCGCAAACAAAGATAAATTATATAATTTACCCGAATCATCCGAAGTCGCTGCATTGATTGTTGGAGATCTAGATGAACGCCTAACCTCACGTGATATCATACTACAAAAGCATAGTAATGAATATCTTAGAATAAGCGAATTGCATCCATCTCACCTTCCTTTCAATATCCATTGTTATTCCCGTATGACGAAGATGGTTATCATCTTGGTCTAAATTTACGAATGACTGCTTCATTATCTCAAAAACCGCACTCACGAGTCAATTTAAGAGAATTTATGGCTTTTCCAACAATTTGTTGTTGTAGATGGTTTCTGTATGGTCGAATAAGAAAGAATCTCATATATACGGAATCATCAAAACAAATTACGCTGTGAACTTTACAAAAATATCGAAACAGTAGCCCAATCAAATGTTGTTTTGGCATCTGAGATTGGAAAAAAAAGTAATATTGCCATCATCATTTACTGGCAGTGCTCGATATGAAACGAAATTACTCAAACGCAATGGTTCTCTGCAAAAATTCAGGCTTTCCAGATATATTTCTGACCTTTACATGTAATCCCAAATGGCCTGAGTTACAACGAATTTTGCATCATTATAATGACGCATCAGAGAATAGAACAGATCTTTTGGTAAGGTTATTCAAGATAAAACTCGAACACTTACTAGCAGATTTGAAGCAAAATCAGTGTTTAGGAGAAATCAAAGCAGGTAATACTTATCTCATTATAATTTACATTACTATTTTTCCATAACATTCTAACAGTATGACCCCACGGTTTTTTTTCCAGTTATCTATACAATCGAATTTCAAAATTGTGGTCTCCCTCATGCGCAAATTTTGTTCTTCCTCAATAGATGATAAAAAATACCTACATCAAGTGATATTGATTCAATAATATCTGCCGAGATTCCAGATAGTGTTACAAATTTCGCTCTCTATGTTGCAGTACAGGAAACGATGAGACATGGACCATGTGGTTTAGCGAACATATTCTCGCTCTGTATGGATAAAAGAAAATGTACAAAACGCTTTCCAAAAAACTTTGCTGACTCAATATATATTAATAATGAAGGATATCCTGTTTACAAAAGACCAGACAAAGGCAGATTTATAAAAAAAGGAATCAAATTGGATAATCGATATATTGTACCATTCATACCTTCTTTTAAAATATAGAGCCCATATTAATATTGAATGGTGTAATCAAACAAAAGCGATTAAATATTTATTCAAATATATAAATAAATGACACGATAAAGTAGCTACAACGATAACAACATCTGAAGAATTAGAGAGGAACAAATCATTGGATGAAATTAAAAACTATTACAGTTGTCGCTACATTTCAGGTTGTGAAGCTTGCAGGAGAATATTTAGATTTGATATTCATTATAGAAGCATACCGGCTGAAACATTAAATTTCCATCTACCAGGTCAAAAAAATATTGTGTTTGATGAAGAAGACGATTTATTGGATATAACATCGAATGAATTTATGCAACGAACGATGTTTACAGAATGGTTCAAGTCTAATGCTTTTTTCTCTGAAGCTCGACAACTGACATATTCCAATTTTCCATTAAAATTTATATGGAGCAAAAAACTGCGGACTTGGATATTACATAAACGGGGCTTTGCATTTGGTAGATTACAGTATATTAATCCAAATGCTGGTGACCTATACTATTTACGAATTGTTTTAAATAAAGCGGTTGGTCCAACTTCGTTCGAAGAAATCCGCACTGTTAACGATTATTTACACGAAACATTTAAAGACGCATGCCGAATGTTAGAACTTTTAGACGATGATATAGAATATATCAACAAAATAAAAGAGGCAAGCAATTGGGCATCTCTAGCATATTTACGATTATTATTTGTTGTTTTATTAACAACAGAATGTTTATCGTGTCCCGAACATGTATGGTCAACAACATGGCAAGTTTTATCCGATGACATACTACACAGGCGTAAGCGTTTGCTCAAATTTCCAGGTACAATAAACTGCGAATACGTTTTACTTAAACAATCTATACTATGTTATAACTATTTCACTGTGAAATTTCAGATTTAGATATGTCTCCTGAAGATATCTAGAACATGGCTCTCGGTGAAATAGAACAAATACTGCAGAAAAACAATAAATCTTTAAAACAATACCCTTCAATGCCTTTCCCTAAGGAAACTCATAACCAGTCGTTATTAAAAATATTAATATATGAAGAACTATCTTACGATAAAAATAAAATGAAGGTTGAATCGCTTTTCCTCAAGTCGCATTTGACTGAAGAACAACATTCAATGTTTAGCGAGATTATAAGAGCCATTGATCAAAAAGTGGACAAATATTCTTTCTATATGGCCGTGGAGGAACGGGGAAATTTTTTTATGGAAAACGTTGATCATCTCGTTTTCATACGTATTTTTTGCACGATTTAAGAGACGTTTTTGATACATATGTGATGTTTTACATGTGATTCCATTTCCGTTTTACTTGTTTTCGTGTTTTCATGTTCTTACAGGCCTTTACGCGTATTTGGATCATTTTGGAGCTAAAAGGACATGCACGGAGCTAAGGAGCAACTTCGACGATCATCACGGGACAAACGGGACAAGATTGAGCAAGAAAAGCCTCCACCCGGTCGGGCACAACTCTTGCACGACCGGGCAAGGCCTTCGGCCAAACTTGTGCACCATTTGCACGACTCGGGCATG
>CM071863.1:30119090-30130331 GCA_036759665.1 Gynandropsis gynandra | reverse complement strand
CGGTAGTCTTGTGGTGAAACCGGTTTCCTAGGACGTTTGTCTTATTGTTAGAACCCAAGTCGTTTATTTACTTTTCAGCATTTCATTCTTCATCCGTATTCTTTCGTTAGCAAGTTTGATTCCTAGTTCGAGTTTAGGTAGTGTTGCGTAGTCTCTGTGGGATCGACACCTAAAATACTACACACGTGCCGTGCACTTGCGGGTAGTTTAGGTTATTTTATTTAACTCTGATACGCATCAGTTATCTACAATGGTAAGGTCTCATGGAGAGATAGTTCTGAACGTTGCTTCCAGTTGTATTGCTTCGCTTCTGTTGGAAGGGGATCGTACGACACATTCCCGTTTGCAATTCCCATTGATATTAACAAAAACTCCATTTGTAACATTAAATTAAATACAAATCTTGCAGAACTTATAAAAAAGCTCGATTTATAATATGGGACGAAGCTCCGATGATTCATAAATTATGTTTCGAAACTCTAGAAAAAAGTGTTAAAGATATCATGGGTTCAATAAATCCTTTTTTAAAAAATAAACTTTTTGGTGGTAAAACAGTAGTCTTCAGAGGTGATTTCCGTCAGATTCTACCCGTTATTACTAAAGGAACTAGACATGACACTATTCAAGCATGTTTAAATTCCTCTTATATCTGGAATCATTGTCTCGTACTAAAATTAATTCAAAACATGCGCTTACAAGCAAATGCTAATGCTTCGAATAAACACGATGTACAAACCTTCTCTGAATGGATATTACGATTGGGAGATGGCAATTTATGTGAACCTAACAATGGTGAATGTGTCATAGATATACCTGAAGAGTTGTTAATCACAGAAACGTCAAATGCAATTGATAGCATTGCAGCTCATGTATATCCAAACATCCGAACTGAATACAAAAACCCTTCCTTTTTTCAAGAACGAGCAATCCTTTTTCCAACGAATGAGACTCTTGATGAGATAAATGATTTCTTATTACAGATATTACCAGGTCATTGTAAAGAATATTTCAGCTCGGACACAATATGTAATGCAGAACCGAATGATAATTCCATATGTGAATTGTATAGTACCGAATTTCTAAATAACTTAAAATTTTCCGGAATCCCCAATCATTGCTTAACACTGAAAGAAGGAGCTCCCATTATACTTTTACGAAACATAGACCAAACACTTGGACTGTGTAATGGAACGCGACTTCAGATAACTCAACTTGGAAATAACATTATAGAAGCAAAAATAATTACTGGAACACATACAGGTGAAAAAGTATTTATCCCTCGCCTCCACTTAATACGAACTAACACAACTTTGCCGTTTAACTTCAAACGAAAACAATTTCCGATTATGTTGTGTTTTGTGATGACGATCAACAAAAGTCAAGGACAAAGCATCATCAGAGTTGGCATATACTTACCAAAACGAGCTTTTAGTCATGGCCAATTATACGACGTAGTTTCTAGAGCTAAAACTAGAGATGGATTGAAAATACTTATTTTAGATGAAAACGGGAATTGTACTAAGAAAACTACAAATGTCGTATACAAAGAATTTTTTAATAACGTGTAATGCTTTTGTCCATGTAATTGTAATGTGTTTGTTAGTTATGCATATTGTAGTACAAATTATTTCACATTTCAATATTTTTTAGAAGGACACTGTAATGTATTGCATCCGCGCGTAGCACGACAATAATGCTAGTATTCTAGATAGTTACAAAGAAAAGGTCAAATTTTTTCAAAATTTATGTTGTCTTGGTATATAAATATTAATAAAAGAGAAGATTAGATGAATAATATTTTAATTAATGTGTATTGATATTAGTCTTTAGATTTTATTATTATATGGATTAGTAGATTTATATCCATTGATAAATAAAATTTTATAAAAATTTCTTCTTTAACTTTCTTTTCTTTTATTATTCTCTTAATGTGATTGGACCATCTCTTTATCTCTTTCACGATCTCACACACATATGCATCCATATTAACATATTTTTATAAACACTTACAATATATATATATTAAAATTTAATTTAATATATATTATTAAATTAAATTAAATTGTGATAGTACATATATTATTAAATTAAATTTAATATATATTATTGATATTTGTTAAAAATTAAATTGTGATAGTACATATATATACACACGTACATATGTATGTTATATAAATACAATTATATATTTTATCATTATCTGTCATTATATATTTTGTCTTTTTTCAAACATCTAGTTTTTTCATTTATTTTGATTGTTCAATCTATCTCATTGTGACACCCCGTAAAAATAGTGAATCGGTGGATATATATATATATATATAACTTATTATTGTTAGGATTTAGTAAGTAAAGAAAAAAATAGAATACAACACGTCGTGCGGTGCAAAGGAAGGAAAAAGAAGAAAAACAAAGAAATGGAAAAAAGAAAGGAGAAGAGATGAGAAGAGAAAGATGGAGAGGAGAGAAATTAGAGAAACATATCCAATTTTTCATTACGTTCTTTGTGGGTGAATTCTTATCGAGATAAGGGTAAATTTTTTAAAATATTTTTGTGATTGCTCCTTAATTCGAAGATTTATATTATAGGAATTGATTAATTGAATGGATCTATAATAAGGAAAAATTGATTGGTGTTGTTGCTAACAATATTATCCAGAATCGTCAAATCATCGAAGAAGCTAAGGTGATGATTTTCTACATCCTAATTTTGGATTTCTGGTTGATTTATGGAAGAGATATACTTTTAAAACGAGGCATAATCACGATAGGATTAATAAGATCATAACGGAAAAAGTGAGACGTTACAAGTGAAATTGGATTAAACCCTAGATTTATCGTATGAGAATTGATGATAAGCATATGAGTTGTGTAAGTGACTAGAGATGATCTATAGAATCGACATGCGACCAAGTTTTGGGTTGGAGAACATCGATATTTTGGTTCGATGTGAAAGCCGGGTGAACATCTTGTTAGTATGCTCGATTGAGTGATTTCACACTCGAACCTTCTGAAGAAGGCATGTGCGAGCGTGTCGGTGAGAGTTGTCACGTAAGAAGTATCGGATCAACGATGTTAGTATTACGACACTTGGATCTGGATCGACGTCGTACCGTGCTGGGTTATGGTCACCTTTCAAGCGATGTAGCAACGAGATAGTCAGATCAGTGGATCTACCGATGTCGTACCGTGCTAGGGTTGTGGTAACCTTTCGAGCGACGGAGCGTCGAGTTAGTTAGATTAGTGGATCTGCCAGCGTCGTACTGTATTGGGGTTGTGGTAACCTTTCGAGTGACGGAGCGTTGTATTGTACTGATGGTTGGGGTACGTTGTGACCTTGCGAGATCTTTAGTGAGATGGGGTACTTTGGACTTTGCGAGCGTATGCCCAAGCTAGAGTCGTGTGAACTCTGTGTGTTATGATCCAATGTAGTACTAGTTTTAGACTTTGGATACTCAGTCGGGTTGGGTAGAGTTGTCTGTATGTCCTTAGTTTAGAATTTTGATATATCGTTATTTTATGTTTTTTAGTTTAGAGTGGGAGAATACGTGGCACAGAGTACGTACACATATTGATCTCACTGAGTGCGTATTTCGTACTCACCCTATTTGTGCGCTGACGTGGATAGACAGGGTATGGCGAGGAAAAAGAGCAACGAGGTTGAGAAGCAACACGAAAACTCATAGTGGTTTGATGGGAGAGGCGTGCATGAGGTCTCGATGAGTTTTATTTTGCATTTCGTATTTATTTTATTCTTTTATCGTGACTATGATCTTTACATATTTCATTTGCTATTCGGTCCTGACCACTTTTATTTTGGAATAAATCATTTATTTTGTTTTATAAATACGTTTGAGCGATGACACGTGTAGCCACCTCTTGGAGGTGATGGTGGACACTCCTAGTCTCGAGGTAGTTCCGGAATGGGGGTGTTACACTCATTGTCAAATTCATCGTTTTTCATCGTTTTTTATCAGAGAATGAACCGACGACAACTATTAACACGAAGTAGAAGAATAAATGGAAGAGACAACGGCGGAAGTGGCGATAGTGGAACTCAACAAAAGAGACGACAGTGGAACACATTGAAAGAGGCAACAGTGAAATACATCGAAAAAGACAATGATGGAACATGGCGAAAGAGACATTTGGAACACGATGGAAGGAGACGACGAAGAGAGCGGACGAAAAGCGCGATCAGATTATTTGTTGTTCAAATCCATCGGATGGAACCCTAATCTATCCATATTTCTCAATCGATGAATGAACTTATCGCGGTTGACGAACAAGAAACATGACATGAAACACAGTGGAAGAAGCAATGCAGAGAGGCGACGAAAGAAGGCAACTGAGTAAGGTAACAGATGGATACGTGTGTGACAATGTGGTGGAGGCGGATGCGGAAGTAACAACCAAACAAAATAAAAAAGTTGTCTACAATTTTTTAAAACTAAATTTGATTAAACTTTTTAAAAATCAACCATAATAAAAAAATTTAACTTAATTTAAAATATTTGAAAAAACAATATATATATATATTTTAAAACAATATATTAAAAAATTAACTTATTTAGAAAGTTGATTAACAACTAAAAAATTACTTTTGAGAACTAATTTTAAACTAGCAATTACTTCAATTTAAATGATTCAAATATTTATTTTTTACAACATTATAAATGATAATATTTTATTCCATATTTTAAAATAAATAGCCACGTGAAACGTAGATACAATACTAATGTGTATATATATATATAATATTGTGAGCGAGATGATGCATTTATGAATCATTTTGACTTGTTTGGTTAATGTAGATGGAGCTTATCCGACCAAATCCTAATGTAGGCAATAGAGTCATGTCATGTATGTCTCTACAGTGGGTAGCTTGATGTATGTTATGGTTTCTACGATTCTAAATTTAGCTCACGTCGTTGGTGTTGTCAGTAGTTTTTCCTAAACCAGGAAGAGAACATTGGAAGACAGTGAAATGGATTCTGAGATATCTTTGTAGGACTTCCAGTCGGAGACTTGTGTTTGGAGGCGACAAACCTCTTATGGTCGGGTTTACAGATTCTGACATGGTCAGAGACATTGATTCTTTTAAATCTATTTCGGGTTACTTGGTAACCTTTGCGGGTGGAGCTATGACATGGCAATCATGGTTGCAAAAGTGCATTGCACTTGCTACCACTGAGGTAGAGGTTATTACCGCAACTGAAGCTTGTAAGGAGTTGTTGTGGATGAAGAGGTTTCTTGAGCAACTTGGTTTCAAACAAGATAGGTACGTCTTGTTTTGTGACACACAGAGTGCCATTCATCTTGAGAAGAATCAGACATTTCATTCAATATCAAAGCATATAAATGTTCGATATCATTGGATACGAGATGTCGTGGATTTAAAAGAACTTGAACTTGAAAAGGTTCATACAGATGATAATGGGACTGACATGATGACTAAGGCATTGCCTAGAGAGAAGCTTGAAATATGTCGTATGATCGCTGGGATAGCGATTTTCTCCACATATTCGGAAATGGGAGATTTGTTGGTGTTTCTCTTCATGTGGAGGTGAAGAAGTGAAGAAATTCAAATTTGTGCTCATGTTTTATTTGTCAATTTGGTAAGTATAACTACTTGGTTGGTGTGCACATTTTTCATTTGTCTAATTGGTAGGTGTACCTAATTGGAAGGAAAATGAGTTGCTATAAATACTCATAGATATTGGCTTGTAAGAACACACAACCAAGAGAAAAACATCCAAGACAAGAGATATAAAAGAGTGAATGAGAGGAGATGAAAACAGTTTGAGTGTTTGTGTTAAAGGCGATGATAGACTGGCTTCCCTTAGTCCGATCAGAGTGAAAAATATGGAGGAGCTTTTCATCACTCGTAGATCTTGATTATCATGGGTGTCCTCTGGTGCAGTTTTAGACATACAATTCTGGTTGTTTGGAAAATCGGATGTCGAATTCTTCTCCGACTAAGCTGCAATTTGATAGTTGTATTCTGAACCCTTTGGTCTTTGATTTGTATACTTGTATTAGACATTAATTGCCGGAATCATAGGATATAGGGGTTGCTTACGGTCTAAGTTACATCTTGGTGTTTGGGTTCACTCGGATGTTTCAGGATTGGAATATTGACATAATATTCTTGAAATTTCGGTGTTGTATATCTTATTATATTGGTGTTCGTGTGGATGTTGTAACCAACAAATTATTCCAATACATTTTTGGATGGACTACGGTCCCGTGGTTTTTACTCCTCACACCGGAGAGGTTTTCCATGTTAAATTGGTTATGCCATTCAATTTTCGTTATCATACTAGATATTGTCATCCTCATAGGTTCACACAAGTAAGAGTTTATGTTTTTTGGTTCACAACGAATGTGATGCGGTACCGTCTAACCCCAATAGAAAACTCCAAGCACTAGGGCACCACGGATTGTCAATAAGCATGAACAAAACAGAGTGCGTATTCACAAACCATGGTAGAAGACAACATAGGTGGATGAATGAAATAAAATGAAAATGGCGATTGTTTGATTACGATGGCTCAAGATGATTGAGTTTTAGGCTTAGCTTGAACGGGTTACCATCATCAATGTCCCTATCCTGGCAAATTGAATGGAAATTAGGCGATGATAGAGATATTGACCAAGTCGGAGTGGACGTAACAAGGAGAGAACGATCGTTCTTCTTCTAACGCGACAAATGTAAGGTAGAGATGGTAGATGAAATTCTGACAATTTTTCGATTTTCTGTACACAACACTGTCCAAAGAGCTAGCGAGGGGTCTGACATTGCCATGTATATCGGGGATTTAAGAGATTGAGAGAATATTTAGAAGGCTTATGAGGAAAACGAATAGATACGTAAGGATCATCGGAGATAGATCGTGGAAGTGGAAGAGAGGGGCGTGTAATAGTGGGAAAATATATTAATAGCAAAACATCTAAGATAAAAATGAAAGTGGAAGAGACACTCATGAATATTGAACGAAATGGAAGAGTGGAAGAAAACATGATGTGGCGAGCTGCAGTTTCAATTGGTGAGGTGGTAGTAGGGGTGGGGGCACGGGTCGGGTACCCGAACCCGAACGGGTAGCAATTTTACTATCTGAACTCTATCTCGTGAGGCTCGGGTACCCAAGTTTCGTGTACCCGATCAATAAATCGGAAACCCATCTTCAACCCGCGAGTACCCGATCCCATCTTCAAACTCTTGCCTATCATGTTTAGTCGTTTCTTTACCTTCTTCTTCGCAAAAATATGAGCTACGGAGTACAAAAACAAATCATTTATAATCATCCAAAAACCAGTTCTGGAAAATACTAATAGAAATTGCTCCCAAAACCATATCTAGAAATAAAGTTAAATATGAAATAGACATGGTGGACAGACGAAGAAGAAAAATGATAGATCGATTGGCAAGGAGATAGGACATAAGTAATCCTGGAAACGACGGTGAAAGTAGCTGCTCAAAGAGATGAAGTGGCGGAGGCAATATGGAGGCGAGATGCGATGGAGATGAGAAGCGGCCACACGATGGAAGGGAGAATGAGGAGTGGTCGCATGATGGAGGGGAGAAGGAGGAGCGGCCGCACGATGGAGGGGAGAAGGAGATGAACGGAGAGAGTGACGAATGGAGAGGGATAGACGACTGGAAAAGAGATAGCCGGAAAAAAATGGATGGTCGTCCAAAGAGAGTGGCCGAAGAGGATAGAGAGATAGGAGAAGAGAAAGAGTGAGATTTGGTTAAGTCGCAGAAGATGATACACATAAACCTAATTCTAATGGTAATTTTGTAGAAATATAATATACATAGGTATTTTAATATTTTTTTATATAAATAAGGTACCTGCGAGTACCCATTTTTGACATTAAAAAACTTGAATCCAAATCCGAACCCTTTGCGGATAATAAAATTTTATTATCTGAACCCACACCCACGAATTCGAGTGATTTTTCGCGGATTCGGGATGAGTATTTCAAGTAATTGGCCCACACCTAGATGACAACACGAAGAGCAAATGATTATACCCTTATCAATATATAGATTTCTAAAGTTTGCCATTTATACTGTTATTATTCATCTTTTAGTTTTTAATCTCCTTATATTTACTTCAATACAAAATTATTGTAAAATCTTTAAATCTTTATCATTTTTGTTAATCTAAATAAATCAAAACAACTCATTTCTCTTTATAACGTATACATAATCGAATAATTAACCGAATAACGTAATTAATATTTTTTGGAAAATATTGAATTTTATATTTTAGGGGAAGATTTAATGTATTTTTTAATATGGGGAAGTAGACGAAATTGATTAACATTAGGAGAATAGAAAAAGTTTTGAAAAAATAGGGTAATTGACATAACGAGACAAAATTAATATAAATATTTAGGGTTTAGGTTTTTTAATGGTGGAATTAACAAAATTTAAACATAAAGGGTAATAAATGGAATTTCAAAACATCAGAGAAATAATATTATGATTAAAAAATAATAGGGAAACAAAATGAGTGACAAACCGTAAGGGTATAGGAATAAAACATGAAACTTAAGGAATATCTCATACCTATATCTAGGAATATCTCATGATAAAAGAAAACTTCTGATGTTTTTTGTATTCGCTTTGGATATCTTATCCAAAGCCAATACAAATATATATATATATATATATATATCTTGCAAATTGTTTTTAAAATAGACAAGCTTCATGATTAACTTGTTTTTATCTAATATGTTATCAGAACAACAAAAACATCACAAATTCGTTGACTTGATTTTTTCCATAAGATTGTATTATTCTTTCCCTGATTAATTCTACACCTAATTTCGTTTGTTTACTATGTCGACCTTGTCTCTGATTTCATCATTTCTCACCAAGGCCTTGAATCTGATTCTGACTCCACAATGAACCCAAATCCTTCATCGAACGTTGCTTCAAACACGACCTTGAAAGGTAACGATATTTCTTAATCTACCATTGAACGCCCATGTGAACAATCAAGCTGTACGACATAACATCCAACGACTATATCAGACTTGTTCTCTTGCAACCATTTCTGTGCAGAGACAACTATGATGAATATGCATCGAATTTGAAAATTGCCACAAAATCAACGAATATATTATTATGTTTTGATGAGACGACACCATTCCGAGATTGGAACTAAATTTCGCTAGATTTCATAAATTGAGACACGATAACTGATCTTTTGGTTTTTTAGATCAGTAATAAACTTGAACTAAATTCTGTCCTCAAATGACTCATTGTGATCTTTGAAATCATTTGAAAATTGATTCTCTATGAAAATGGATTATGGATTTGATGGTTATGTCTCGAATTGACGTATTACACACAACATGGAATAAATGTTAATGCATACTCCGAAAAGTTCAGTAGGATTTGATGTGATCTATTGCATTCTCGACTTATTCATGTCTGCAAAGTTGGAAGTGAACTTGTTATCTTACCAATTACTCGAGAACGAATGCAACAAGGAAAAAGTCCACAATCATGTTATATAGGGCTAGATGACTCGTTTTATGGAATCATTCTTGAATTGTGATATGTAGCATGACCTTGACATTGTTTACAATGTTGTTTTATTTGATGAAACCTTCGACTTTCTTTGAAATCTCTCGATGAATGCCTATTGCAATGGCCTTCTCGGAAAAAACATGTAAGTATTCTCGAATTTTTACAAAAGTGAAAGTGAGGATACATGTTCGAATTGTGGATGATTGGGGCATCGACATACAACTGCTTTCAGCTGTTAAGATTTCTTAAATGGTAAGGCGATCATCCATAGAATAGTCCTAACAAGGGACAATGATCATCTTCTAGTTTTGTTATGTCTGGTAAAGGCCATATATCCACTTCCTCAGTACGGTAAACGTGGTCCAAGTTACTGTTTATGCTTTAGTTTCACTCTCTTGTACATGTATTATCGAGGTTGACCACCAAACCGTCAGCGACATAAGTGACGACAAGTGGAAGACTTTTGTTGCTATGATCAATGCAGCAAATATTGGAACTACAGAGCTTTAGTTTGAGTCTCATGGTTTTTAGATTCTAATAATTCTCATCGTGTGATAAGAAATTACTAATGTTTTCGAATGTTTCCATCATAGCTCTATGCTCAAATTATTTACATGCTGGATAATAGAGTACAACATCTTAATAATGCAGCATACGACTTCAGATGAATCTAATTTTGAAAAATATGTTTTTCAAGGCTTAGTTTTAGTCTAATCTCGGTTCTTAGTTATTGGACCAAAAACAAAAGGATTATATGGTGCATTTTTTTAATAGGTTTTGTGTCATTAAGAAACGCATTAAAAAGACGTTGATTGAAGTGTGTAAGATGCAAGAGAGACTTTATTACTATCGAAGTTTGGAGATAACGACCATTGTTCATACACATTATCTTTGTTTTATAGATTTCTTTCTTTGTCCACAATTCGAATAAAATCTGTAAAGTTTATTTTCGCACTAAACACGCACGATATTGTTTTTCACATAGTTCTAATAAAACATCGTTTTTAAGTTTATTCATTGTAATGTGTGGGATTTTATTGGAATTTATCTTTTTTGGGTGCCAATTTATTTTTTTGAAAATCATCAATTATTTTTCTCAATGGGTATGAATTTATATGATGATAACCAAACGTGAGATATCCGTTCATATTCAATAGTTTCTTATTATAGTTGATCGGCAATTCCATACTAAATCAAAATTATATACTAAGATATGGAATAGAGTGTATATACCTCAAACAAAAATATAAAATTATTTTGTTTTGGCTTCATGTAAATGGGTTGAACTTTAATATCCATCTAACCCAAATTTTAATGGGTTTAACTTTTAAATTAGAGATGTCAATTTAAATTCAGGTTTGTTATCTGACTCGAAACCGTTTGAATATTGATAGGTTGAAACCTAAAAATATAGACCCGTTAAGTTTACAAATTTACAAACCGAGCGAAGATCAATATAGAGTAAGCAAAAAGTAAAAGAGTAAAATAATCAAATTCTAGATTTATGATTTTTTGAAGTTTCCAAATTTTTAAAAAGATATTCTAATAATTTAGATATTTGAGTCGAAACGATAAAGAATTCAGCATTAAAAAAAATTATGACTTCAAATTCTACGTTTAAACTCTACCTTCTAATTCCGCATGTGCAAAAGGAACATACATATACATATAGTTGATACACAGAAGAGCGG
>CM071863.1:30102973-30119083 GCA_036759665.1 Gynandropsis gynandra | reverse complement strand
GCATATGCATGAATCCTGTCGAAGTAGATGAACAAAAGTCGGCAAGACCATTGTTCTGGAAACATGTCAAGACAGTTTTTTTCCTAGACAACAAAGATTTTATAATGACTTCCTACAACTGGTGTGTTGTTCAAACACTTCCATTGTTTCCAATGATTCTCAGATCAATTAAGTTTTCAACTAAAATGTAGTAACTTCTATAGATCCATACATGTTTTATTGGCTTTTTTTCTTTATGTGTTCTTGCTGAGGAGGTTCAGTTGTCTTTGGAAGGCATATCTTGTAACCCGCACACCATGTTTGCCGGAACAGCAACATCAATCATCTTCGGATACGCCAGATTTAGATCTGTATGTTCCACAATTATAAGATGAGACTCGGGTTTATACGCTAAGAAGGATTGAGATAGTGTTCGAGAGAGAAGTAGATGATGAGACTTACTTGCCATTATTGTGTTGAACGTTTCCTGCAGGATAAAGAGAAAGAGACGAGTTGAGAGATTAAGGTAGGATACACGCGTCTGATATCGGAGTAAAATGCAGTAAGAATATTACCTTATCTTTTGTTAAGCGCGGGTTGTATTGCATCTCTTCTCCAACGGTGCTAACCTAAACATTAGTAAACTTTGATGTAAACAAAGAGCAATGTGTCCTTATAGTGTTACAAGAATGTTGAAGCATTGCGTTTTTCTATTACCGAGAAACCTTTGTAGTCATGAGCTGGGTAGATCAATGTGTCCTTCGGCAATGTAAAAATCTGGTTCCCAAAGAGATAGCCAACAAACGTTAACCAAAACCCAGATAGATGCATTATATTTTCAAGCATATGTTGCTCTTCCAGTTAATCGCGAGATCCAAATCCAACCCATAAAACTACATGTCAAGTAACGGAAAGGACTTAGTTACCTGTAAGTGAACAGACTCGTAGAGTTGCTCTGAGCTTCCACCCTACCACAAGAACATCATGTAAGGAAACAGATCCACAAAAGTTATCAAAATTCCTGTATCATGTTGAAGTACCTGAAAATCTGTCCTCCCACATCCACGAATCAGTAAAGCATCACCAGTGAAAGCCATCCTCGGTTTGGGTTGATCCTCCCCGTCTCCAGTCACATAGGTAACACATCCTTTGGTATGGCCAGGTGTAGCACGAACCTGCAATCGAGAATTTGGTCAAGTAAATGATCAACAACCTTCTGCCCTCTCTCGCGACTGGGAACTAAACTCTCAAAGTTATTTTTGTGCTAACTTGATCTAGAACTTGATAGTTATATCATATATCAATGAGCCTCAACCACATGGTTACCTCAAGGAACATATCACCAAAAGATACTTTGTCCCCAGGTTCAAGAAGCACATCAGCCTTGGAACCACTTGCCTTTGAAATAACAGATTTTACACCTGGAACCTTGGTCTGTGCGGAAAAATGTAAAGAGGCCGATCAATTTTCAATCATACATAATCACATAGAATCTGCGCGAGACTTGATGAAAAAGACCTTAATGAGCCCAGTTCCAGTGACATGATCAGCATGAACATGGGTGTTCATCGCGTAGATAAGCTTTAAACCAAGATCATTGATCAGACCCAAGTCTCTATCCACAGTCTTGTCCACCGGATCAATCAACTGCTCGTATATGCAATGAAATCAAGAACAGATACAAGATTCGAAGATAAAGAAACATTGCTCAATGTTTAACACAATCTACGAATTGATTGCAATCACTATCAATACGGTCAAGTACATTTTAACAAAAGCCTTGTCAACAAGACAAAGCAACTCCTATATGCGCAAAATTGACTTGATTTCAGACCAACTGATTCAGATTAACATCAATGTCTACATAATCCAGATGATTTCGATCAAATGATCATACACAAGATCACTCCCCAATAAATTAAATATACATATCCAGTTATCCATACATTATTCGTCACTGAATGATCCAAAATCCATTAGGATTTGGTCGGATAAGCTCCATCTGCGTAAACCAAACAATTCAAAATGGTTCATAAATGCATCATCTCGCTCACAATTCTCATAATTACCGTTAAATCAACACATGCAGATCTATCATCAGACACACAAATATGAACCCAAAACCAGCAATCACGCCCGAAATCTCAAAACCATCTCTAAAAAACCCAACCTTATGCTTACCACAGCAGGTTTATCAGGATGAGAAACGTCTGCGAGAAGATAAGTATAGGTCGACGATTCCTTCTCGAAGAGCTGACGGAAGAGGAGCTTCGAAGAAGAAGACGCCGACGTCGAATAAGAGGCAGAAAACGAACCCATTGGAGATCGAAATGTACGAGTCCTGATAAGAGGAAGAAGAGAGGATTTAAAAGAGACGAGACCAGAGAGATTCCTGAGCACAAGAAAAGGTCGCAATCGTGCTGATGCAGTCGCCATTGTCGATGTTAATCCGTTGATATCGGAATATGCGTCGTCGAGTTTCACGTTTCCCTAGATGTGACGAGTCCACGTCAGCATGTGGGCCCAGAATTCGAGGGTAAGCAGAAGGAATAGGATTTACGCAATCGGGATTCAGAACTAGAAGATTAGAGAGAGATTCACTGAACCGACAAGGAAGAATAGGGAGAAGATGACACTAAGAAAACAAAAAACAAAAACGAGAACGCAACTCGAAAGCGACAATGGAAGAATAGGGAGAAGATAATACTAAGAAAAACGAAAAAACAAAAACGAGAACGCAACTCGAAAGCGACAAGACTTAATCAGATTTCAACACGTCAGAGAATTCCGAGGTGACTTTACAAAAATAACCTACCTACCCCCTAGTATTTTTTTAGGAAATTTAAACATATATCCGCACCAAATCTATAAAAGGTGATCGAAATATAAGGTAAAAATCAAAATGATATGAGAATAGATGTCTGTCTTGAAATGAAAAAATGAAATCAATATAAAATATTTTATTGATTTGAAAAGAAATTTTTGTTATATAATTAGGTTTACATCCAAGTGGATAAATATTAGAAAGGAAACTTCGAACATATTTTTTTAGTTAAAATACTTTAAAAATACCTTTTTTCGAAAAAGAAAAAATCTTTAATTTCAAAAATATTCTTATAAATTTTGATATTTCCAAAATATCCATGTAACACTACGATTTAGTTAGATCCAGCGATCCAGTTCGAACTTGCGACCCAACGATCCAGTTCGATCTTACGACCCATTTCGGTCCTGTGACCCTTCGACCCTAAGACCTCTGTGACCTTTGTATCTCTTCGAACATTGGATCCTGTGACACTTGTCCCTCTACGATCTTTGGACCCCTACGATCTTTGTCCGTCTGCGACCTTTGGACCCCTGCGACCTTTATTTCTCTGCGACCCTTAAACCCTTGCGACCATTGTCCCTCTACGACCTTTGGATCCCCGCGATCCTTGTTCCTCTGCGACCCTTGGACCCTGCGACCCTTGTCCCTCTACGACTCTTGTTACAATAATACTAAATCTACAAAAACAACGATACTAACAATATAGTCAAAATAATTTATTATTTACAAATTATTTATAAATAATATGAATAATTTTTTAAAAAATACAATGTATACAGTTGAATTATCCATTCCCAAAATTATGTTACAAAAAAACTGTTAAAAAAGAACAATTTACCAAATTACATCTTCCATAATCAACGAGCAATCATTTTTTAGACCCTTGGACCGTGCGACCCTTGTCCCCCTCCGACCCTTGTCTCCCTTCGACCCTTGTACCTCTGCGACCACTTGAACCACTGCGACCCTTATCTCCCTTCGACTCTTGTACCTATGCGACCCTTGTACCACTGCGACCCTTTGTCCCCTACGACCCTTTGTTTCATTAACTATAGAAGAATGGATGAATTTATATCTCTCGTAAACATGTTTATCACCTGGAAAATATCTCCCTGGCTTTTTTTCTGTTGGTAAGTTCTCTTTTGTGAGAATTCCGAGTGTTGGTATGGTGTGCCTTGTTAGAAGTTTCTCATAATTGGTTGGTTCTTCTATGTTATTGATGATCTTTTTTATCAGTCGTATGAACGTTTCTATGGTATCAAATAATTGAAATATTTGATACCATAGAAACGGAACTTGTTTTTATCAGCTTCGATTCTTGTTTTTATCTTGTGGTGGAACTGTATTAGGGAAATTAAAACGGAACCAAATTAAACAAGTAATTGAAATACTATGGTATCAAATAATTGAAATATAACAAATACTATCTTGCCATATATGACGAATGAAATCGTTAGAGCAACTCTGAAAGTTCTTCGTTTGATATAGATAACTATGGTATCAAATAATTGAAATATGATAAATAAAATCAGATAAATCTATGAATCTAGGGTTTGGGAAACAGAAATGTAAAAAAAGGAACACATTTTCAAAGTGTGCCCACAAAAAATGCGCAAAACATATATGAACCAACATTCGATAGTCTTTTGCTCTTGACGTGAATGAAACAAAGTCCACACAAACACACATTTTCATTTGTTGTTCAAATGAGGTTCGAAGCAATCAAAATACAACGGAATTCAATCTATGAAGATTATAGGGGGAAACAGTAGACAAGGTATATCATCAAGAACGGTGTCCAGTTCGACTTTGAGGGTACAACCCACGTTAAAGCCATTATCTTAACAAAACTTTGTCCAACCCATGGTGATGTTAGCGCCACCGCGTTTCACGGGTGATAACACGAAAAGTGTATCAATTTAGGTTAAGTATTAGTGTCATTTTTGCATATATTTCTTAGTTTGATTTACATTTTCGATATGATTCTTCTTTACATACGCCCGTTTTGTTGGTTTTCAGGTTTTAAGGCGACAAGGCCTAAACAAGCATAAAAAGACGCATTCTTAAATAAAACCACACATATTGAAGATAAATTCACTCGGAGCCAAAATCAAGCCTCTGAACTCAAAGGAACACCCGAGCAACAAGCGGAAAAGAGCAAAAACAAGGATAGGAGAGTGCCTGCTCGGGCACTGGGGTCTACCCGCTCGGGCAAAACCTACGGATGGCTGTACTAGGTAAGCTTCCAACCCTTGATCGCCTCACTTATCTGGATATCGACACAACATGCAGGTTATGTAACCAGCAAATGGAGAACCACAACCACTTGTTCTTTGAGTGTGGATATGCCCAGCAAATATGGTACCAAGTATGTGACCGATTGCACATCCCGCGGACCATCATGACAATTCGCGACGCACTCACATGGCTGAGGAGAAATGCTGCTCGAGATGATTGCTTAGCGCGAGCACAGGTGTATGCCATTGCGGCCTCGATCTACCATCTTTGGCGTGTCAGAAATGGAAGCATATGTACCCTGCTTCATAGCTGCGATGTGAGATACTACTGTAGTGTGTATTGTCGTAGCACAGTATGGGTGGCCTGCGTGTTATCCCATGTGTGTTAATGACATCCAGTTTGTATGTGTAACCGTTCTCTTTTCCCTTCATGGGACACACGGAATAAATTTACTTCCAACAAAAAAAAAACCTACGGGGTTTAATTGCAACACCATGCACGACCTGGGCACGAAGACTACATGATCGGGTAGTGATACCCGATCGAGCGCAAACTAGGTACCCGCTCGGGCGTTAATTGTTCCTGAAAAACCCCGAGAGTTTACACGACTCAGGCTGTTCAATCACACGATCGGGTGCTTATGCCCGATCGGGCAGGACGGAGTACACGACCGGACGAGGCTCTACACGACCGGGTAAAAGGTGCACCCGAGCGGGCCGCCTTTCTCGCAATAAACTAGATCTTGAATTCAAACGAGCTAATTAATAGACCAAAACAGATCGAGACGCGAAGGGGGGATGCCTAGGGCAAAAAAAGGCTTGGAAATCATCAAAAAAGGCTTGGGAGACGCTGGAGAAGGAGAGAAGCATCAATCCACACATCGGTAACACAATAGGGAAGATCGAGGCATCGAGTTTCCTAGGGTTTATCATATCTAGGGTTGTGTTACTTCCTTTGTCTGTAATCTCCATGAGTGAGTAGATTCCTAACTATGGATTAGGGATATCGGATTGTAACGGATGTACAAACTTATGCGTTAATGCTTAGATCTATTGTATTTATCTTTATATTTGGTTCTACAATCAACACTGTTAACGTCTACACTAGTGTTGCCCGCTCAGTAACATAGGAATTCATATTTTGCTGGAAGGTTAAAGTATGAATACGGAACCGTTGAGTTGTAGGTTAAGTTCGATTAATGAGAATCTGACCGGTCGGTTAATCGACTTAGGAATTAGGATTGCGTTCGTAAAGCTGCCATAGTACGGGTTAATCACTGCTGGAAGGTAGGGTTGCACGTACTCATGGTTAGGAGGTCTAGGCTCAGCAGAATCATTCCTCACAATAGAGCATGAATTTCCCATTATCAAGATAATTCGATAGGTTTATGATCTTTAGTTGTTACATCCATATGATTCCCGATATCCCGACACCCGTAGTGTTCGTTATTGTCAAGTCTTCCCCTACCTTCTATCGTTGCCACCATTAGTTTAGTTTTTTAGATAGTTACACCACGCCATCATCTACTTCCCTTCGTCTTAGTTTAGTGATATTCTTAGGATTGGCTGCATTAGTCGCTAGAGTTCGACCCTGGTACTACGCGATCCGTATACTTGCGGTGAAGTGGTCTAGGAAATATATTTAACTTGATATTTCCCACATCAAGTTTTTGGCGCCGTTGCCGGGGACTAATAATGACCTAGACTAGGAATTAGCTAGATTAAGATCTAGTCCTTTCCGGAGTCTTCTTTTGTTTTCGCATTTTTTTTTCGTTTTTCCTTTTATCGAGTCTATTCTATCTACCGCGGATTTACACTTTGGTGTTTTATTTCTTGTTGTGCAGGAGCCTTGTATGAGAAGTTCCACTCAAAAGCTCCTCATTTACGATCCCGAGGTTGAGCGAACTTTAAGGAGCCTGCGCAAGAAGAGAAGGATTGGAATAGCGGATTCAGAGTCCGAGGTAGAAAGAGCGAGAAATCACGAGACACACGCCTCTGAGGAGGAAGAAACCACTAGTGCAAGCAGCGGAGAGGACAACGCAAGTAACACCGACATGGCTGCTGCTGCTGATGAGACTTACAGAGCCTACACCGCTTCGAAGCACACGCAGTTACTTTCGTGCATGGCCCGCACGATCGATAATCAGGTTGAGCTACAACCAGCCTTCATACAAATGCTCAACAACTCGGCCTTTAGAGGAATGGAGAACGAAGATCCGAACTCCCACCTTACGGACTTCAAGATGCTTTGCAGCACTACCAAGGTTGGTACGGGAGTTACTCGAGAGGATCTCTACTTGATGGCGTTCCCTTTCTCACTTAAAGACGCGGCGCAACGTTGGCTGTTCAACTTGCCGGCTGCATCAATTACATCGTGGGATGATTTGGAGCAACGGTTCATGCAACAATTCTTCCCGGATCATAGAACGCTTCTCGCCAAGAATCGCATTAATTCTTTCATACAAGAAAGAGGCGAGACATTACACGATGCATGGGAGAGATTTAAGAACTACCAGTGGATATGCCCACACCACGGAACGGATAAGAAGTATCGGAATTAACGGACTTGAAGCAGCAAGTTGGCGAGATACATCGGATGATAGCTGGACTTCATGTGGACCGACACGACGCATCTGTAGGCCAAGGGATGGAGGAAGTGAACTACGTTAGCAATCGAGGCTACCAGCAAAATTATATCAAGAGCCATCCCAACCTCTCATATGGCAACACGAGAAATGTAGCGAATCCGCAAGACTTCCCAATCGCGGATAATGGCGAGAAACCAGAATCAAGGTTTCCAGCCGCGAGGAAGTGGCCAAGACTACGATTATCAGCCTCGTGCACAATCTTCAGGTGATTCTGAGATTCTTTCTATGCTCCAATTCATGCACCAAGAGCAGAAAAGTGCGCTTGGAGGGATTAGGGCTGAACAAGAGGACATGAAGAAGAGAATGGACGGATTTCAGACGCATTTGAGACTCCTCGAAACGCAAGTGCCGCAGCTAGCCCAAGGTTCGAACCGACAACCCAGACAGCTTCCCGAAAAACCCGATGCGAACCCCCGCGAGCAAGTAAATGCCATCTTCCTAAGGAGCGGGAACACGATAGGGTAACCAATGCCTCCCATGGCTACAAGAGAAGAGCCTTTGAGTGATAAGATCGAACAACCCATCACTCCAGCCGTGGAAGAGAAGGCGACCGAGGAAGAAGAGAGGGTGTTACCCTACGTAGCACCTCCCCCGAGGGTACCACCATTGCCCTTTCCGCAGCGTCAGAGGAAGCAAAGTGACGAGGTCCAATTCTTTCAATTCGTGGAACTCTTGAGGAAGTTACAAGTCACTATCGCTTTCTACGATGCACTCGTGAAGATGTCGTCTCGCAAAGTTCCTTAAAGACATCATAACAAGGAGAAGGACCGTAGACAATGAGATGGTAATGGTCACGAACTCTCTCATACAACCACCGACTTTGGCTAAGAAGATGCCCAATCCAGGTAACTTCGTCATCCCTTGTAAGATCTATGACTACGAGATTGAACATGCACTAATTGACATCGGAGCGAGTGTAAGCTTGCTACCATTATCTCTCGTTGAAAAGCTTAATCGAGTAGGAGATCTTCAGCCCACGCGCATGCTAATCACCCTAGCCGACCAATCCGTGCGGAATCCCGAGGGCATATTAATGAACGTAGCAGTGCAAGTTGGAAAGTTCTAGTTCCCCACAGATTTTTTCGTTGTGGACATGGAGATCAATCCGAGGATCCCCATCATTTTGGGAAGACCGTTCCTCAACAGGGTGAATATGGTGATATACTGTGCCGAGGGCAGGCTGGTGATGAAGTTTGGGGACGAATCCATCGAGTTCAAACTCCACGAGCCATTGAAGAAGCCGTACATGCCCGAACCCGTGATGCATATCGACACGGTGGATGAATTAGTAGAGAAAATTACACATGAGTATCGGACAATCCACCCCATGGAGCTAGCACTTTCAGCGTGTAGTGGAAGCACATTTCAGTCGTCTCAAAATGTAGAATAATGCATAGACCTCATGGAGGAGTTGATTGAACTCAAATCCAGCATGGACCCGAGCGGGCAGAACACAGAGCCCGACCGGGCTGAACGACCACAGAAGAACCCGCACGGGCAGGATCATAACCCGACTCGGGCAGTACTCACGGGGGTAAATGCTGCAATTAGCTACCCGAGCGGGGGGATGCATGAACCCGATCGGGTGGTTGAACTGGATGAGAACCCGCCCGGGCGACCCCACAGCCCGACTCGTGTACCACTCACGGGGATAAATGGCACAAATTGTACCCCGAGCGGGTTGGTCAAAGAGTCCGATCGGGCAGAGCATATGGACAGGAACTCGCTCGGGTGTACTCACAGCCCGACTCGGGTAGGTCCTACGGGGGTAAAAGACACTATTCTTAACCCGATCGGGTTAGCTGATGAACCCGATCGGGCAGTTCCTCTTCCACCTTGCTCTACATCTCCTATGCCTTGTATCACCCACTTTCACACAGACCCCGACTGGAGTGCCGAGAAAGCACCCAAGGTTCAGCTTAAGCCCCTCCCGTAGGGGCTCAGGTATGAGTTTCTTGGTCACAATTCTACATACCCCGTGATTATCAATGACGCGCTTGATAGAACACAAGTGGACAAACTCCTCTGCGCATTCAAGAGATATCGAGCTGCCATCGGTTACACACTGGAGGACATCAGGGGTATCGACCCTCAAATTTGCACACCGTATCCACTTAGAAGATGAGTCGAAGTCATCGATAGAGTGTCAACGCCGACTCAACCCCAACATGACAGAGGTCGTCAAGAAAGAAGTGCTGAAGCTTCTAGATGTTGGTCTCATATACCCCATCTCAGATAGCACTTGGGTCAGCCCCGGTACAAGTGGTACCGAAGAAGGGAGGCATCACCGTCGTCCCAAACGAAAACAACGAGCTCATTCCTACACGGACGGTAACAGGATGGCGGATGTGCATAGATTATCGCAAACTGAACAAGCATACCAGGAAGGATCATTTCCCTTTGCCTTTTATTGATCAAATGCTTGAGAGGTTAGCGCTTCACTCCTATTTTTGTTTAATTGATGGCTATTCAGGGTTCTTCCAGATCCCGATCCACCCAAATGACCAAGAGAAGACAACATTCACTTGCCCACATGGGACGTTCGCTTACCGCCGGATGCCATTTGGCTTATGCAATGCACCCGCCACGTTTCAAAGATGTATGACTTCCATCTTTTCTTATGTTCATGGCGATATTATGGAGGTGTTCATGGATGACTTTTCAGTCCATGGCTCCTCCTTTGATTTGTGTCTGACCAATCTCTGTAAAGTGTTAGACAGGTGTTTGCAAGCGAATCTTGTGCTAAATTGGGAGAAGTGTCACTTAATGGTACGGGAAGGAATTGTTCTAGGGCACAAGATCTCAGAAAAGGGGATTGAGGTCGACAAGGCTAAGGTTGAGGTGATCGAGAATCTACCCCTCCTAGAAATGTCAAAGCAATCCGTAGCTTCCTTGGGCATGCGAGGTTTTATCGGAGGTTCATCAAGGACTTCTCCAAGATTTCCAAACCGCTCACCGACCTCTTGAGTAAAGATGCTGTGTTCGAATTCAATGAGGAGTGTCATGTTGCTTTCGAGAAGCTCAAGAAAGCGTTGATTTCGCCCCCTATCATCCAGCCTCCAGATTGGAAGCTACCTTTTGAGCTCATGTGCGACACAAGTGACCACGCTCTGGGGGCTGTATTGGGACAACGAAAGGATAAAGTGATGCATGCCATCTATTACGCCAGTCGTACTTTAGACAACGCTCAGTGCAATTACTCCACTACGGAGAAAGAGTTGCTGGCCATTGTCTTTGCTTTCGAGAAGTTTCCCTCCTACCTTGTTGGGTCCAAGGTAATTGTCTACTCCGATCATGCAGCGCTGAAATATTTGATTGACAAAAAGGATGCGAAACCAAGGTTGATTCGGTGGGTCTTAGTTCTTCAAGAATTCGATTTGGAGATACGCGATAGAAAAGGGACAGAAAACAGCGTGGCCGACAACTTGTCTCGCCTTGAGATTTCCGACAGGATCCCTATAGACGACTCTCTTAGAGATGATGTCGTCATGGCCATAGACGGAACGCCTATTCCGTGGTACGCAGATTTCATAAACTACCTCGTATGTGAGACTCTCCCACAAGGCCTGAACCACAACGCAAGGAAGAAGTTCCTACACAACGTCAAGGCCTACTTTTGGGAGGAGCCCTATCTATTTAATAGAGGGACCGACGGTTTATTTTGGCGTTGTATCCTGAAAGAAGAGGTAGTTGATGTGCTTTTCCACTTTCATTTTTCCGGCTATGCAGGGCACTTTGCCGCCTCTAAAACAACAACAAGAGTTCTCCAAGCCGGATTCTATTGGCCTACGCATTCACGGGTATGTCTCAGCTTGTGACGTATGTAAAAGGATGGGAAACGTCTCTAGAAGGCAGGAGGGACCTCAGCAATATATCTTGGAAGTCGAGCCATTTGATGTATGGGGCATCGACTTCATGGGACCATTCCCTTCGTCTTGCGGAAATCAATAAATCTTGGTCGCTGTGGATTATGTGACGAAATGGGTGGAAACGCTAGCATGCCCGACCAACGATGCCAAGGCAGTCACCAAGCTCTTTAAACGAATCATCTTTCCTAGATTTGGCGTTCCAAGAGTTGTGATTAGTGATGGAGGAAAGCACTTCATCAATCGGGTGATCGAGACACTATTGGCGAAATACGGAGTGAAGGACAAGATCGCCACAACCTATCACCCTTAGACAAGTGGACAAGTAGAAGTATCCAATCGAGAAATCAAGTCCATCCTAGAAAAGACCGTCTCAAAATCCCGACGAGATTAGGCTCTAAAGCTAGATGCTGCAGTTTGGGCTTTTAGAATGGCTTTCAAGACTCCGATTGGTATGACACCATTTCAGCTCGTATATGGAAAAGCATGTCACCTCCCCGTCGAACTGGAACACAAAGCATATGGGGCCATAAAAACGCTGAATTACGACCTCAAAACGGCTGAGGAGAAGCGGGTTCTCCAGATTCACCATCTAGAGGAGATGCGACAAAATGCCTACGAGAACGCAAAGATTTACAAAGAGCGTTCAAAGAAGTGGCATGACAAGCACATTCTTCAACGCTCGTTCAAAGAAGGTGATCAGGTGCTTCTATTCAATTCCCGCTTGAAGTTATTTCCAGGAAAGCTCAAGTCACGATGGTCGGGACCTTTCATGGTCAAAGGAGTTTCACCGCATGGAGCCGTGGAATTAGACAACGGGATTGGAGGAACATTCTTGGCGAATGTGCAGAGAGTGAAGGCATATTGTGTTGATAGAATGGAGGATGGAATAGGCAAATTGCCTCTTTCCGACATTACATGCATATGAAGACGCTAGGGTCGAGCTTAAGACCGAAAACAAGCGCTTCTTGGGAGGCAACCCGAGCCACATATCCTTTTTCATCATCTTCATTTCATTTCTGTTTTCGAACTTCTTTTTAGACATGGACATTTTTTTAGGAGTTAGGGTTTTAGTAGACTTATAATTTTTGCTACATGGTTTTCCTCGCTTTCTTTTTCAGTTTTGCAGCAAACGCCCGGTCGGGCAGACGATATCACCCGTGCGGGCTAGGTCAAATTCAATAAGGCACGATCGGGCGATTTCATGTGGCCCACACGGGCACAGTGCGGATGTGTCACAACTCCGGATGTATCACAATTCGAGAAAGCTACACACATCAGGTGTACTCGTTATCCTTTTTATATTTTCTCGGTTTTTTTACATGCGGGTATCCCTCATAGGTCTCGAACACCGGGACTGTGTTCCATTCAAGTCTGGGGGGTACTCTTCATTTAGAGTGATACGGATTATTTTTTTTAGAGTGACATATTTGCGCTTAGGATTAGGATTAGGATTAGAATTAGGTTTAGGAATAAGAGATGGATACCTAGTAAAAAAAATTTCGAGCTTTAGTCATTTTTATGCGACCTTGTCGAATCGTGAACAATAGTCTAGGTTTGCTTAGAAGCCTTTTGGATACCGATTAGTCGAGTAGTTGTATTTGAAGTCTTGATCTATAGTTGAATTCACCCCTTAGATTTCAGTATCAAGTAGCCATATCTCCGTGTATACCGTTTAGCCTTTGCTTAGTTGATATATTCATATCGTTCATAGTTATTAGATGCCACACGCTTATACTCCGCTGTCATCTAGGATAAGTTTTTGACTATTCCGAGTTAGGATTGAAATTAGTACATCGATGATCAATGGTTTGGGTCTAAGTGGTGGGTAGAGGCGATGTTTTATGTCCTAAGGGTTACAGTGATGCGTAATCAAGAAAAGAAAAAAAAAAGCGAAAAAAAAATTAAGATCTTCAATAACGCACCTCTTCACTCCGCTAAGGTCACGCGACCTTATGAGTGTGCCATAGGTAGCCTGGATCTAAGTAGAAAGCTATCCCTCTTCGACTTCGACGTCCTAGGAACAAAGTGTGGATCTAAGTATCGAAAAGAGAAAAAATGAATAAGAACGAGAAAAACGATTTTAATGATATCAAAAGCTTAGGGAAATCGGTATGGAGATCGCTTGGACGTTGTCTAGGGTTGTGAAATAGACTTAGATTTTTGGTAGGATTTCATGGCTCAACACTTTCGGTAGATACAAGGCTATACTCGGTACGCTTAGGCTTTTGTTCATGTGACGCGTTGATTTTCGGAATGACTAACTCTCCAAACTTTTTGTGCTAGTATCCATCGTTATTAGATTCTTCCTACACTTTTCTTTAGTTTTGTTTGAGGACAAACAAAGGTTCAGGTCTGGGGGAGTTTGATAACACGAAAAGTGTATCAATTTTAGGTTAGGTATTAGTGTCATTTTCGCATATATTTCTTAGTTTGATTTACATTTTCGATATGATTCTTCTTTACATACGCCCGTTTTGTTGGTTTTAAGGCGACAAGGCCTAAACGAGCATAAAAAGACGAATTCCTGAGTAAAACCACACATATTGAAGATAAATTCACTCGGAGCCAAAATCAAGCCTCTGAACTCAAAGGAACACCCGAGCAACGAGCGAAAAAGAGCAAAAACAAGGATAGAAGAGTGCCCGCTCGGGCACTGGGGTCTACCCCCTCGGGCAAAACCTACGGGGTTTAATTGCAACACCTTGCACGACCCGGGCACGAAGACTACATGCTCTACACGACCGGGTAAAAGGTGTACCCGAGCGGGTCGCCTTTCTCGCAACAAACTAGATCTTCAATTCAAACGAGCTAATTAATAGACCAGAACAGATCGAGATGCGAAGGGGGGACGCCTAGGGAAAAAAAAGGCTTGGAAATCATAAGGAAAGGCTTGGGAGACGCTGGAGAAGGAGAGAAGCATCAATCCACACATCGGTAACACAATAGGGAAGATCGAGGCATCGAGTTTCCTAGGGTTTATCATGTCTAGGGTTGTGTTACTTCCTTTGTCTGTAATCTCCATGAGTGAGTAGATTCCCATCTATGGGTTAGGGATATCGGATTGTAACGGATGTACAAACTTAAGTGTTAATGCTTAGATCTATTGTATTTATCTTGATATTTGGTTCTACAATCAACACCGTTAACGTCTACACTAGTGTTGCCCGCTCAGTAACATAGGAATTCATGATTTGCTGAAGGTTAAAGTATGAATCCGGAACCGTTGAGTTGTAGGTTAAGTTCGATTAATGAGAATCTGACCGGTCGGTTAATCGACTTAGGAATTAGGATTGCATTCGTAAAGCTGCCATAATACGGGTTAATCACTACTAGAAGGTAGGGTTGCACGTACTCATGGTTAGGAGGTCTAGGCTTGGCAGAATCATTCCTCACCTTAGAGCATGAATTTCCCATTATCAAGATAATTCAATAGGTTTATGATCTTTAGTTGTTACATCCATATGATTCTCGGTATCCCGACACCCGTAGTGTTCGTTATTGTCAAGTCTTCCCCAACCTTCTATCGTTGCCACCATTAGTTTAGTTTTCTAGATAGTTACACCACGCCATCATCTACTTCTCTTCGTCTTAGTTTAGTGATATTCTTAGGATTGGCTGCATTAGTCGCTAGAGTTCGACCCTGGTACTACGCGATCCGTATACTTGCGGAGAAGTGGTCTAGGAAATATATTTAACTTGATATTTCCCACATCAACGTGCCTTAGATGTGCCTCCAAAATGTCTATGTAATTGGTTATCAGATCAACCTTACTTCATCTACCACAAAGACCATTCGACCTCGTAAACTCTATCGAAAGTGTCTGCGATAACCAAATAAATTTACAACGACGCCAAACTAATGCATATACGGTCAGATTTGATGAATCGAATAAATCGGTTTGAGTTCACTTACCACTGCATCTATGGCCAGATTTAAACGCGTGACTGGTACCGTGAAAATCCTCTCATCAGAAGAAAATGACACTGCTTCTACGAAATGTTTCATTTTCGACAAAAAATGGATAGAAGATGATGAGAGTTAGAGAGAGAGAGAGAGTGTCGTTATTAGAAAAAAGGAAACAGCTGGAATATGAAAAGACATGACCCTAACATTGAATCTCCGTCAGATGGAAATTCAAAAAGTTTTTTCAAATTTTGGTGAAAAGTTCGGAGGGAATTTTGGTGAAAATGATAAAATGTCAAAAACAAATCAAATGAGGGTCGCATGAGAGTCACATGGGTCGCATTGGTCGTTCATGGGTTGGAAGACAGGAGTCTGATAGCAAAATGACAAGTCGCATGAGTCCTCCATGGGTCATATGTGGTCGCATGAGTCCTCCATGGGTCATATGTGGTCCATGAGTCGTCCATGGGTCATATGTGGTCATATTGGGTCGCATAAGTCGTACAAGGGTCATGTGTGGCCGCATGAGTCGTACATGGGTCATGTGTGGTCGCATGAGTCGTACAAGGGTCATGTGTGGCCGCATGAGTCGTACATGGGTCATGTGTGGTCGCATGAGTCGTACAAGGGTCATATGTGGTCGCAT
>CM071863.1:30053377-30096993 GCA_036759665.1 Gynandropsis gynandra | reverse complement strand
TCCACACAAACTCCTCTTCCCCTTCAGGTTCTTGAACCACTTTGCTTGCTCTTTTCGCCGGCGGAGGTTCAACATATGGCGCAGACTCCTTCGATAAAGGTCCAACACCTGCATAAAATTTACCTCATTAAACATATGACGACCAATGCGACCCATGCTCTCCATGCGACCCATGCAACCTATGAGACCTATGCGACCCATGCCACCTATGCGACCTCAAATGACCGTACTTACTTGGTTCGTTACATTCACTAAATATTACTTACTTGGTGGAACTCCATTAGGAGCAATGTTTGTCAAATCCTCATTTCAGCCATCTCCGCTTGGCACTTTTCTTGACACTAGATTTGGACGTCGAAGAAATTCAAAAGCAAAATCACCAACAGTATCGGAAGATTGGTTTTTGGTGATCACAACTTTCTCGGAAGCCTTTGATTTTGGATTAGGCATATGAATCTCGGCATCCCTTAGAAGGTCTCTTACGGTGTTGATGATTCTCTTCTCCAACATCCTTATTTCCCCTATTAATTTCTGCTCCAGTGTCAGAGGGACTGCAACATCAGCATCAGCATCACTCACGCTCTCCTTCCTCTTAGTCCATTTTTCCTTCTTTTTTTGATCACCGAGAGCTGCTTTTCGTGTCACCAGTTCTTGCTTACGAAAATCCTCCCAACAAATACCCTTCGGATTTCTACGAAGATGTTTCATCCATATCGGAACATTGGGATCGTCACATCCCTCGTAATCCTCCAGATCAGAAAGTAAAGCTTCCTCTTCGTGTTCAGCATGAAGAATACTTAGAATATGCTGAAAAACAAAAAATAACCATTATTACCCTCTGTGACCCTACTTGCGCCAACAACATCAAAGTTGCGAACCTCTTCTGGTCGTCGGAATTCTTCGCCTTCACAAGCTTTTCACTGACTTGTTCGGGGGTAACCTTTCCACGGTCGAAATTCTTCAGCCTGAATGTGACACCAATCATGGACTCCCATCCTATGGGATATGGTCCGCATTTCAATCCAAAAATTAGTGTGTGCTCCACTATAGAGTACCGGATGGGAATGACGTTTATGACGAAACACAACTCAATATTGTCCCGTATAATCACGGAGTGATTTAGTAGGACAGACATTTGAACCTTCGTCAATGTGGAGTCACATTGTAAGTGAAATAAATGCCTAAATTGTGACTCCTTCTCGAAGTAATGCAACTCGTGTTCATGTAAGATTCCTCTCAGCGTCCTTATTGTCTCGTGAGGATAACACTTGGTGGTGATGTTTGGCATTCTAGACGTTTTTGTATAAACGTTTTTTTATTTTCAATTTTTTTTTAAATTTTACGTTTTAATTTTTTTTAAAAAAAAAAAATTGCCGACGGGCTCGCCTGCCGTCCGGAAAAGTTTGTAAAAAAAAAAAGTTTCCCAACTGAACAAAGCCATCGAGAAATTTCCCGACGGAACCTTGCCGTCCGGAAAAGTTTGTAAAAAAAAAAAAGTTTCCCGACTGAACAACCCGACGGCGGTGTTCAGTCGGGAAATTTCCCGACGGCTCAATCCGTCCGGAATTTCCCGACGATTTTCCAACTATCCTTTCAGTCCGCAATTGCGGACGGTTTGCGGACTGGAGCTGATTGCCGACGAAGTAATGCAACTCGTGTTCATGTAAGATTCCTCTCAGCGTCCTTATTGTCTCGTGAGGATAACACTTGGTGGTGATCTTTGGCATTCTGTCCATGCGCTTGAATTCATACACAAATTTCGGCTTTGGCGCCACCTGCAAAATGACCAATTACGAATACATTATACTTCTAACGACTTAAACGACCCATGCGACTCAACCGACCCGTGCGACTCAAACGACTTGTGCGACCCATGCGACTCAAACGACCCTCAGACACTCTGCGACACTCAACCGACTCACTGAGACTCAACCGACCGAAGCCCCTCAAACGACCATTGTGACCCATCCCACTCACCGAGACAACCGACTCACTGAGTCGAAGATGGTCATGCAACTACTGCGACCCTTGCTACTCAACCGACTCACTGAGTCGAAGATGTTTATGCAACTCCTACGACCCTTGCAACCTAATTGACTCACTGACACTCACCCATTTCAAATCAATAAACCATTTTACGACTCGAAAGCTTCCAAAACCCTAGAAATCGATCTACTTAGACTTATTGACGCCACTGAAGATTGACTCGTGCTCTCTTCGTCACTGCTACTGCTGATTCTAGCCATTTTCCTTCTCGCTAACTTCCAATCGATCCCTCACAAGTTCGACATCACTTATTTCTTTCTTGCTATAAACTTTTAAACATGTTTCACTTCGAAATCTGTTCGGCTTTTTCGTTTTTTACAGTTTTTCACGTCGAAAAACTGCCGAACGTGGGTTTTTTCACGTTCGAACATTAAGGACAAGTTTGTCTTTTCTTCAGTTTTTTTCGGATTTAATAATTATTTCAGGGAATGGTATTTTTGAAGTGGTTTAGCCCTATAAGGGTATTTCTGATATTCCGCCATATTAAAATATATTTAATTATATTTTTATTTTTAATGTAAAATATTTATAATAAATAAATAAAGAACTAAATGATGTATCAATCTGATATACTTTTTAAACGATGTGATATATTTTTAGATATTTCACATTTTTAAATTTTTTATGATTATGTAAATTTTTAATATTAAATTTAGACCATCTTATTTACTTTTAAATATTAATCTTATTTTATGTTTGTTTTATCTGATGTTGTTGGATAAATTTAATATTTAAATTTAATCATATCATATTGTATAAATTATAAATTGTTTTATCTAATTTTAAAGATAAATCTAAAAAATATAAAATTTATTCTATAATAAAATAAAAAATTATTAATAATATTTAAACAATATTTTCTGAAATAAATTTAATAATAATTATTATTAATATTATTATTATAATTATTATTACTACTAAATTATATTACTTTTATTACTATTTTTTGAAAATCCATTTATAAAAAATATCATTACTATTATTATTTACCATTATGTTTTAAAAAGAAATTTATTTTTATTTAGTATTAAAATTATTGATATTAAATGATATTCATCAAATAAAAAGATTGTTAATTGTTTTTAATACTAAATTAATTACATTTCAAATGTTTTTTTCTAATGAAACTATCTAAAAAATTTAATTTATTTGATTTGAAAAGTTTATTAATTTTAATATTAATTTTCTTACAAAATTTGTTTCTGATTGTTTTATATTTTACTTTAGTTTTTTATTTTAAATTCGTATTTAGAATTTTTATTTAATTTTTTATTACAATTTTCATCTTTTTTGTTAACAAAATATTATAGACATAAATTAAAAAATACTTTATATTTATTACATTTCTTAGAAATTAAATTTCGAAATATTAAATATTAATTAATATATGATGTGTCTATATTATAAACATTTATTGAAAACGTTATTAGGAAATATATGTATTTATTTGCATCATTTTATAAAAAAAAATGTTAAATAAGAATTATAAATATAAACATATATGCATATAAATAAAATACATGTTTAGAGAATAAAAGAAAAACATAATCAAAATAAGTTATTTTCAAAGAATTATAAATTTAAAAATCTTGTATATATATTCACTGTAACATTTATTTAAAAATTATATTCTAAGATAAATTTTTAAATTTTATTTTTTAAACGAATTTTAAAGAATTTATTTCATAATTTTTTCATATAAATATGAAGTAATGATGAAAATAGAAACTTTATATATAAGATTACTAGTTTTGTAACGGCGTATGTAAGATATTATTTTTAGTAAAAATTGATATAAAGGTTGAATAAAATTTATATATATATATATATACATATATTACATCAAAATATGTTATGTAATAATGTTCAATCTTTTTATAGAGAATTCATTATTGAGTTTTTATATAATTATAAAGTAAATAATTATAAATTATGAAATATTTCTTTGAAAATAAAGTTTATTATTTTCGTACATATTGTTTAGTTGTCATCGAAACGACGACGTATAATTTTCATGAGTAAATACCGGACGCGATAAATATATACCAACTTTATTTAAGCTTTTTCCTTGACATTTTGATGCGATTCAAAGTTAAAACAAATATTAACCTAAACTACCCGCAAGTGCACGACACGTGTGTAGTACTCTAGATGTCGATCTCACAGGGTCTACGCAATACAAACTAAATTCAAATTATGAATCAAACTTGGAAACAACGAAGTATTGGTTTTAAGATTGAAATAACTAACAACAATAAACTAATGAGTTCTTAACAGTGAGACAAACGTTTTAGGAATCCGGTTTCACCACAAGACTACCGAAACCAACAATCAACCTATCTAATCATGCAATCCCAATCAAGTTATCTAAGGTAGACGATCCTAATATGATATCTACCCTCTCTCAAGGCATAGACACGTGATCTAGTCAAGTTATCCCCAACTTTCGTGGCTGCCACCTTAAGCTAAACCCATAAGTTCTATGATTCATTCGTTCTACCAGCAACCGTCGCTATCCTACTTTAGTGGCCTAACCTCGGTTATTCTAAACCTGATCTTCTAGGACTAGAATTCTCCTTTCAGTCCTTCTCCTAATCCCTAACACACGCATCTACTTGGCCTTCGTAAATACAAGTCATTCTAGCATTCAGACAAAGAATAGATAAACGAAATACGGGAAATTGTATTCAAAGATAAATCAAAAGTGGTTCCGGGATAGCCAAGGGCTAATCCCTTCTCCTAGAAAAAAAACGACTACTCGCTCATGCGTTCGAAAGAAAACATAATCGAAGTAGAAAGTCTAGAGAACATAAAAACCAAACGAAAATCGAAGTCCTGATTTAATCTTCAACGCCCTTTGAATGTCTCCTCCGCAAGAGTGTTCTTCTTCTCTGATTCTCTCTCTACTCTCTCTCACGCATGAATTCTCAAAAAACTAACTGAGTCCCCTCGACCCTTAGCTCCTCTCCTTCCCTTTCCTTCTTCTTTTCTTTCCTCTTCTCCTGGTTTTTCCTTTTGGCCGTTCACTTCTTTCTTCTTTTTCGCAGCAGCCACCGTTTTACCTTTTTCATGTGTTTTCCATTCTTGATGAAGTTGGGCAACGTTTCCATTCTATTCTCCAGCAAAATATCTCTTATTACTCTTCTCTGATGTCGTTTTCCTCTTTTTATATGTAACTAACAAGTTACTTTTCATGTTTAAACAAGTTTCCTTTTCTGGTTTTTGCAGGTGAAGGACGCAACCCGCGCGGGCTAGAGTGTGTGTCCCACTCGGGCTAGAGCTGCTGTGTTTGCTGGAAACAAGGCCCCCGCGTGTGCTAAGTGAGTGCCCCACGGGGGCTCACTTGGAGAGGCTGTATCCGTGCGTGTTGAATGCTTTCCCGACCCGTGCTCGTTCTGCTGGACCAAATGCTGAACCAAAGGCCCCGCGCGGGTTGAGGAGTGCCCCGCGCGGGCTGAAGCTTCTCATGAAGACCCGTGCGTGCTGAGGACCTCCCCGACTCTGGCTGAATTTGCTGGGGGTCAGGCCCCGCGCGTGCTAGGTGAATGCCTCGCGTGGGCTGTATTATTCCTCGCTGATTCTCATCCCGTTTATTCCGTGATGATCCTCAATGTTATTACTTTGTCTCGTGTACGTCCTTTAGCTCCAAAATGAACCGAATTTGCATTACAACCTGTAAGGACACAAAAACACGAAAACGAGTAAAACGGATACAAAATCATATGTAATCATCGTATCTATATCATAAACATCTGTTAAATCATGCGAGAAATATGCATAAAAACGAGATGATCAAAATCCCCTAGACTTGAATGTTTGCTTGTCCCTAAGCAAACGTAAACGTGAATCACGTGGGGCATATAAAAAAACGAGAATTCTTCTTTCTCATAGAAATACCGCTAAAGCGAACCTAACCGATCAACTAGCAAGTCTAGAGCAAATTCGGCTTAATTAAAATTTTCAGTCTTCATCCTAGGTTCATCAAGGTTACCTACGAGAAAGTAAATCGAAGGCAAACTAAACAAGCCACCATAACCCACTCCACCAAACGAGACTTCTGAAAAATGCTAAACGCAGAACAATTGAGGATACTTGTTTATTTTCCGAGCTTCTCTCTTTCTTTATTCGCTTTTTTTCTTCTTCTTTCTTTTTTTATATCTTCTTTTCCTTTTCTTTTTTTATGTTATGGAGATACACTAGGCTTCTAGGACGTCGGATTTGAAGGGATCTAGCCTCTACTTAGACCCAGACTAACGATTACGATATACTCATGCATCTCATTCAAGAGTGCAGCGGAGTAGGCGACATTTTTATTATGCCATGCCCTTAGGACGTCGAAAGATGATCGCCAATCCACCACTTAGACCCGAACCACCGAAAAAGTGTCAAGGTCGATGCACTTATATCGATTTTAGATCATGTTTTTAGGCATTATTTCTATCGACAACAAATTGTTAGTGTGTGCTTTTTATTTTTCAAAACAAGCTCGATTTTATATGATCTAATAATCCTCATCAAAAGAAGTAAAGCATCGTCTATACGAAGTATGGCCATCTGAATAGAAAGAATAAATGATAAACTAGCCTAGCAACGTCGTCTAAACCTCCCAGAAGCGACACTAGGATTTCCAAAGAATTATGACCTAATATTTTTCAGCCGACTAATAAGCTCTAACGCTTATGAAAACCTAGTTCAAACATGCAAAATCTCACGGAAAAATGCCAACTTCTTAAGTATCCTAGGTTCAGGGTTCATCTCAAAACGTGACACCGGACAAGTGCCTAGGACGACTCTGACTCACGAAAGCAAAAACAATCTAAAAACTACGAAATCAAAGAGAAAATAAAAGAAAATGAAACGAAGTCACCTGACAAACGTGAGCTGCTCCCCCAGAATTTAATTGAACGACATCCTCGACGTGAAGCTCCGATGAAGGGCAAGAGAAGTGAAGTCACGTTTGTGGTGGTATTTTGTGTTTTTTTTGTGTTTTTTTTTGTTTTTTATTAACTGAGTCTAAAAAAACCAACCAAGAAAAAAATTGAAACAAAAAGTTGGGTTGCCTCCCGGAAAACGCTTATTTAACGTCTTTAAGCTTTGACATCTCCATTTCTCATGTGTGCGCGATGGATGGATCGAAAAGGGAAATGGAGTTTCCACTTTCAATCGGTTGAGCGACTCAGTAGAGCTTTAGTCGTTGCCCATTAGCTTTGAATGTTCCGCTCAAATCACTCCATAGTTCCACTTCTCCATGTGTGAATATCTCTCGTACCTAAAAAGGATCGGACCAACGAGACCGTAGGTTGCCCGAGAAATGCTTAGGACGAGAATTGAAAAGTAGAACTAAATCACCTAGTTGGAAGTCATGAGGTAGGGTCTTTTTTGTCGTGACATCCTTTAGTCACCGCTTCTTTCTTTGGCACATCATGCACGAGATTCACTCGTTCGCTGCCCAAGGTTGGATAAATGGTATCTGCATCAAAAAGTTTTATGATGTCTTTTTCTATTACCTCTTGCAAGTGCGGGTGCAGCCTCCTTTGAGTTTCGATGGAAGGTTCGTGGATGTCTTCCATAGAATTTTCGTGCATACATATTGAAGAGTCGGCATTTCTACGCTTCTTTACGCGAGTGGGTTGTTTTCTCATCTCATCTACACTCAAGTTAGCATTCATAACAGCAGGATATATTTTATCACATTCAACGTACTCATACCGAAAAGAAGGCGTAGGAGGGCCGGGCTCAAGTTTGGGTGTCTTCTCCATTGCGAAACCAGCGTGCGTTTTGTGTGGTATCTCCTCACATGGGGCGTCTCCTAGTGCTGCAATAGCACTCATGAATTTCGTGTACAGCTTGGCTCCTTCGTCCGTAAATCCTGCATCTTCGCAAACTCGTGCTAAGTATCGTACAAGAGGATTGAAAACACTTACTTGATCATGCGTGTCTTTTGCTAACTCGTCCAGCGAATCGACCGTAAAGCAAGACTCCTTGAATAAGGGTCCATTCATGGAACTGGACAAGTTGAACTCTATCGTTTCATCTCCGACACGTAAGGAAAGCTTTCCTTGTTGTACGTCTATCATGGCACCTGCAGTAGCTAAGAATGGTCTAACAAGAATAATGGGTACCCTAGCATCTTCCTTTATTTCAAGTATAACAAAATCAGCGGGAATGAAAAGATTACCTACCTTGGTGGGAACGCTTTCAACAATTCCCACCGGATATCTTACCGAACGATCCGCGAGGCATAGGGACATCTTTGTAGGTTTGAGATTCCCAAAGTCCATCCACTTGAAAACCGAGTGTGGCATCATTCTCACGCTTGCTTATAAATCACACAAAGCATTTTCAATATCAATATTACCTATTGTGCATGGAATAGAGAAGCTTCTGAGGTCCTTCAACTTCGGTGGCAGCTTGTTTTGAAGGATAGCACTGCATTCCTCGGTGAGTGCTACCGTCTCGTTCTCTTCGATATGCCTCTATTTGGAAAGAACCTCTTTGATGAGTTTGGCGTGATTAGTCATTTTTTGGAGGGCTTCCACCAATGGGATGTTGATGTCAAGCTTCTTGAGACCCTCTACAAATCCGCCCACTATCTCTTCATTCTTGCTGCTCAGCAAACGTTGAGGAAACGGTATCGGAGGTTGGTATGCTGGTGGAGCAAAGTATGGTTTATCCAAATTTGGTTCGACTCCTTCCATAATCGCGATGGTTCCTTTGCCTCTTTTCTTTGACGTTCCAGCAGCTTGCTCTTTCTCTTTGGAGGGCGAATGTTCAATCACATCGCTGCTACACACGGAAATAGCGTTAACATACTCTCTCGGGTTTAAGTCGGATTTACCGAGAAGCTATCCGGGATTCCGAGAGGATGAGGCAGCTTGTTGTGCTATGGAGTTATCTAAACTCTTCACATGGTTGCTCAAGGATTCCATCTGAGTTTTGAGCTCGTTGATCGTTGTCCCCACATCCGCATTGAATTTGGCTTGAGTTGAATGTTGTTGCCTTTGCTCCTTGATAAATGCGAGCATTACTGCCTCAAGGTTCGACGAAGGGGCTTGAGGAGCTAACGAAACTTGTTGAGCATTCTGAAATTTCTGATTATTTTGCTGGTACGGCTGCTGTGGTTGCTGAAATCCCGAATACTTCATTGGTTGAGTCGTTCGGTTTGACAAGTTCGGATGATTCCTCCAATTCGGGTTGTAACTACAAGAAATTCATGGATTAGGGACTGAGGAATCAATTCCTAATCCGTCCGAAACTCTGATTCGGGACGGATTAGGGACGGGTAAGCGCCGTCCACAAATGAGCGTCGCCAACCAATTTCCGTCCGCAATCCGTCCGTAAATACATACGGTATATGTAGTCCGCAAACCGTCTGCAATTTCGAACGAAAACGTTAGTCCGGAAATCGACGCAAAACCCGACGATTTAGAAACATATCTATATAAAATTTAACACGTCGACACAAATAAAAGTGATTTAAAAGAACATAATAATATATGAACTAGTATGGAAGTCGGTGTCCTATCTCCATCTCTCTTGAAATACTTTCAAACAATTCCTCCATTACCCTTTCTCCACTAGGTTAATATACGACATATCCAACATCATCGTCATCAATCTCGTTTTGTATTTCTTGGTCACCATGACATTGATACCCCTCTACCCTTTGTCATCTCATTTTGAATTCCGTATGATAATATGGAGTTTTGAATTCCGTATGAAAATATGGAGTGACATTCTCACTATGACTAGTTTAATCCATTTATTCAAACCATATTTAGGGTGTTTACCGTCCAAATCTCCATTTTTCTTTCCACATCCCAAATGTGCATTTTACCATAGAGCGCAAACCCAAATACTTTTGATTAAATAATTCTCTAATGTTTCTTGAAGGTTATCCTCTACAAAACTATTTTGGTGATATCAAGTCGTACGATGTGGATGGAGATAACCTGTTCTAGTAGGATATCCTGAATCAACCAAATAATATTCACCAAGTGACGGATGTGGGAAAAATGATAATTTCTTGCACAATATCGTCCGCTTAACCAGATACACCAACATATGTATATACGAACTTCATATTAAAATTACATATAACAAGAATATTCATCGTTGGTTCTGATTTTTCTTCCTCTATATGCTTCTCCATTCCTAATAGGAGGGCGTATAGGCGCATGAGTACCATCAAGAGTTCCAATGCAATCACTAAAATAAGGCCACAATCATCATTCCTCAAACTTGACTATCTTTATATAACTCCTCAGCCTCTGGTTTTAAAAGATCCGTTGCAAGCTTCAAAACAACACTTAACACATCATCTAGTTTTCTTTTCACCGAATCAAGCAAATGTTGGTACCATTGAGCAATGACTCGTATTGTCTTATCTTGACCCACCACCTCCAAAAACATAACGCTCTCCTTAATGTATATTAGGGGTGGGCACCCGCGGGTACCCGCCAGAATCTTAAGACCCGCACCCGAACTCGTCCCGCACGGGTAGTTCATTTTATTACCCGTACTCGTACCCGCAAGACACGGGTACCCGACTTTCGGATACCCGCAATAACTCTCAAAACCCGCGGGTACCCGTCCATAATTAAACAATAACATAAAAACAAAAAACAAATCTCAAAATCTCCCATTTACGATATACAATATACAAAATAAATTACATAAAAATCAATATACAATATACATATAAATTACATAAAAATCCAAAAAAATAGAAGGGACACACAACGAGCAAAGAGCGGAAACCGACAAGCCGAGATCGGAGACCGACAAGCCGAGGGCGGAGAGCGACAAGCGGCGAGAGAAGCAGAGAGCGACGAAGGTAAGCAGAGATCGGGCGGTGGGCGCCACACGAGGAGAAGAGGGGCGTGAGACTATGAGAGAGAGGAAAAGGATAGATGACAGAGGAGGAAGGCGCCAAAAGAGGAGAAGGGAGGTGCCACACGAGGAGGAGGATGAGAAAACAGGGCATCTACAGAGGAGGGAGGTGCCGCACGAGGAGGAGGGTGAAGGAGGAGGGAGGCGCCGCACGAGGAAGAGGGTGAAGGAGGAATGAGGCGCCGCACGAGAAGGAGGGTGAAGGAGGAAGGAGGCGCTGCACGAGGAGGAGGGTAGAGAGAAGAGGAAGAGGGTGAGAGTGAGAGGAGAGGCTGTCTGGAAGGAAGTGGGAAACATAAGGTTAGATTAGGGTTAAGGGTATTTAGATAATATAATTTAAAATCAGGGGCATTTTTGTAATTTTTGCGGGTACCCGCGGGTACCCGTTTATAAAATTAAAAAACCCATCCCGAATCCGAACCCGCAGGTATTAAAATTAAATTACCCGAATCCGAACCCGCACCCGCGGGTACGAGTATTTTTTTGCGGGTTCGGGACGGGTTTCGAGACGAGACGGGTAACGCGGGTTTTTTGCCCACCCCTAATGTATATGTTATGTGTCTCTTAAGCTTATATTGTTTTGACAACATCTTATATAGCATCCCAAAGGTCCTTTGATCCATCCTTAGAATATTGTAACATTGTTGATTAGATCCATGCATACTTTATTGAACATGGCGCCACTCCACACCTCTATTTGTCTTGTGTATCACTTTATCGGGATTGATGTCATTATTTTCAGACAAATTATCTTCATCATCTAACAATAAGATCTCTTCATCGTTCTCCATCAACAAAAATAATTTCATTATTTGTGATATAAATACATTCAAAAAATAAAATTATTTTGTCACTCAAACACTAAAAACATAGCTAAGAGCCAGAAATAGGAAAAGCCCAAAACATGTAAACCTAATAATAAGAAATATCGAAGAAAGTATACAACTTTGATGGTACCAAAACATAGGTTTTGTGGTCATTGAACTCTTAAAAATCCACATGGTGACAATTGCATATGAGATACATTTACTAGTTACAAGATGAGCAACATCACATGATTTCATATCAAGAACATCCATCGTAGTAAAGTCCAGTCGCATTTACATTACAATATTGATATATCGCAAAATAGAAATCTGATCCAGACCTATTAAAACTAAGGGCATGTTCTTTTTAAACATGTAGGCTCGAGAAACCGTAAACAAAGAAACCAAACTTGACATCTTAGTATATTAAACTTTGGTACTACTTTAAAGGGTGTGTTGAAGAAGTACCGAATGCAAAATACGAACAAATAAGGAAATGGAGAAGGCAAAGGTAGGAATAACATTATAGATGAGGACAAAAGATCTATAAGTATAAAATGAAGCACGCAACAAGTGAAATAACACTAGATATGGAGAAAGCAGTGTGGAATTAATGGGTATTGACTGAAAAGGGGGGGTGGGGTCCAAACTAAGTAATGGAAAATAAGAGAGGACACGTGCAAGACGTATGGCCCAAAGGGGTAAGAAGATCATGAGAGAATCAATGTAGCAGATAAAATGACGACCACTATGCAACGCCGTAACAGATTGAGAGAGACATTTTTACTGATACCGTAGGAACCAATGTTCACGACAAAAATAAATAGCACAAAATTATGGTTCTAGACTGGAGCAGATTGGATACATGTGAGAACCCAACACAGGAATCCTCGAAAAAGTTTAGATCGAAGAAGTTGCAAGCCTTGTTATTTCAGAATGCCTAAAAACTCAAATTAGACAATGATGAACAAATAGAAGACTAATAAAATCAAGTAACAAACTGGGACAGATGGAACATTCATCTCTTATATTATTTTTTCTCTAAGGAATTTGAACAAATAAGTTGTATGCAATTAGAGAATGGTTCTTAGAAACCCCAAGATTAAATATCCAATCCATCGGGATTAAGTTGCCACAAATCCGCAATTTAGGTTGAAAAAGTTCCAATCGACTTTTCGTTATCTAAAACCATCAATACAACATTGAAATCGATAAATCCATAAAATCCTAACTTTAGCTTTACTTAGAGAAGAAGAGACACAATGAACCAAAGAAATTCTAAATTACCTAAGAAGAAGACTAAGTAATGGAAGCCATAATCGGAGGGACATCGATAACAAAAGATCGGAGGAGAATTTGACAATGCAGAAAGAGAAGATGATGAATCAGGAGGTGAAAAGAAAAATGAGGATGTAATTTATAAATTTGGACTCGAAATCCAAATTAAAACGCTGAAATTTTTAAGTTTGAAAAATTTAAATTTGAACTTTGATCTTGAACCTTAAACCTTAAGTTTGAACTTTGAACCTGAACTAAATTTAAGTTTGAAATTTAAAAAAAATCTATAAAAGGAACATAAAATTCAAACTCAAACTCTAAGTCCACAAAAATAACATACACATATTGTATTGTTCTACATCTATTAGGATATAAATTATAAATTTTTATGTATAATATTGAAAAACTCTAAAATCTTAAACTAACTTTTTTATTAAAATTAGCCTCCTCACAAGATTTGATGATTTTTTTTCCGTAAATTAGCATTCTCGGAAGATTTGAGTATTTTTTTCGTAAATTTCAAAAGAGTTACAGAGAACGAGATGTATTGAATTCCATCTTTTCAAACCTATAATCATTAACCAAACGATAAAAAAATATATGTTCTAATTAAAATTTTGCCTTAAAATTTGAAGAGGAAAGATAATTGAAAAAATCATATATACTTTTAACACTAAAACTCCGTCTGATTTATAGGATACATAGATATAACGTCTAATCATCTTTCTTCGAATCTTTTGTATCACAATATTGTTAAAAAAACATAAATAAAAAATATTTGAGATGAACTTTTTCTTTAAAAAATATAGACGATAAATGAGTTAATTCAACTCACAAAATATGTTGATTATAATTTTGTGTCAAAACATTTATAACACTAACAAAATATTGTTTTTTAAAAACAACATATATAAATAAAAAAAATTAGAAAATGAGAAAAAATTTAAACAAAAATATAGTGTAATATTTATCCTAAAAGCATATTAGGAATGAGATTTTTTTTCTTCTAATATAACGATGAAAAATAGATAAATTTATAATGATAATATATTCTATTTATATGTCACCTCCCATCTGAGTTTGTAATTCATAAAAATCACAAAAATTTAACCCAATCCATAAATCTATTTTTTCTCAAAAAGAATTCTTTTTAATCAGTGAATTATTAAAATCTCGGCAATCTCTAATGTTGTTATTAAACTGTTGATATCAAAAATCTACGTCGACGAATTCCACGTTGAATGTGATGGTTTCACATCAGCATGTGTGGGCCAATAATTGGTACAATAATGCAAAAGAAATTGAAGATTGAGAGAGAGTCACCAAACCGAAGACGGAAAAAAGAAAAAAGATAATAATACTCAAGGAAATTATCATTATAATCATCCTATTTGTTTATTTATGATAAAACTATACATCTATATTTTCTTCATTATAGTTACTATATTTGATTCAATAACTATACAAATACGCAAATTTAACTTTTAACTTTCAAATTGATACACGGATCCTTAACATTATGAGATGTCATCGATTCTTTGTTAATGATTGATGATGTGGTTTCCACATCAATGATAACCATGTCCAGAACCACATCACGCAGAAATTTAAATTAGTTTTTTAATCTTTGACAAAAACATTAAATCTTCACGCACATCAAAGCAAAATCAAAATGCATGCAATTGTACAATACATACATACACCTCTACATATCTCTCCATCTCTCTCCCTTTCAATTCATTCTCTTATTCTTATTATTCTTCTTTATCCTCTTCAACTCTTACCCGACCGATTATTTTCTTTCTTTGCATATTTCCCTCCTTGATTAGATTTGTTCTTCGTCATTTTCAGGATTCAATGTGTTTCATGAATTGAGTAATGATTTTTCTGAGAGGAAGCGAATAACTTTTCTTTCTAACAATAATTCATACTTAATGACAATACAACCATCCAAAATTTGAGGTTTGGCATCATGTACAATCTTTGTGCAATGACGACCTTTACAAATCCAAATGGTCAGAGGAATTTTTTGCCCTCTCTCATGCACTCTACCCAGTTACTCTCTACCCTCAACTCTTCTGTTCAAGACTCGAGCAATACATCGAGAGGCTTTCTATCAAAAACCCTACAAATAAACCTAATCTCCTCAGGTATCCTAGACTGCAAGTCACCCATCTTCGTCATCCCTTCCACAACGGCTCTGAAGAACTCTTATTGATCCTCACTAAACATATACACATACTCCATTGTCTCTATCGACGTGTAAAGACCTTAGTTTCTCATGGATTGATTGTAGAACTCCATGAGCATCTTCGTGTTCTTAACCTCTTTGTGTAAATTGAAAATAAAATGGTATAGTGTTTTGGTTTAGGTTGTGATATGACTTGGTGATTTATGGGTGATTTCTGGTTTGTGTTGTGATGTTTATCTCGGTGAAAATTTTCTATTGAATGTGATAAACCTCGCATCTTCGTCATACATATTATTTCACTTATAAAAACAAAAGAGAACTTGCATAAAACACAAGTTCTAAAATGTGTAGTCTTACACATTCGTAGATATTAATTTTAGGTATATTTTAATCTTGTTTGACCTGCAATTCTACTGCCATGATTGTTCTTCTGTAAATATTCCCGTTGGTCTGGTGTTTTATTCAATTTCCCTATTTTCTTGTCGGCATGGGTTCTTGGATCGGGCTTCTCATTCTTGGAATTCTAATAAGAAATTTGGGTTGATTCTGCTGGGCCGGACTGCTTCAGGCTTTTCTTGCTTCGACTCGGTCTGGGAAGGACGCGACCCACCTTCCTTTTTTCTCTAGAGCTTCTCGGGTACTCTTCGCCAAATTGTTCCTTCTCGAGTTTTCGATTTCTCTCTTCGACTTCATCACATCGTCTCCGATTGGCTGCTTCAAACTCCCTTTTGATCGGCTTTGGTGTGATGTTGAGCCTTCCTCTGAGTTCGTGATACCTTCTCGTCGACAACGACTCAGTGAAGATGTTAGCAAGTTGGTCTTCCCCTTGCACATACCGTAAGTGAATACTTACCTCTTCTTGTGCTTCCCTCACGACATGATAGCATATTTTAATGTGCTTCGTCCTCTTATGGTCTATCGGATTCTCTCCAGTAGCAATCACCGAAGTATTGTCGTTGTAGATAGGAACCCCTGATTCCATATGAAACCCTAGTTCTCCAAACAACCTTGATAGCCACGTTGCATGATTTATTGCTACATTTAGAGCCGTATACTCTGTTTTGGTTGTTGATTGAACCATAATAGATTGTTTTTGGTCTCTAAACTGAAAATTAAACGGTCGATTTTGAAACAAAAACCACTGGTGCTTTTCATATCCTTCTCATTTCGTGCCAAATCTTCATCTGCATACCCAATCAACTAAGCATCCTTCACTTGCATGAATTTCAAACCATAGTCTCGGATCTCATCCATATATCTAAGTAATTTTTTTCATTTTTTATATTGTTTATTGTCGGATTTGCATTGCTTCGTGACAGATAGAAAGCTAAAAATGCAAGGTCTGGGCGTGTAACATATGTCTCTTCCTGAATCTCCTCATTCAAACTTTATGTTCAGAACCATGTACCTCATAACCTGGTGGTTGTTCCACATATATCTCTTCCTGAATCTCCTCATTCAAGAAGGCTCATTTTACATCCATCTGATGTAAAGAACAATCCTTATGCGCTTCAATAGCAACTAGAGTCCTTATGGTATCATGTCTTGAGACTGAGCCAAATGTTTCCATATAGTCTAGACTATATGTGTGTGAGAATACCTGGCCACTAATCTAGCTTCCAACTTCTTATCCTTCTGCGTCTCATGAGTTTTAATATTAAAGATCCATTTTACTCCAATTACCTTATGATTTGAAGGCCTTTCTGGTCAAATACCAAGTCTGATTTTTAAGCAGCATTCAACATCCATAGCTTCCTTCCAACCTGGATGTTGTTGTGCCTCTTCATAAGATGAGGGTTCTACCATTGCAAGGAGCAACCTTCAACTGTCTGATCCCCTTTTTCATTCTCAGCATCTTATTCAATTCTGTATAGCTCACTTAATTTTCTAGTTTTGTGAATTTCCATGGATGACACACTAATATTTCCAGTGCTTTGTTCTTGAGATGATGGTGTATTGCTCAAAGAGAATTGTAGAGCAATTCCAGATGGAGTACTCCTTTAGCTACTCTCTCTGCTACTTTATGTATCCCTTGTTACACATTTCATTAGTAGTTCTAGGACCTCCCTCTGTGTTGAATGTATTTTGTGAATATAGAAAACTAGGAATAGCATTATGTTCATTAACTTCTAGCCTAGTTTCCCAATCCTAGCTCTTCTCTTCATCAAACACCATATCCCTTAAGACTTCAACTTTTCCAGTTTCAGTTACATAAACCCTATAACATTTACTTTGGCTATTATATTCCACAAATACATAAGTTTGAGATTTGTCATCGAGTTTCTTTCTCTTTTGATTTGGGACCAGCATGTAACACAAAAACCCAAATATTCTCAAGTGTTCTATGGAGAGTTTATGACCACTCCAAGCCTCTAATAGAGTTTTATCTTAAAGTGCCTTAGTAGGCAACCTGTTTATAATGTAGGCTACTGTAAATATTCCCTCTTCCCAAAATCTACTAGGCATCCTTTTGTCTTTCAACACACATCTAGCCATCTCCATCAAGGTTCTATTTCTTCTTTTTTCTATCCCATTATATTGGGGAGTGTAAGCTACACTTAGCTCTCCTAGGATTCTTTTCTCTACCAAAAAATCTAAAAAATCCTTTAAATAAAATTTTGCCCCCTATCTGATCTTAGTTTCTTGATTTTGACAGCCTGTCTGGTTCTTTGATTTGCAAACTTCTTAAAGATTGTAAACACATCTGACTTGAGTCTTAAAAAGTAAACCCAAGTCATATGTAAATAGTCATCTGTAAAAGTCACCAAGTATACACTCCCATCTAGTGAAGGTGTCTCCACTGGACCACACAAATCTGTGTGTATTAGCCCCAAAATCTGTTTAGCCTTGTAATCTGAACTCTTGGGTATATGTTGTCTATGTTGCTTTCTTTTTACATAGACTTCCTTAACCGCTATCATTTGAGGCAGACCCTTCACCATCTTCTCATTCTCTAATTTTCACCAGATTGTGCATCCCTATGTGACCCAATCTCTTGTGCTACAATTCTGATAAACTAGTTTTCTCTTCTGCACCTCTGGCTTCTTCTTTGGCTATCTTCAGTTTGAGGGGGTATGCCTTCTTAATCATAGGGACTTCTAAAAACTTGTAACCAGCTCTATCTTTTATCAAACATTTGTCTTTAGTAAAGATAATTTCATAACCATTAATGACAATCTCCAACACACTTAACAGATTCTTGTCTAACCCTGGAACTAGAAAAACATCCTTTATAATTCTTGTTCCCTTCTTAGTTTGCATTTACTTTCGAACCTTTAAACTTAGCATGGAAAGCACCTTCCAAGCTTCTCCCATGCCTATCATCCAATTTGAATTCCTGTGACTACAATGAGATCACAAGTTCTCCCATTTTCAGTGTAGTAAGGTACTTTGTTTACTTTATAACCCCGACATAAGGATCAAACCTTTCTTGTAAAGAACACAAAATTTTAGATACCAATGTATCCTTCCCGATATCATCTCCAAAAGCCTTTATTTTATTTCTTAACTCAGTGACATTGTTTGCAAAATCCTTTATGCTTTCTTTTTCTCACTTTCTTAAAGTATAATAACTTTTCCTCAATCTTTGTAACTTTATCATTGAAGTCTTGGGGTCTACGTGGAATCTTTCTTTGAGTAGATCTGAAGTTACTTTAGATGTCTCACACTATGATAAATGAGGCGCAAAAATGTCATCCGAAACTGCACTAAACAGTGGCTGAAGGGTAGTTTGATCTTTGGCCTCTATCTCTTCCCGAAGTATCATTGGCTTATGTAACTCTTCTTCTAGAGGAAGAGCTCCCATTACTGCTTTGTTTGGCAGTCTCTCGGTAACTACTTTCCATAGCTATTTAGACCTCAACATGGCATTCATCTTGATAATCCGTAGGTTGTAACTTTTCTCATCAAACATGGGAATGGGAGGTGTTGTCTGCATTCTTCTGTTTTGTTTTACCTAAACCGTTGAATAATTAGCAGAATAGTCTTAATGTTACCTCACTACAACAACTTGTTTACTGGTGCTTTTGTAATGCCTTCTCTGTGCTATTGTGCTCCCTTCTGACCCTTAAACTAGGAGGCTCTGATACCAGTTGTTGACCTTAATTGCTAATGGATTGATTATAGAACTCCACGAGCATTTTTATGTTCTTAACCTCTTGGTGCAAACTGAAAATAAAATGGTATAGTGTGTTGGTTTAGGTTGTGATATGGTATGGTGATTTGTGGGTGATTTCTGGTTTGTGTTGTGATGTTTCTCTCGGTGGAATTTTCTCTTGAATGTGATACACCTCACACTCTTCTTCATACATATTATACCCTTACAAAAACAAAAGAGAACTTGCACAAAACACAAGTTATATAATGTGCAGTCTTACACATTCTTAGATACTAAATTTAGGTATATTTTAATCTTTGTTTGACCTACAATTCTATTGTCAAGTTTGTTCTTCTACAAATATTCTCGTTGATCTGATGTTTTAATCAGTTTCTCTATTTTCTTGTCGACATGGGCTTCTGGATCGGGCTTCTCATTCTTTGACTTCGGATAAGAGATTTGGGTTGCTTTTGCTGGGTTAGACTGTTTCAGGCTTTTCTTGCTTCGACTAGGCCTGGGAAGACCATGACCTACCTTCCTTCATTTCTCTAGAGCTTCTCGGGTACTCTTCTCCAGAATGTTCCTTCTTGAGTTCTCGATTTCTCTCTTAAACTTTGTCGCATCATCGTCAATCAGCACCTTCAATCACCTGTCACGTTCTCATCAAAATCTAATGGACACAATGTGTCCAGCTTCTCCCTGGAGCTAGGTTCAAGCGTAGGGTCGGTAAAACCTGACCCAAATTGGTTGTAGAGCATGAACATGATCGAGAAACACCGACCTATGGAGTGTAACCTGGAGAGATCTACCATGTCTTTTGTATATAAGTTGATTTTGGAAGAGATACACTAAGGACGTTGCATTGGATCTGGGACTTGACATTATGTCGTCTAAGTATTTGGAAGATATCCACGAGCCTCCATGATAATGATGTCGGCACAAGAGACAGTGGACGGACAAACCTTCTCGAGAGCTTCTTTGATGTCGTTAACCCTTTAAAAAATCTCAAAGAGTTAATGTTAGAAAGAGGCAGCTTCTCCCCACCATGTTCGGTGTATCGTCTTATAATATAATTCACCAACAAAGACAATGAAGGAAAGAGAGGAAGCAAATATAAAAAAAGATAAAAACTATTTAATTTTAATTTTTTTATTAGACTTTCAAAATCAAAATATTTTTATTTTGATTTTTTATGACATGACTACTAATGTGGTTATTAACGTGACATTCATATTATCGATCTTTAATGGAAAATTGATGACGTATCACAATATTAACTATCGATTATCAATTTAAAAATCAAAATAAATTAATATTTTTCTAAAATTATAATCAAATATGGTGATTACAAATATCAAAAAATCTATATATTAAAAGTTGACTAATTGGATATTTCTCCGAATTCTCGATTATCAGCCTTCATGCCATTTTTTAAATTTTCTAACAAAAATAGCTTTTTCAATCGTAATGAAAAACAATTGTTCAATCATCCTATATGTCTCGCGCCTTTTCCTTTTCATCTCCTTCAACTCCTCAGGTTATGATCGATTCACCCGATTGTTCTTAGTCTATGTACCTATTATGTTCTTCCTCTTCCACAAATATCCTTTATTTATTCAATTTTTTCAGGGTTTCAAGGACCTGTTTTGATTTGCGATGATCCGTTTCGATTCTTTAATTTCAAAATCTGGAAATGGTGAAGACGAGTGGAACAATGCTTGAGAAGAGCGGGAAAGAAGGCACAAAGCAGAAAGGGAATAGTCTCAATGAATCACTTTATAGCTTGGAGATAGTGAAGAAGGATTACGGGTTAAAGAAACAGATAATCCATGTGGTGTTTTGGGTGAAGGAGATTGATAAGTGTGATCTTATGGAAGCGGGTGAATCAACGGCAGTTATGGCGTCGAAGGAAGTCGATGCGACGACGAAGGCGTTCATGGATTCTTTGATTTTAAAATCTGGAAATGGTGAAGACGAGTGAAACGATGCTTGGGAAACCGCGAGCACCCTGGGAGAACGACGTGATGTAAGGTTTTTCATACAAGATCTCTACACTTCTCTTCTATTGTCGGATTCTAGGATTTAATATGTTCTTTACTTTCTGAGTTGTAGATGTGGTAAGGTCTGATACAGAAGGCGAAATATGGTGGTATCGATGTTATCGAGACATACAAAGACTATTGGAAAATATAACGACTCCTCATCTCCACACACCTCGCGATTACACTTCTCGCGATTACATTTCTCGTCATTCTAGTTTCTTCTTAATCGTGTTCACATTTTTCTAGTTTGACTCTCTTTGAGTCTCCTTGTTCTACCGTTATACACATCTACATAAAGGCTTGTATGATTCCATGTTCAACACATCATCTACCGTTATACACATCTACATAAAGGCTTGTATGATTCCATGTTCAACACATCAATAAGAAATGCTTTTACAATATGGTTGTGATGAAGATGAGAAGATGATGGTGACCTTCGATAACAATGATGGTGATGATATTTTTCATTTCTAGATCTATTTCTAGACCACATTCGACCAAAATATTCATTCGTTTCAATTTCGAACTCGACCATCGACTCTAATTCAAACTCGACCCAACCTTTACGACCCTAACGCCCCTTGGCGTTCCGACCCCGATGCCCCTTGGTGTTCCAAACCCGATGCCCCGTGGCATATCGTCCCTGACACCCCTTGGCATTCTGACCCCGACGCCTTTGATGTTTCGACCTCGACGCCCCTTGGCGTATTGATCCCGACGCCCCTTGGCATACCGACCCTGACTCCCCTTGGCGTTCCGACCCTGACTCTCCTTGGCATTCTGACCCTGACGCCCCTTGGCATTCTGACCCACACATCCCTTGGCATACCGACCCAGACGCCTTTCGCCTTTTCGATGTACCGACTCGATGCCCTTGGTTGTACCAACCTCGACGGCTATATTCGATCATCGACAGACTACCAAACCAAAAAATGGAATGACAAGCCATCGAAATTTCGATCGACCTCACTGTCGACACTTTCCGAGAAAGTGTTTGATTTTTTTCTTTCTTTCTTTTATCTTTTGATGACCAGAATCGAGACTATAAATTGTGAACATCTTCATCAAAACATCTAGACGACATGGATATGTTGTTTTATTGGCATGTTAGGCATTTTCGATCTACATGCTCCAATTTGAGGGGGTATTTGGCCATAAAAAGACTATTGCGAAATACAACGACTCCTCGTCTCTACACAACTCGTGATTACACTTCTCGTCACTCTAGTTTTCTCGTAATCACGTTTCACATTTTTTTAGTTTGATTCTCTTTGAGTCTCCTCGTTCTACCGCTATTCACATCTATATAAAGGCTCGTATCATTTTATGTTCAACATATCAATAAGAACTCTTTTTATAATATGGTTGGTCATATCACTTTCCACTTTGATTTTCCTTCTGCGTTTTTATTAAGTGTTCTAATGGAATACAATTTTTGTTTGTTTATGGGTTTTGTTTTCAGTATGATTTTGAAGGGAGAAATGATTTAGTGGGAGTGGGATTTGTTAAGACCATACATAAAGTTGGTTTATACGCTCACCTTTGAATTGGAGCTTATGTCTGTGCATAGTGGAATGTCGGGTGAGTCTAAAAACTTTTATTTCTTGTCACTTTAAATCCAAACTCATATGAAATGATTATAAATATTAAGTTCATGTTTATACATTCATTCTCTATAGTTGAATTTATGTGTTCTGTACATATGAGCAGAGGATTCCCTGTTTGGCTAAAACACGTTCTCGGAATAAGCTTCGGAACAGATAATGACCCTTTAAAGGTCCTTTCTTAATTCTTTTCTTACAACTTTGAGTTCCTCAAGTAGAAAGCTGGAAACTTGTGATGCACCCACACTGTTTCAGTATCCTGCCTTAACATTCTTATGATGCAAATGCCTTTGGGATAATGTTACAGAGAGCAATGAAGGGATTTACAGAGAAAATAGTCGAAGTGATGAAGAGTCAGAACTTGTTTGAGTCACAAGGTGGCCCTATTATCCTCTCTCAGGTACCCTTTTCTTTTGTTGCCATGATCAAGTAATGAAATCCTTGAGTTAACATCAAGTGTTTTCACCTATGGATAGAGAATGAATATGGGAAACAAGCTCAGGTATTAGGTTCTAAAGGTCACAATTATATGACATGGGCTGCTAAGATGGTTGTAGAAGCTGATACTGGTGTCCCTTGGGTCACGTGTAAGGAAGACGATGCCCCAGATCCAGTGGTGAGTTTCATATTCAGACAACTTCTATCTTTAAATGAATGGTTGCTTGGAAAATAAGTTACTTGAATTGAATTAAGCTAGAAAATTGGCCAAGCGGGTACAAGATGTTAGATAGATTCTTAGAATTTGATATTTGCCCATTTTCTAAAAGTTGTAACCCCAATTTTACAGACTGAAAATTTGTTCTGATGGTTTATTTCTCTTAAAGTTTTTGTTGACTTTGTCTGCATGGAGGTGATAACTACCAGCCTCAGGAACATAAATTAAAGATAGTGTAGATATAGCAGTTGGAACACCTAGCCAATAAAGGTAAAATCGTTTAGTTCTTTTATTGTTTGCTTTAGTAGCTCCTTCAAATTCTGTATATGTTTAAATAAACGTTTTTTTGTATGTTTTCTCATTGTTTGATTTCATCAGTTATGCTACCTGTTGAATCAAGGTTGATGTTGGACCACATTGAAAGGCAAAACTTAGGCTGTTGAAATGTTTAGTATGGATTTTGTTGAGGATGTTGAACCCATATTATTGGGTACTTACTCACTCATGTATTCACGTGGATGAAACAATCGCTTTTTGGTTTCTACAACTCAGATGTTATTGTTTGTTAGCAGAGACTCGTAAAACTTTTTTTTTCTAAAACAAATATTCAAACGTGTATTATATCTATTTTTACCATTTCTTTATTTATTCAATTCATATGTTTTTGATTATTTATAAATCCAAATATAATATTTCAAATTATAAATTTAATCAATATGTAATATCTTATTTTTGTTATTAGTTATTTGAATATTAGCATATCAAAGTAAAGGAGAATTTGATTTTTAAAACTTAAAAAAACTGATATATTGAATTATATTCACATCGTTAAATTTTTGTGGAAAAAAATATTTTAATATCTCAACTCAACTAATTAGATAAAGAATAGATAACAATCATTCGATTCATTTCATCCAATTTTTTATATATTTTTTTTTGTATTTACTTCGACATTTTTTTATAATAAAAATCTAAATAGAACAAATAAATAATGAATTATGTAACAAAATAAAATAATTTGAAATGCAATTCATTTATAATATGTTAAACATATTAAAGTAAGATTTTAACTTATGGATGAAATTAACATATATCACATAATTTTTAAAATTGCAGAAAAAAATTTAGTATTCGAAATATAATAATAAAATATTTACAACATTATTCATTTTATTCACTGTTATGAAAATCGTTTGGACGGTCGACTAGTCGCCGTCTAGGCGTTCGGTGGTAAGGGACTGCCTAGAAAATTCTAAAATCGCTGTAAAAAATCGATTAGCGCCTAGACACCGTGGAGTCGCCGTCTGGGCGGCCGACTAGGGAAAACCGCCGCCCAGACAGTTCCTTTTTTAAAAAAAGATTCTTCGTCTGACAGTCGTTGTTGTCTCGTTCTTCTGCTCCTCCTCAAACGAAGCTCGTCGTGCAATCGCTCTCTCCTCATCGCCCCTTCGTCCTAGATCGTTGTCTCCTCCTAGCTGTTTCCTCGCATTTCCCTCGCATCACCGGAAGAAGAAGAAAGAATGAGTTAATGGATAAGAGAGAGTAGCACACAGAGAAAGAAGATCTAATGGATGAGAGAGTAGTACACAGAAAAAAAGAAGGATGGATGAGAGGGAGAGAAGCACGTAGAGAAATAAAGAGAACTACGAGAAGGAAGACTTTTGGAAAAAAAAAAGAAAAAGAAAAAGTTTTTATTATTAATTTATTAAATTAAATATTTAAATATAGATTATATTTAGAAAAATTTAACCATTTTTTTTTTCAAATTAACCATTTTTTTAAATTAATTATTTTTAAAAAAAAATGTATACATGTGTATGTAATCTTTGACAAACATTTTTCTCCATTAATGAAATATAATTTGTTTGAAGTCGATTACGAACCACGTAAAGAGACATAATATTTAGTTGACGATCAACTATTAGATATTTAGATTTTTAATGTTTTTTTTATTTTATATTATAATTAATGAATTTATATTTTTTATATTATGATTTTGTAAGACTTTATATTTTATTTATGGTATTTTGTTTACGTTATATTTTTTGTTGTTGTATAACTTTAAAAATCTAATTTACAAAAAATATCTGGTTAAATATCTGGTTATCGACTAATTCGATTAATCGTCTAACAGACAATAGTGAACTTATCCGGATATAATGTTTAAAATTTGAATATACTCCAACAATGGTAGGATATCTCAGCTACAAAAGGGAAAAGGCTCTTTGACTTTGGAAGCAAGCAAACGAGTCAATAATACGGTAGACATTCAAAATATCTTAACCGTCCATCTCTTAGAACCCAGTTAATCAACGGTCCGTATCCTTTTGAGCGATTCACTGAAGATATAGACTTCTTCGTAGGTCCCATTAATGCCGAGTGTCGACAAATTACTCTCCCTCGAACTCAACGAGTTTCGACTCTCGGAGTCTTTCCGAAGAACATATAATATAATTCGCAAGTCCTGTCTCGTGCTCAACACGACATCGTTTCCTTCAGATTTTGGAGAGCGTTTCAGCCAAATTTCACTTATCCGTATTGGAAACCAGTCAAAATCTCGAGTTTCCAGATGTAAATTCTGGTTTCTGTCCCAAGGAAAAAAGAACTTTTTATCTGTGATGTTCTCTTTGCTTTCTTCTTCGGGCACAATCGATTTCGATGGTATTTGATCTTTTGGCGAAAAACAAGAATCTTTCGATCAGTTATCGCGTCCTCTCTTCTGGGTTTTTGAACAAGAGAAGAGATTGATACAAGTGTAATGGAGTCCTCGCTGATCCATCATGTGGTGATTGTGTTGCTTTTCCTCTGGCTTCTCTCTACGTTGAATCGATCCCATGCCGTTTTCTATTTCCTCGCTCTGATTTATCTATACCTGGTAATTTTCTGCTTCTGTGCTCATGTTCCTTTTTTGTTAATTTCTCTGGATTTGGTGGATTCGTGCAAGATATTGTTCCTTGTTGGGTGAGTTTAATTGGTTTCCTCAGGTTCATGAACGGTATGCGATGAGATTGAGGAGAAAATTGCAGTTTGAAGAGAGGAAACAGGCTAACCAGAGAAGGGTAATTTAACTTCAATTTTTTTTACTCTGTTTTAGGTGGAAAGATTCAATGTACTATATAGGAACCTGCGTTCTTCCTTTTTGGCTTGGCTTTTTAATTTCTTCCTTCTTACAGGTTTTATCGGATTCTGAATCTGTGCGATGGTTAAATCATGCTATGGAGAAGTTATGGCCTATATGTATGGAACAGATTGCGTCTCAGAAGATTCTGCTCCCTATAATACCTTGGTTCTTGGAAAAATATAGACCTTGGACTGCGGTATGAATCCACATAGATTCCCCAATCTGACTTTTTCGTATATGGTTCATCCATTTCTTTTAGATAACCAGGCATTTTGAGCACCATTGTGGTCTTATGTGCAGAAAAAGGCTGTTGTGCAGCACCTCTATCTGGGAAGAAACCCACCTTTATTGACGGATATAAGGGTCCTTCGACAATCTACAAGTGATGATCACTTGGTATATTTGTAACACTTCACTTTTTTTCTCAATGCTTCTTAAAATATCATACTGACTAGTAATATCTGTAGCTAAAATCCGAAGTAGAACTTATGGTGGAGTATATGCAGGTCCTGGAACTTGGGATGAATTTTCTTACAGCAGATGATATGAGTGCAATACTTGCTGTGAAATTAAGAAAAAGACTGGGATTTGGGATGTGGGCAAAGTTACATTTGACTGGAATGCATGTGGAAGGAAAGGTAGTGAATAATATCCCACCACCATTTACCTATGTATTTACATATTGTTTGTTCTGATGTAAATACCTTACTCTATTCCCGTATAGGAACTGATTAAGGTTTCTGTATATCTATACTGTAGTGATCTTTCTTCTTTCCCCATTCTCCATAAACATATGTCTTTCATTTATGAAGGTGTTGGTTGGAGTGAAGTTCCTTCGCCGCTGGCCTTTCTTGGGCCGTTTACGTGTGTGTTTCGCAGAGCCACCCTACTTCCAGATGACCGTGAAACCAATCTTCACTCATGGGCTTGATGTTGCTGTGCTTCCTGGGATCGCAGGATGGCTAGTAAGTAACTGAGGCCTGATGATATATGTAAAGATCTCAGAAACTTGGTTTCAAACTTCTGTTTTGCTTTCTAACAATCCTTTCATGTCTTTTCTTATTTCTCAGGATAAACTTCTATCTATTGCATTTGAGCAGACCCTTGTTGAGGTAAAGCATTTGACCTGTGATTTTATGTATTATTTTCTAGCCTATGCTGTGTACACAATGGCTCCATCTGAAGGTCCATGTGTGACTAACCGCCCTTTCCTCTCAATGATTGTGGTTGCAGCCAAATATGCTGGTCGTTGATATGGAGAAATTTGTTAGCCCACAGTCAGGTAACTATTGCAGGACGGTCAAGTATTTGGCTTGTATCCTTGATTTCTATTTTTCTGGTCTATAATTGTTGCAGCTACATTCTTAGCACTTGTTGAATCATCGATATCTCTCAGTCCTTCATTTAATTAGTCCATATGATGATTATTTGTGTACATGCACCAGAAAATTGGTTCTTTGTTGATGAGAAGGAACCTGTGGCACACGCCTTAGTTGAAGTCGTTGAAGCATCTGATATAAAACCATCAGATCTAAATGGTTAGTTTTGGATCTCTCCACGGCTCATATTCTCCTGCTTTATTTTCAACGAATTTTATGAGTCTCTGGGTATTGTGGTTCAGGTTTGGCCGATCCTTACGTGAAAGGGCAGCTTGGTCAATACCGATTCAAAACTAAGATACATAGGAAAACATTGGCTCCCAAGTGGCATGAAGAGTTCAAGATACCAATCTGTACATGGGAGTCTCAGAACATACTTTATGTCGAAGTTAGAGACAAGGACAGATTTGTTGATGACAACCTCGGGTGTGCTCCAAAACCCTACTGCCAATGGTTCTATCTACAATTTTGTATTCCCCTTGCCGGAAGAATATTAATCCAGTAGTTTCTCATAGTGTCTTGTTTGGGTTGAGTTTACTTGCAGCGAATGCTCGATAAACCTTGCAGAGCTCAGAAGTGGTCAAAGACATGATATGTGGTTGCCTCTTCAGAACATTAAAATCGGGAGGCTGCATCTTGCCATAACCGTGCTCGAGGACAATTCAAAGGTAAATCCTTTGATTCTTTCTAAACCTGATGTTTTAGAGTTATTTTACATGACTTCAATGATACTTTTTATAGCGGAATGATATTTGCTTCGATGGAGCTTCAATAGACAAGGAAGACATACGGAATTCGTTTACCTCTGATTCTACAAATAAAGGCTCCTTTTCGTCTGTTGTATCTGACAAGTCCCCGAGGATTCCAGATAATCTCGAGCCTATTAACATTGAAGGGCAAGAAGAGACCGGAATCTGGGTTCATCAACCGGGAAATGAAGTCTCGCAGATTTGGGAGCCAAGAAAAGGAAAGGACAGACGCCTCGATAATCAGATACGGAGAGTTCCCAACGATACTTGTGGCAGCGCTCCTGGGTCACCCATCAACGAAAGCAGCAGCTCTGATGAAAATCAGGAAACGAGGAACCCGCTAAAGTCTGTCAGCCGGGGCTTGAAGAGAATCGCTTTAGTGTTTAACAGGAATGGCAGAAAGGAGGAAGGTCACACTGGATGTGTTAACGAGGATTTCCAATCTCCTCGTGTCAATGTGAAGGCTGTGAATCAAAAGGATATTGGGACAAAGTTCATCGTTGAAGATAGTCTTTCAGGACCTCTTTCAGGCAGGACTACAGTAGGTGGGTCTCTGAGTCCAGAGGGGTGTTTGCCAGACAATCAGCCCAAGGGACACATGAAAGATACCGCAAAGAGCTTACTGAAGCATGCTGAGAAGTCTGCAAGACACATAAAGCATGCATTTTCACGAAAAGGTTCAAGGAAGTCGAGAACTGGCAGCTCAGCAGTAGTAGAGCATGATATTGTTCCTGAATCCGAGACTACCGAGTCTGATTCCAGGTCTGAATATTCCGATAATGCATCTGCAGCTGACAGTTTACAGAACGTAGGAACACCTAAACAGTGTTACCCTGAGAGAAGAGTTGTTGGTACGGCCGAAAATGATAACTTAGAGCTATCATCAAATTCAACAAAAGATGCTATCTCCGAGGATTTGACAAATACTGATATGAAAGAGGAGAAAGCACAAGTAGAGGACTCAGAGACCACAGATAACGATGCCAGCAATGATTTGGTTAGAGCCGAGACACCTAAAAACATTGAAGGGAATGAAAGTGATTCGTCTCAAATGAAAAGTGAACACGTACAGATAATCGAGTGAACGCAGGAATTTGATTTTGCTTAAATTAGGTAGTCAAACATGTAAGCTAATATAGCTTTAAGTTGCAAGATTTTGCCATCCTTGTACAGCTCTTGGGACACGACCTTGTTATGTGCCTTTCTTTCTCCATTTTTGTCTCCTATTGAGCTCATGTAGATTCCCCGAGGCACAGCGTATGTGCACTGCACAAAGCTTGTTTATGTTTCCCTGGATAAATAATGATCATGTTGTTACACTCAAGAACTCGTGATGCCCATGCCATTCCTCAATTATGTGATCCAAATACACATGAGACGCGTTACTCTCTGAGACCACACACTGAAGAATCTTCCACCACATCCCTGCTTTCGGTACAACGCCTTGCTGCACCATTTGCTTCAAAACCCAGTCCAGATCCGAGACTGCCTTCTCTTTGCACAACCCCTGAATCATCTTCTTATAGGAGACGAAACTCGGTTTCATCCCCCATGAAATCATCTGACCCGTTATCTCTTTGGCTTCCAAGATTCTGTTTTTATCCAAAAGACCGTACAAAACCTCCTGATACGACCCGGGATTTGGTTTACATCCTTTCAGCTTCATCCTCTCCAAAAGTTCAATTCCTTCTTCAACCCTGCCTTTCTTTCTAAGACCCGAAATCAAGATATTAAAAGTGATGGTGTCCGGTTCAATTCCTTCCTTCTCCATCCTCTCCATCAACTTGAAAGCTTCTTCGAACTTCCCCTGGAGGCAAAAAGCTCGGATCAACGGAGAAAATGTCTTCACATTGGGCCGCGAGTTCAACTTAGGAAATTCGTCGAGCAGTTGGAGTGCAGCATGCAAATCCCCACTCTCACACAACCCTTTGATGATTATATTCAAGCAACAGCCATCGATCTCGACACCCAATTTAGGAGCACTCACGAAGATCTCATGAACAACATCGAACAGCTTCGCAGAGACTAGAAGATTTAAAACAAAGTTGAAACTTTTCGTGCTTGGCCAACACCCAAATTCGGGCATACCAAACAGAACCTCTATTGCTCGTCTGATTCGACCAGCTAAGTTTCCATAGACCCTCATCACGTTGTAGAAGAACTCGTCAGACAAACGGCACGGCTTCTCAAGCTTCAATCTTTCCATAATCTCTTCGATCTCATCAAACATCTTAGCTTGTCCGAGCTTGTTGATCAAAAGGGTATAGAGAGATTCTGTCGGTTGATAATCTTTTCGTTCCGAGTAATGTTTGTAGGCGGGCATGAGAAAGCTCGGATCTTTGACATTGTCGAAAATTCTCAAAACCTCGCTCGGCGCCAACCAGTCCTTGTGGCTCAGCCTGGCGAGACTGTCGCCTCCGGGAAATCGTAGAGATGACGGAGTTCGACGGGAATACGATAGAAACCGAATTGCAGAAGCTAAGTACTTGCAGGCTCCTCTGCGATTTGGCGTTGCAGACAGAAGAAGCTTACAAGGAATCATTCTCTCTCACACACACCGTAACTCTATACTATTTATTTGCTAAAAAAATTACAAAGAGACATGTTGTGTGTGTTAGATATTTTTTGGGTATTCATATTTATATAAATAACGACATTAAATATTCGAACTATTTTTGTATCAAAATAATATTAAATATGTTTTTCTTAATTAATAGATAATAAAATAAAAATAAAAATATAAATATTTAATTATAAAAAATAATACAAATAATTATCAAATTTAAAAAAAAATTAATATTTGAAAAAGAATAAAAAAGTCCTAAACTAATACGTTCTTTTATATACGCTTTATCTTACCAACCTTTTTTTTACTTCTAATACAATCCTCATCCAATTCCAAAATTTTGACCTTATTACCGTGAATAAGTCATCTTTTAACTACCAAAACAATGCCACTGCTCATGTGGAATGCTAGATAACAGTTTCATCCTTATTTGCTGAGTTTGAGGAGCCTCACCAGAGATTATTCACTTTGTAAGTTGTATAATCCTCTTCCGAATTTGTCGACCATTACCATCAACGACACCCAAAATATTCTCAACTTTTGATCTTAAGTTTTGTAATTTTACCATTGTTTATCCAAGGAACCAAGAATCAACCTAACATGTTTTAATAATCTTATAGTCTCATCATGAAGTTTTATCCTAATAGTTTCGATCCCTATCAGCACATTACCCATCAATATCTTACCACCTTCATTTTTTTGAAGATTGCAAAACCATTTTCGCTTCGGTGACATGTGGAGTTAACATCCTAAGTTTACAATTCATTGTTCATCTGGATCCTATTTAGATATTGCGAGTGCCTGTGATTCGTATTTACCATTTGATACAATAGTTATGTCTCCTATTGTCTTTCTTGTCTTTTTAGAAACGTTGTCTATTGCACAATCCTCTTTGAACTTCCATTCTTTTTCCACATAACCAACAAATCGTGTTCTCCTTTGTTTAGGATTTGTATTTGTTCCTTTTTATTTTTCTTTCCCCCGAAATTTCTTTTATCTAATCTTCCCATAACCATAAACCTATTGAGCATTTTGTAACCTTTCAACTTGAATTCAAGTTCATTTGAATATGCTCGTTGAAAATGATCTCTTCACAGTCACATTTTTTTCTTCTTGAATACTTCAATGTATCCTTTAACGAGTCATACCTATTTGGTAATTAGTTTAACATATACATTACCTAGCCATCTTCTCGTACTTTGATTTGAAGATTGTTACATCATTAACCATCTTTCCAAAAACATCAAATTGTCACCAATAGTCTTGTCATCATCCATCCCGAAACCACACAAACATTGTTTCAATTACATATCGTTAGAAATCGATTTATATACAAATTTATGTTTGTGAGTTTTTCAAATCTCTATAGCAATGTTTTTGTGTTTGACATTTCAAATGATTAATTTATCGGTAAGAAACAAGAAGATTGAGTTTCTGAATCACTTACTTGTTTCATACCCCGTGTCTTGGATTCGCTTTCTTCCTATACTTTAGCAAATTTATCTCCTTCTGATGTCTCATGTTTAACATATAACTCATTTGATTTCCATGTCTCTTCTGATTATTTCTAAATATAATCTTGTAAATGCATGTAATGTACTCTAAGAATTTCAAGACTCACAGGATCTTATAACCTTATGTAACAAGAAATCCATTTTCCCTTCATACTTCTCAGCGTCGAGCTTAACAACTATCGGTGTAGAATCCATCCTAAAAATTGAGATGATACTTAGTGAGTTGCTGAAAGATTCAACTCCACTTTCATCAAGGGATCTACCTATTTTGAAATTACTTCCTCGTTGAGCGGTGAATTCGTGAATTGCATCACAAAATTCTACTTGGTAAGAGAAGTATCTATATCCAACAAGGCTTTCATACCACTTGTTACAATTTAGAATTAACATTAAATACTCAACGATTCACACATGAAAGCTTATAAAACAAAAAGATGAAGATACAAAGATGTTTAACATGTTCCTCCTTATCAATGTGAAAAAAAGAACGATAAATATAAAATTCTCATTGTCGCTCTGTCGGGAATTTTGCGACGAACGACCGTAGGAATTTTTTGATGAATTTTTTTACCAATTATTCGTCCGTAAATGGATAGATTTTCAGATGCTTTGCGAATAGATTTCGTTCGAAACTCGTACATAATATCCATTCCAGATGAATTTTATCGTCTAAAAACGAATTTTTTCTTGTAGTGTAGTCAAGGTCAGGATATACACATGACAATCCACCAAAATGATGACTAAGGTGATAAAGTTTTTTATGAGTCGACTCATCCAACTTGTGAGTTCAAGCTCCAAGAATAAAGATACAAAACATTATCTCTAAAAATTGTAGAAAATGCATTCTGCACGTGATGAAGATAAATAATACCAGTCATCAAATGAGCTTTAAACCTTTAACTAGTTGTAAAAAAAACATCAATACCCTTTATTAAACGGTGTGTTTTGACTAAGTCTTAGTCTCCTTCCTCAGAACACACGCAAACAATGTAGAATAAGAGGCAATGAAGAGCTTAATTTGCCATCAAAATGGTGAACTAAAACATGAGCAATTGGAGAATCCCAAAGGGAATAAACATTTCGAAAATTTCAAACGAACACATCATGTGGTAGAAATAAGCGAGTGTTGTTAAAAAAAAAAAGTTGTAACACGAAACACAACGTCATGATTTTTCGTTAAAATTTATTTTCAAATGTTAAAATACCCAAAATATCTGTAAGTACTTCTTTTAAAATAAACTGACCTAACCTAGTTTGTCACTCATAGTGTTCTCGTAGATCGTATATATTATGAATTTGTTGTCGGCGTCTTCCGCATATTAATTTTATCATTAGTGCTATTCAGTGAATATTTCTACAACATGATGTGTTCGTTTGATTTTTTTTTTGTTTTTTTCGTAACAACGTAAATGGCAACTCCACGAGTCTATTTAACAAAAGAACCATCCTTGTCTTTTCCCACTCCCCTCTAGAGAATTACTACGGAGGCTATCGAAAAGCCCTAGCTCCTTTGTCGGTAAGTATGAGTCCGACACTCCCTCCCATAATATTTTTTTTTTCCAGAAATTACGTAATTTGATCGAAGTTATATCGAATGAGAATCTCTTACAAAACTCACGACTGTTCGATTTATCTCGTTTTTATGTTTGCTGTATGATTAGATTCGAGTATTATGGATCCGTTGCCCGAACCCGTTACTTATATATGCGGAGGTGAGCTCGATCGATAATTTTGAATCCTAAATTTCAATTGTTTCTCTGTAAAATCTCCTCAAGGTTGATGGGGAGTATTGGGTCCTTTAACACTGCTGAGACACTGTAGAAGGTTGTGTTTTTTCGCTAAGTTTTTGAGATTTTCAGTCCTCGTAGTGTCTGTTGGGTTAAATGGGTGTTGAGTTTATTTGCCAAAATTTATTGTTTCTTATGAAAAATCGTAGGAAGGGCTGTGCCTTTTTAAAGGTTGCATTTCTAGTTTTCCTTTTGACTCATTGAGTTAACTTATTGCTTGAATCGTTTTGTATTTGTAGACTGTGGTCAAGAGAACACTTTGAAGCCTGGGGATGTGATCCAATGCCGGGAGTGCGGGTACCGTATTCTGTACAAGAAGCGAACGCGCAGAAGTAAGCTTTCTTCTGCTTCTGTTTCTCGTTTTGTTTATGGCTTTCCCTTTGTAATGTTTATGTTGTGACGTTAATGTTTAGTTTCAGACGTGATTGATCTTATTTATCAAATGCCTCCAACTGCTTCTATCCAATTTGTTCAGAGAAAGAGAAGTGTTTCGTGATTGGCTTTGTTGAAAATTTTATGCAAGTAGTTGTCAGTCTGTCTCCTCTGTTTATATTATTCTGTCATGGTTTGAGAAAAATGGGATCGGTTTTGAAATTAATTTGAGAAAAACGGTGGTCTGAATCAATAGCTCGTCCATCTGTTAAGCTAGCTTGAACAAAATTCTACTCGCTTGTTTGTTTCCATATTTGTTCTTGAATTTTTATCCCGTTGCACCATGAAGTAGACTTTGTAATCATATTTGCATGTAGCCATTCGTATTCTGAGTGGTTATCTTTCATGCCACAACCGGAGAACTCCTAAATCTAACCTTATGGTTATATGTTCTATGCAGTTGTTCAATACGAAGCTCGATGAGAACAACCACGCAAGGTTACTCAAAGTTGTGAAGATGGGTGAAGGCTCTCTATTTGTATTATAATGAACTTGAAATTATGCTCGGTTTGCTCACCATGTTTGCGACGGAACATCGTTGTTTTACCCTTAAGAATAAATCCTAAGAGTACATAATAAGAATGTACTCTTGGTTTAAAATCATCGGTCTCAAATCTGGCTTGTGTTTCCACCACTTATGAGTTGTTCACTGTATCTTTCACCTTAGCACATATTGCTACCCAATAGTATACGTCGGACCATTGTATATATTCTCGTCTTCTTTGCTTGCAGTAGGAATGGAAGGGGCGCCTGGGGTTTCCACACAACAATTCTGAGTCACTGGTATGTTGTATTTGCTGTCGAGTCTCATAAAGAGGCATTATGAGTAATGTAATAAAAATACTAATAGCAAGTAGAGCTCTATGGTCTATCACTGGGGCCGAATCCAAAATGCGGTTCAAAAGTGTTGTTAAGAGCTTGTTATCGCTTAAATCGTTGGATCAAATCAAACAAGGAACACTAACAAGGAGAGAATAGATGCAAATACGCCACTAGCATGCAGCAAGTATCTGTAGTAGGAGAGGAGCCACATTTCATGGATCCTCTCTCGTAATACACGAAGAAGGGTTATCTAAAGTAACATTTGTAAGCTCAAAGAAAATTGACGAAGACAGCAACACAAATAGATAACACTCCAAAAACTACTGCAAATTGGAACTGTCCAATGTGGAATAATATATATATATATATCTATACATATATATTAATAATAAAAAATAGCAGGAGATAATATTATTAAAGGATCAAACACGATATATGTATAGCTCTGTACGGTTGCATAACGCTTAGAATTGAGCTACATCGATACTGTCCGTGTAGAGTTTGCCATTTGGATTGGGTTTACTTTATTACAGTGTTATGAAAGGGTGGTTTTGTATTTACATACTCTAATTATTAAGTTGACCTATTTATTTTGTGTGTGTATATATATATTGTATTTGTAACAACCCTATAGCTAAAGAACGAATAAGATTTAATTTTGTTTAAATTGAATCCCCTTTTTATTGTTTCAATTGAACCTCAATTTTGTTTTGTCGGTTCTGTTTCATTGGAATAGTCGTTTGTGCTTCTATCTCTGGCCAGTTCTGTGTTTCAGTGTTCAATGCTCGTTCGACAAGTGTTTATGCTTCTCTCCGTTCGTGTTGACAGTGGGATTTTTTTGTTTATATTCTTTTTCCATTGTTTCCGACGTCTCTGTCTCGTGGCGTTTCTGTTTCAAAATTTTAGTTTTAGTGTCCAGTGTGTTTTCGGTGTGGATTCGTGGGTTTTTGGGCTTGCATCTCGGAAGAAAAGTGTCTTTTTGTTCTGGTTTGACCTGGATTTCTTTCTTGTTTCTCCAACATGGGGGGCATGATTTTTCTGGTGATTCATAACAAATATCATGGTAGCTGGTTTGTGTTTGAACGATGGAAAGAGGACCTGTTCCATAAGATTTTGTTAACATCACTGCAACAAAACAAAGAACGTATAAAATGATATAATTGTAGAAAAATACATATATATATAATTAAGTAAACCCTAGTTTTCTAATATGTGTATCTTTTTTTTAACCAAAACTCTAAAAGTTATTAGGATAAAGTCCAAAACCTTAACAGTCTCTGATGCGCACTGTTCACACAACAGAGTATTCATCAATGCGAGCCGTTCATGCGTCATTGTTCATTGACACTATTTACTCGCGGTAGGCATGACTTCCTTGGGAAGGACGTCGTCCATCACCTCCTGCATCAATGTTGTCGCCACGTGATGCGAGGTTGGATCGTGTGTTTCACTCGGTTGTGCGGATGAATGCCTTTAAACTCGTAAACGGATACATGTTGAAGAACGTTGACCCAAATCTCAATGAGACCGTCCAAACCCCTTGAAAGTATGCACCTCTAGAACTCTTAGGACAATAGAAGACACCACAAGCAATCATGGTTCGTTGCTTGATAAGTCGAGTCGAGCAAGTCTCAGACTTGATCGATTTGTGTGAGATGAATCTCTCAATCTCAAGAACAATGAGCTACACTCGTTTGATCTGTAATTGGTTAGAAAATAACTTGTTCATATGTTATTCATGCGTGCCTTTTAAAAAAAAAAAGCCAAAACAAAATCCCCATATTACACTCCTATTCAAACACCTAAGTTTCTTATTGATCCTAATTTTCCTAGATTCTAGTCCTAAAGACTATGCACGAAATAAGCCATAAATGACATGTGTTCTTGGTACAATTTGAACTCAAATTTGAATTTGAATGACACAAATCCAAGAGACTTCCTCTTGATGGGTCTTTGTGTGGTCCATGGGCTTGTGAGGCTCTAAACCCTTCAAATGAAATCGTTGTTCAATCTCTTGGGCTTCTAAGATGTCTTGAACCTTTTCCTGTAGTCTCTTGGTCTTGGATCTAGTCCAAGGCCCTTTTAGCATGCTTGATATCTCGAAATTTGGCTCTAAGTGTTGACTAGGGGTATCGTCGGAAAGGTTACCGGACTGTCACTAGAAAAGTGACGTTCCGGCGGTGGTCCGGTACTCATCTGAAATATATTTGAGTGCTGGTTCTAATGATCTTGGTTTCATCAAATTTGAACTTCGGGAAGGCCTCCATTTGAGTGTTTTCACAAACGTCTCAATGAACTCCACCCACTTGGCATGTCTCCGGTTCAGTTTTTGTTGGCCCTTGAGATGTTTGAGCGATTGGTGATCAATGTGGATCACGAACTCCTTTGACCATAGGTAGTGCTACCAAGTTTGAAGTGCGCGGATGAGTGCGTACATCTCTTTGTCGTATGTTGAGTAGTTCAATTGAGATCCTCCCAACTTCTCGCTAAAGTAAGCAAGTGGTCGGCCGTCTTGCATAAGAACATCTCCAATCCCTACTCCGGACGCATCGCACTCGATCTCGAATGTCTTGGTGAAGTCGAGGAGATATAGGAGAGGCGAGTGGATTAGTTTCTCCTTGAGCGTTTGGAACGCTCTCTCTTGTGTGTCTCCCCACACAAAGGCTCAGACTTTCTTCCTGAGCTCAGTCATTGATGTTGCAATGGAGCTGAAATTACGGACGAATCGTCAGTAAAACCCCGCAAGGCCTAGGAAGCTTCAAACCTCTCCACTTGTGCTAGGTGCCGGAAATCCTTGATAACTTGGACCTTATCTTAATCCACAAGGATATCCTACTCGCTAACAACAAAGCCTAGCAAAGGTGCACTTCTTCATGTTAGCATATAACTTTTCCACTCTAAGAACACCTAAAACCGCTCTAAGGTGCTCTACATCCTCCCTAATGTTCTTAGAGTATACTAAGATTTCATCAAAGTATACTACCACAAATTTTCCAATGAAATCCCTAAGAACATGATTCATCAACCTCATGAATGTACTAGGTGCATTAGCTAAACCAAAAGGCATCACTAGCAATTCATACAACCCATGCTTGGTCTTAATTGAGGTTTTCCATTCATCTCCCTCTTTTATCCTAATTTGGTGGTATCCGCTCTTAAGATCTATCTTAGAGAAAATGCAAGAACCATGCAATTCATCTAGCATATCATCTAAGCGAGGGATGGGGTGGCGATACTGAACCGTGATGTTGTTGACCGCTTTACAGTCAACGCACATTCGCCATGAATCGTCTTTCTTGGGCACGAGGATGACATGAACGGAGCAAGGTGACATGCTCTCCCGTAAATATCCCTTCTCCATGAGCACCTTTACTTGCCTCTGAAGTTCCGTTGTCTCCTCCGGGTTGGTTCGGTATGCCGATTTGTTTGGAATGGACACTCCCGGCACAAAGTCGATCTGGTGCTCAATGCCTCGCACCGGTTGCAAGCCGTGTGGTATCTCCTCGGCACAGACATCATCAAAATAATAGGCTGCAGTAAAGCTTTAGTAGCCTCTTCATTCAATAATGTCTCCTTATACTGTATGAGAACCATCGACCGGTTTGCGAGCAATGTCTTCTTGGAACCCTTGGTGATGATGAGCGATTTGTTGGGTTCCTCAACCTTCCTAGCTTGCTGCACGATGTGAAGGTGATCTTTGTAGGCTTGCTTTGGCGACAAGGGCAGTAGGTTGATCTTCATGCCCTTGTGTTGGATGGAATATCGGTTGGTGTAGCCGTCGTGCTGCGCCTTTGCATCGTACTACCACGGACGCCAAGCAAGAGGTGACTTGCTTGCATGGGTACCACATCACAGAGGATCTCATCATCGTATATTCCAATATGAAACGGTACCCGAATTTGCTTTGTGACCCTCGTCTCTCTGCCATTGTTGAGCCATTGGAGCTTGTATGGCTTTGGATGTTTGAGAGTGGGTAGTCCGATCTTCTCCACTAGAATGGTGCTCACGACGTTGATATTGCTCCCACTGTCGATGATGATGCTGCATATCTTGTCGTGGATGTGGCCTCGAGTGTGGAAGATGTTCTCCCACTATTCGGCCACATCGTCCTTAGGTTGTGTGCTAAGGACCCGCCGTGTCACCAAGAGTCCTCCAAGCGTTGGTTCCTCGTCTATCTCCTCCTCTGAGCTTATCTCCTTTGGGTCTTGCTCTCGATCGGATGAATGATCAGACATGATATTTCCGTTTTTGAGAATGACCATGGAACGTCAGTTTGGGCAATCCTACGTGTAATGCCCTCGTCCGGAACACCGAAAACAAGTGATGTCTCGGGTTCAAAGTGTTTGTGGGTTTGTGTTCCCCCTCTTGGGCTGTTGGAAGTCGAGTCTGGAATCGGGCCTCGGTGCTCGGTCGATTCCCCTCGAATTCTGTCCGAGTCGTTGTTCCGACCATTGTACCCGGTTGGTGCTGGGTGGTGCCTTGTCCGGACGCATGCCTGAGCGTGTTGGTCGCTGCTCTACCCGATCAGGTCTCCAGGTTGCCCGGTCTGGACGGCTGTCTGCTCGGTCTGAGCGGCTGTTTTGCGAAAAATTTTGCCGCGTGTTTGAGCTGCTTCCTCTGTACCATTGGTTCCTCGACCGTCTCAGTGACTGTCTCTCATATAATATGGCGAGATCCAGCAGTTCGTTGAGCGTTTGGCACCGATGTGGCTCCACTTGCTCTAAAATATTGATGTTGAGGCCCCGTTTCCTCTTGAGTTTGCGCCCTCATCATCAACTTTTGCATCTCCTTGTAGTAATCCTCCACAAATGAGGTTCCCTGCACAAGGAAATTCAGATTGTTACGTACTTCTTCATAAAAATACGAAGGCACATACCGACTTCTTATGATTTGCTTGAGTTGTTGCCATGTGTTGACCGGTTGGTCGCCATTCATTCTTCTGAAATGGATGAGTTGATCCCACCAAATCAAAGCGTAATCACTAAATTTAGCAGTGGTTAGTTTGATCTTTCGTTGCTCGGTGTACTCGTGGAGATCAAACACCATCTCCGTACGCCTTTCCCACTCCAAGTATGTCTCCGGATCGCTCCCCCCGGTGAACATGGGAATGTCCACTCTCACACCACCGTTGTCATGGTCATGGAAGTATTTTTGTGGTGCTCCTTTCTCTTGCCTTCGTCTGTCCATGAAGGGTAGATTATCTTCGTCATCGGAGGGTCCGTTTGCACCTCCCCCGCCGTGTCGGCCGAAACCCAGGTTTGCGTTGTGATCTTCGTCTTCTTCTAGGTCGGCTCTAGGATGTGGTCCTTGGCCTCCCCTAGGTTGTATCTCAGGCTCAACTTGATCATTATTGGGTCTTGGATGAGCCGGTTCTCCCCTCTCAAACTGCAGTTGTTGTTGTTGAGCCGTGAGGAGACGCGTGAGATTTGGATTTGCTCTTGGAGAGCTTGAAACTCCTCTCGTGTCACTTGAGGCTCTAATGCTCCATTCACTGAGCCTTCACTCTCGTTGGACATGATGAATCAAAGGAAATGATACCAAAACAAGTTAGTTCACACAAAAGAAATTGAGAATAAACTTACGCACAAACGAATTCAAGCGAAGGTAATCACTCAACCTTCTTATCAAGCTCAGTCCCCGATTATGTGAGGTCTACTAGATTTCTTTGATCTCTGTTGGTAGAATGATCTCAGGTTCTTTAGGACTCCCGATCTTCGAGCTTACGTTTTCAAAACGTGTTCGTCATCCGGGTCCAACACGTGTGGTGTGTTTCTCGTGTGTTGAGCCGCTCTTTTGATAATGAACTTAGGATGGTGTCTCCTTGGTCGGCCTTTAAGGAGTGGCCCTTCGGGCTCTTTGATTCCACTTTAGTTTTTCTTTCTTTTCTCTTTGTTTTTTTCTTAGACTCATTGGCTATTTCTTTCTCTTTGTTTTTCTTTCTTTTCTCTTTGTTTTTTTCTTAGGCTCTTTGGCCGATTTCTTTTAATCTTAACCCTAAATGACTCTTTGGCTGAACCTACAAGAAAGAGAACAACCAAATCCTTTAGAAATAAAATGAGCAAGAAGAAACTAGATCGATGGATGCACTAGTTACTTAAAACCGATATGGAAAGAGACTTTATGGACTGAATTGGTTAATGAAAACCTCCTCAATCCAAGACTCAAAAATGCTGAATAAGAAACAACTTGAACTAAGGAACTTGGATAGATACAACCGTATGAAAACGTGGCTCTGATACAAACTGATAAAAGGCTGAATCGTGCGTTTCATTCGGTTGTGCGGATGAATACTTTTGAACACGTAGACGGATACATGCTTAAGAACGTTGGCCCAAATCTCAATGAGACCGTCCAAAACCCTTGAGCATATGCACATCTAGAACTCTTAGGATGATAGAAGATGCCACAAGCAACCGTGGTTCGTTTCTTGATAAGTCGAGTCGAGCAAGTCCCGGACTTGATCGATTTGTGTGAGATGTATCTCTCAATCTCAAGAACAATGAGCTAAGCTTGTTTGATCTGTAATTGGTTTGAAAATAACTTGTTCATGTGTTATTCATGCGTGCCTTTTTCTAGAAAGGAAAAAGGCCAAAACAAAATCCCCATATTACGCTCCTATTTAAACACCTAAGTTTCTTATTGATCCTAATTTTTCTAGATTCTAGTCCTAAAGACTATGCACGAAATAAGCTATAAATAACAGGTGTTATTGGTAGAATTTAAAAATGACACAAATCTAAGACACTTCCTGTTAATGGATCTTTGTGTGGTCAATGAACTTGTGAGGATTTAAACCCTTCAAATGATCTTGATATTCAATATATTGGGCTTATAAGATGTCTTGAACCTTCTCGTGTAGCCTCTTGGTCTTGCATCCTTGCATCCTTGGCAAGCCGATTGATTTGGAGGATCTCATCGAATACACACTTGATATTCTTCCCGAGGAGTAAAAATCCATCTTTGATGTGGTCAACACTCATGATATTCCAATCCCTTTTTATGAGCTTCATGAATGGTTGTTGAACCGTGAAGCGAAAGTGGCCATGCACGTGACCATTGAACAACAATTTCCTGTGACGACCTATGCTGCCACCCCCATCATTAGTCGCACCATGGGGCTTCGACCAACCAAGGTTGTGGCTCATCACCATGGACCCACAGCTCATCTTATTCTGTGTGATGTGGGTATCAAGGAAAATGTCAAGCATGTGGGACGTTCAATCATAGTGCGAAGTGCTGTTTGTAGTTTCAACTCATGTCTCATACCAACTTAGGTGGTCATCCATCAAACTCATTGATAACACTGAAAGTGTATCCTCATTATTAGGATAGGTTTTCACATCATTTTCGCATGATTCCTACATCGTCTACATACTAATCCGATTCTATTTTGAGCTTCATACACCCATTTTATTGGTTTTCAGGTTTCTAGGCGACAAGGCCTAAATGAGATCAATATGAAGGATTCCTATCAAAAACCACAAGATTTGAAGGAAAATCTACTCAGAGCCGAGACCGAGCTCCAGAACCCAAAGGAACACCCGAGCAACGAGCGGAAAAGAGGAATATCAAGATCACAAGGGTGCCCGGTCGGGCACTATTCTCCACCCGCTCGGGTAAAGCCTACGGGGTT
>CM071863.1:30018109-30033796 GCA_036759665.1 Gynandropsis gynandra | reverse complement strand
TCGCGTCACACACCTTGAACTGGAGGGAACCTTGCCTGGAGTCAGGATTCTAGTGATCTTTAACAGCCTATAGAAACCCTAGGAGGAGAGTCAGATGGTGAAAAATTTTAAACGGTTCACAGATTGTCTCAGAGTACCAGAGAGGTGGACAAAGAATTGAGAGTGATCCGAGGGACCCAAGGGTAGGAACTCAGGTATGCCTACGGAAAGCAAGAGGGCCAAGGGCCATTGGCGAGAGCCCTATCCAATTTTTTAAAAGTCGGATCTTCCACATGTGAGTCCCACCATGTAAAACGTAATCCTCTAGATTTCATCTCAAACATATTGCAGGATCCAAGGCAAGACCTGAAATCATCCATACCAGCGGATGAGGGAATGACACCAGGATAGAAGGAGTGGTCAGCTAGGTATAAGGCCTGATTAAAGTCTCCTAGAGCTGTCCAAGGTAGATTAGGTAGGGGATCATAGCTGGATAGGTAGCGGAGATCATCCTAAAGAGGTCGACGGTCAACAATAGTGTTATAAGCATACACAAGCAGATCGTGAAGCTGAGAGAGTGTTCAGAGAGATAGAAGCCGCAGGTGCGCATTTGGGGAGATTGATGGTACAAAGTTACCAATATGCTCGGGTCCCAGACAACACAGATCCTGCCCGAAGGGTTCGAGAGATGGTTGAAGAAGAAAGACCAGTCCCTTGGTAGTGCTCCTTTTACTCTCTTCGAATTAGGCTCCTTGATATGGGTTTCCAAAAAACTCGAAAAAGTGGTCGATGATCATTGATCCAAGATTTTATTACTATACGTCTGTCCGGACTATTTAATCCGTGCACATTCCAACAAAATACATGGGGTTTGTAGGATCAGGCTTTGCTGGACTTAGTGGCCTTGCGGCCACTCTTCGAAGTCTTACGACGGTTCTTCACCCTAGAGACGATGGTAAAAGAAGTCTCTGGAACCTCATCAGATTTTTCTGGTAGGGAAGGAGAGGGGCCTGACTCTTGCTGCAGAGGCACCTCAGAGCCGTTCACATCTGTCAGGGAGGCGGAGGGGCCCGCGTCATCAGATTTTGCTGGAACAGTCGGCCTTTTACTGTCGTTGGTTATGCTGGTAGGGATTGAAATTTCTTGAGCTCACAGTTTGTCCGAGTTTGAGGCAGGGGTGTAAACTAGGTCTGGGCACGGGTCGGGTACCCGGATTTTTGAGGGTACCCGAACCCGGACGGATAGGCATTTTTCTACCCAAACCCGAACCCCAGAGACTCGGGTACCCGTCTAATGCACCGGGTACCCGAACCCGAATCTTAATTTAATTTTAAACCGAAGAAGCTGCCTTTGTAGCAATCGACCTGAACTTCGTAAAGAGAATATATCAAACTGCAGGCACACTTTTCTTTCTTGAATGCACTAAATCTTCTTCTTTCTGGTTTCTATTGGCAGAACGAGCTCGAGAAGAGCGGATGTTAAATTGGAGTGCTCGTTTGAGAATAGCACTGGGATCTGCTAGGGGATTAGCCTACTTGCATCATGATTGTAGTACTAAAATAGTTCACCGCGACATAATTGGTCACTAAGCTTCCTACCAAATTCACTACAAGAACAAAAAAAAAAGGAGAGGCAAAGAGATCAAACCGAAGAAGCTGCCTTCGTAGCAATCGATCTGAACATCTTCTATACGATCCTCGGGGAGGAGCAGGATCGACAATGGTGGTCCAACACAAGTCTTGAAAGCCGACGGTGAGGAGATAGAGTTTGAAAGCACAACCGGCGGTGAGGAGCGAGGAGGGAGACGAGAGCAAAGCCGACGGGGAGGAGAGAGAGTTTGAAAGCCGACGACGGTGAGCACGGTGAGACGACGGTGAGAGAGAGCACGGTGAGCACGAGAGCAAAACCGACAACGGTGACCACGGTGAGACGACGGTGAGAGAGCACGGTGAGACACAGAGACAGCACGGTGTGAGTGAGAGAGAGCACAAGGACGAGAGGGAGGCGGTAGGAAGAAAAAAAAGACATAAAAAATTTAGGTTACATGGCATTTTTGTAATTAATTCAATATATATGACTAAATATATATATCGATATATATATATACTCGGGCATCCGCGGGTACCCGTTGTAGTTATTTTGTAACCCGAACCCGAACCCGCGGGTAATGAGATTTCATTACTCGAACCCGAACCTGTGGGTTCGAGTAATTTTATGCGGGTTCGGGACGGATTTCAGGTCGAGACGGGTTTTCCGGGTAATTTGCCCACCCCTAGCGTAAACAATAGAATCCCTTTCGAAGTTGAGGATTGTCGCAAGAAGAGATGAGCTTGAGGTTGGTGCAACCTCCTTCTGAGGGGGGTTCGCTTGAATAGGAGTCGGTGTCGGGACGTGATGCGTATCAAAGTTAAACAAATAACCTAAACTACATGCAAGTGCACGACACGTGTGTAATACTTTAGGTGTTTATCCCACAGGGACTACGCAACACAACCTGAACTCAAATTGTGAATAAACTTTTAACGAACGAATATGGGATTTAAGAATGAAATACTAAAAACAAATAAATAAACGAGTTCTTAACAATGAGACAAACGCTCTAGGAATCCGGTTTCACCACAAGACTACCGAAACCAACAATCAACCTATCTATCATGCAATCCCGATCAAGTTATCTAAGGCAGACAATCCTAATATGATTTCTATCCTCTCTCGAGGCATAGACACGTGATCTAGTCAATTTATCCCCTACTTTCGTGGCTGACACCTTGAACTAAACCCATGAGTTCTGTGATTCATCCGTTTTACCCTCAACCGCTGCTACCCTACTTTCGTGACCTAACCTCGGTTGTTCTAAACCTGATCTTCTAGGACTAGAATTCTTCTTTCGGTCCTTCTCCTAATCCCTAAAACATGCATCTACTTGGCCTTCGTAAATACAAGTCATTCAAGCTCTCAGACAAAGAATAGATAAACGAAAACGGGAAATTGCATTCAAAGATAAATCAAGGTGGTTTCGGGATAGCCATGTGCTAATCCTTTCTCCTATAACAAAACAAATACTCTCTCATGCGTTCAAAAGCAAACAACATAATCGAAGTAGAAAGTCTAAAGAACATGAAAACCAAACGAAACTGAAATCTTGAATTGATCTCCAATGCTCCTTGAATGTCTCCTTCGCAAAAGTCTCGTTCTTCTTCGATTCTCTCTCTACTCTCTCTCCTTCAATCCAAGGACTCCAAACTAACTCTCTAACTGAACTCCTTCGACCCCTAGTTCATGTTCTTCCTTTTCCTTCTTCTTTTATTTCCTTTTCTCCTCCTTTTTCCTTTTGGCCGTTCAGTACTTTTCCTTTTGTTGCAGCAGCCACCGATTTTGCCTTTTCATGAGTTTTCCATTCTTGATTAAGTTGGGCAACGTTTCCATTACTTTCTCCAGCAAAATATCTCTTATTTCTCTTCTCTAAAATTTTTTTCCTTTTTGTATAAGTCACCCACAAGTTCCTTTTCGTTTTAAGACAAATTAACTTATACGGTGTTGCAGGTGACAGACGCGACCCGCGGGGGCGCGGCGCGCATGATCGCGATGAAAATAAGGCCTCCCCGCACGGGCTAGGGAGTGCTCACGCGGGCTGAGGTGTGCCCCGTGCGGACTGGGGCCCCGAGCGTGCTGAGGACCTTGCCCGACTCGTGCTCCATTTGCTGAACCAATTGTCGAACTAAAGGCCCCGCGCGGGCTAGGGAGTGCCCCGCGCGGGCTGAGCTTGTTCCTCTCTGATTCTCGTCCAGTTTGTTCCGTGATGATCCTCGATGTTGGTACTTTGTCTCATGTACGTCCTTTAGCTCCAAATTTAACCGAATACGCATTAAAACCTGTTAGAACATGAAAACACGAAAACGAGTACATATACAAAATCATACGTAAAAATCGCATCTACATTGTAAACATCTCTAAAATCGTGCAAGAAATACGTATGAAAACGAGATGATCAGGAGGTTGGGGCAGAATCTTTTTACATGACCAACCAACGAACAATGACTGCAGGTGGGAGGAAGCCATTCGTATGAAACCTCAATGATCACCTCATTAACATTTTCATACCCAACCACAATCTCCTTGGGAAGATTTTCAGATAAGGTTACATCAACATAGATGCGAGCCACATCAATATTCTCTTTGGCTGCAGTTGGTGGGTCCAAAAAGAGAGGGTCCCCAATCGAGGTAGCAATTCTACTCAAGCCATCTTTTGTGAAAAGGTTATTGGGGACGTTTCGGAGTTCTATCCAGGTGGGGATTGTGGTCAGTGGAGGCTTGTCCTCAGTGAAATTGGGATCTCATTCGGAGAGGAAGAGAGGGCGCTGTCCAATGTGCCAAAACCGCCTGCTTAGGACGAAATTTCTCCTGGTAGGATCTGATATTTTGAACAAAAACACTCCTCCACCCAGATCATGCACCCTAATCCTCAATGCTTTCCTAGCCCAAACAGCATTGACAAAGCCAATAATCCTACTCAAAGATGGAGGGTTTCCGTAGAACTATCCTATGAGAAAGTCAGCCCATTCGAATTTTGATGCTTGAAGGGATTCGTCCAGGATCAAAATGAAAGGTCGCCCCGAATGGTGAGTCGATGGAGATCCCGTGCTCGAGAGATTTTGGAGGGATGCTTGGAAATGCGTACTCCAATTCGTTGGAGCCAGAGCTTAAGAAGTTGGTTTGAGGGTTTCTCAAGAGAAAGAACGGCGGGCACCTGCGGGTGGAGAGCCGGTCGGGGAGTGTGGGCTGAAGGCACCTGGAGTGTCACTTGAGGCTCTGGCTAGGGGGCCACAGGGAGAGGAGTGGGAAGTCGATGGGACCGGGGAGGGTCCGTCGCATATGGGTTGACGACTCCGGCAACAGGGGATGGAAGAAGCGAAAGAGGGGATGAGCGAGGGCGCTCGGGAGGCTGGGTTTGAGATGTCTGAGGGGGAGGTGGGGGTGTAGGCAGGGCAGAACGAGGTCGGATGGAAGGAGGTATGGTAATCGGAGAGGGACCGGCCGACAGAGGCCGAGCGGTGGTGGGCACGGGCAAAGCTAGGGTTCAGTGGTTTCTATGGCTAGGACTGTCGGGCGGTTGGGTTTGGGATGGCTGGAGGGGAGGAGTGGGTGAGGGCGGTGCAGAACGGGATGGGATGGCTGAAGAGGAGGAGTGGGTGAAGGCGGTGCAGATCGGGATCGGAGGAAGGGAGGCATGGTAACCAGGCGGAGACCGGCCAGTAGAGGCCGACCGGAGGTTGGCACGGATGGGGCTAGACTGTCGTGTTCTCTGTAGCTAGGGATTTCTCAAATCACCTTCACTGTAGCTAGGGATTTCTCTGAAATTTCCCGTTAGTTCACTCAAGATCACTTTTTTTCCTTGGATAATGGATTTATGAGCTGAAAATCGTAGGAAGAGTTGTCTTTATCAGTGTCCCATTATTTTTCTAAGTCTTTGTTTACGGTTGGTCTATCGGATGGCAACATAAAGTACACAACCATTAACAGATGATTATATTTGATTCAAAGTTTCACTTGGACAAATTAATTACGTTTCAAATTTTAGTTTCAATCTTATATCTTTTTCAAAATTGCTTACATAAACCATTTGTGTGATTCAACTTACATTTAAGTTGTGTGCTATTCAAGACCATAGTACGAGGATGCAGGTTGAAACGGGTGAACAACGTGAGGGGCTACTTTAATGAAGTTGTGACTACAACCACAAATTCTACATGACGTTCATCCTTGAACTTCTAGAGCGTTGCATTTAGTTTAAGATATTGTTACTCATCCGCATGATAAACATTCGTATAATAAGCCATGAGGTATATTTACAAACCGAACAAACTCATAATATTTTTTTTGCAAGTGAAAATAAAGGTTAAAAGGTTTTTGAGTTAGTATATTGTGATGAATGAGACCCATATCGCACACATTCATTCTCGGGTGCTTATCCGTCTGATACGAATTCCTATAATAAATAATGAAATATGTTTACGAACCAAACAAACTCGAATTTTTTTTTGCAATTAATAATAAAATTAAAAGATTTTTGAGTTAGTATATTGTGATGTGTGGGATCGTTATCACACACTCATTCTCTGGTACTCATTATTTTCTCACCATTGTCGATGGTTTCTCTCCCAAGGTTTAATTTTATATGTGAAAATGCAAATCGGATGTCACTACACACATTTGTGAATTTATTCCATTGATTGAACGCCAATATGGCATCCATGTCCAGACTATTCGCATTGACAATAAGACACATTTTATGAGTACATGTGATCAGTTTTGCAGACATGATAATGACTGGAAACATCTTACGTGGGTACTCCACAACAAAATTGACATGTCAAATGCAGACGTTGTCATTCCTCATTGTTTCTCAATCTCTATTATTTCGTACGACTCTTTTTATTATTTTTGGGGTCAAAGTGTCCTCACCACTGATTATTTGTTTAATTGTACACCATTGACGGTTCTCCAAGACTAAAACCCATATGAGTTGCTCCTATTAATTCACATCTATGAGTCTTCGACAAGTTGTGTTATGCTCAGAACCTCTGTCCCAATGTTGATAAATTAGCATCTCGAAGGCGTCGTATAGTTTATTGGATATCCTTATGGATAGAAAGGTTTGAGACTTCATGATGTTGAACGGGGTGCATTCTTAGTCTCCCGATAAGTTGTTTTCTGGGAGGATAAACTCCCATGCCAAACCCTTACGACAACCTCTAGTACAACAATGGTTTCTCTGAGTCTCAAAATTTCTCTGATTTTGAGACTTGTTCAAGAAGATTTTCTATCTATGGCATTCAAAAATTCATCACCTTTGCAATCTCAAGATAGCTTTGGATATTTCACTTAGGTGGCTCTAATGTTGAAACGCCCATACACCTAAAGCCACTATAGATAGTGATGCTTGGTTGCGGTCTTTATCAAAGTTATCTCAAATCATCTTCATGGTCACGCCACTCACACATACGTGATCTCTAGCCCTTCACAACTTCAATTCTTTAATCTCCTTAATTACAATGTATACACTCTCTAACTATATATCCCATGTGTTCAGTTTTCAAAACAACATCATATTTTTCTTGCATCTACGTCCACACATTCAAAACACATTTAGAACCCACGACTTATTCTTAATTCGCAAAATATCCTAATTGACGTCTTGAAATGCAAGCAGAGATTGATACTCTTGATAAAAATATGACTTTGAATCTCCAGGACTTGGAATCTTCAGGATTTATCTCTAGGCAAGAAAAGTATTGGGTGCAATGGATATTATAAAATACAAGTCAAATGGATCCATTGAATCTTATAAAACTCGTCTGGTGGTCTTGGGGAATCAAATTGGTGACATTGCTTGTATGAAGACATTTGCACCCATGGCCAAATGATAACAATTTGTGTCTTCTTGGCGGTTGTCACATCTTTTAACTGAAAAGTGCATTATATGGATGTTCATAATTCATGATCGTTATCTTACAATTTGATGTGATTCAAATTGGTCAAGTTGTCCCAATACACAAGGATAATTAATTGGTTGAACTGTTCATATTGACTCATCCACCATCTCATGGAAACAAAGAAACATGCTATCCTATCTTGTACCTCTCCGAAAGCTGAATATCAATCCCTTGACAACTGTTTGTGAGCTCAAATTGATGAAAAAACTTTTAAAAGCAAACAATATTTTTCAATCTTGTTCCTCTCCAGAAGATGAAAATCGATCCCTTGACCTCTGTTCGTGAGCTCAAATTGATGAAACAACTTTTGAAAGCCAACAATGTTTTTCAATGGATGAAACATACTACAATAGCCAAGTAGCGTTTCACATCATTATAAATATGGTGTTTCACGAACGGACCAAGCATCGGTTGATTATTATCTTATTCGCAATGAAATAACTCAGAGAGCTTTACACACACTATGTTCTATCTCATCTTCAATTAGCCTTTAATCTTATGAATCCACTAGGAAAATGAGAATTTGATGAGTTTATTTCTATGTTGAGAAACTTAAATTTATATTCTCCAACTTAAGGGGTATTAAAATGTTATCAAATGGTAGATTTATAATGTACATTTCCTAATTGCTAGCTAGGTTTAACCTATTTATTTTGTATATATATATATATATTATATTTGTAACAACCCTCTAGGCATATAGTGAAAACAATTTTAATTCATATGCAATCACTTATCATAATTCATCCCAAAAACTACCTCAAAAGTTTTTGAATCTCAAATACCATACATATGAGTTTATGATCCATGTTCTAGCCAATGTAGAACAATACAATTAATACTCCTTACCCTTATATTCAGTGCGTAGACACCACATACATGGACCCAACATTGGAATATTGAAATTGTGATGAATCAAACTCTAATATTCTATCAAGTGAGTTTGGACCTAACTCAACCACAAAACCTAGCTCTAGTTTTCAGAATTTTAAAAAATTATACATATAACTTCATGCTTCATGTCACATTTGATATGAGATAATACAACATAACACTTCCTCATGTCCAGATTATGTCCTAGACCGTGCACATCACAAATGCATGCCCAACATCTGAGTACTCAAATTAAGTTGAAACACCTTTGATACCATATCAAATAAGCTTGGACAAATCTCTACTCAAATTTAGCTAAAAAATATATCCAAAACCTATATATTAGTCCATAATCAATGTACTACCCATTTTAGAATAACACAATATACTAGTTAGTATCTTATGGGAAATGACATTTTCTAATGGCATAAACGTCATGTGGCGCGAGTGAACAGATAACAAGTGTATTATCATTTTTGTACATGTATGTGTATTTTAGTATAACTGTGGATATCTTTAATGTTAACTTTTTTTTTCCATTTTATTTTTTCTCCTCCAATCCGCAAGTGAGGGCGATAGACTATTGGATTTCTTATCATATAATTTCGTCTATTTTACTTAGCCAAATGGCAGTAAGAGTGGAGATTGTCCTCTTGCCGCCATAAGTTATGCATAGCGGGAGTTCATCCTCCTATAATGCGTATGCTCATCAAACGAGTACAATCGTTCTCTAGGTATGTTAAAAATATTCTTCACTTTTTCTTAATCGGTTATTATTGGACCAATCATACACAAATATGTATATAATTGTATTGATGTTTTCTTACTTTATAAAGATAGCTTGGGTAATTGTATTAAGTAAAGACACTTTACTCTAGCCTTCTATTTTTTTACATGTAGCCTCATGGCCACTTAATGAGAGAGAACCAAACTTTTGACACAAAGGTTTTCGTAGTATCTGGGCACTCGCCATGAGTACAAGTGATGTTCAAACTCTTGCTCGCTGGAAGATGACAAGGTCTTTCATGGAGAAGACATTGTCTTTATCAGGTAAGTACGATCCAAGTAATGCTGTCACTCAAGCTAAGCTTACATCTAAGAATTATGAAGATTAGGCAAAGCAGATGTGCATGGCTCTTCGAGCGAAGAAGAAATTGGCAGTCGTGGATGGATCCGTGACTACACTGACCAATGGTTCGCGGTAGAAGATGATTGGCTCATTGTGAATTTGATAAGCTGCTGATACCTTTAGCAAGGATGAAGACATAAATAAGAGGTGTTTGCACATAGAATAAGGAGGCCAAAAAGAGCTAGAGAGAAGATGACAGTTAAGAGTGGTTAAAGTTATGGTACTGTTATTGTACTCTATTTCTGTTATTTTTCCCGTTAAAGAAATTAGAGTTGCGCGTCATATAAGCCGTTGGGGTTGTACAAAAAAGGGCCTGATGTGAACGAGATATTGGATCCACCATAAGTTTCACGAAGACAAACAACGAGGGACAAGACATAGAAACTTCAAGACGTGTTCGCATGAGGATACACTGGCTAAAGACCCCACAAGGACACCAAAGAACACTTACAAAAGACTACAACAGGTCCTTACAAGGAGATGATGCCAAAGGAAGCAAGAAACTTGAGTATCATGCAATGTTCGACTAGTGCAAATTTTTGCTTGACCAAGGTGTTGGGCTAGAGAAAGAAATGCTCGACACGATCATTTTCTCTAGTCCAATTTTCCTTAGTTGTTTTGGTTTTTAGGGTTACGACATATGTGGTGTTCGACCGGACAATTTTAGTGTGTATTTTTTATGTTAATTTATTTTATTTCATTTTTTATTATTGTTTGTTCTCTATAAATTGAGGATATATTGTATGAATTTAAACTCACTTATAATGAGTTGAAAGCGTCATTTCTTTGTTAATCCTAGTGATTTAACTTCTGAACTCTTTGAAATTTCAAGTTGTTCATCGACTTATCAACATTAGATAACAAGTGTTGTGGTATCGTTTGCAACGTTTGAGCTTCTCTAATTGGATTGTAATTATGGTTTAGGGCGCCCTTTCTTCAGAAAGACGAGTTCTAGGTTCTACTATTAGGTTGCTAGTGGATTTCATTCAAATTTCATCCACTTAATAATAAAACGTAGATCTAGGATCATATTAGAAATGGATATGGAATAATATTGAATATCATTTGGAGTTTGATATCCTAGAATTAACCATTTCATTCTTAAAATTTGTGAATTGCTCTTTATTACTTTTTTGATCTTATCAAATTGGTATCAGAGCATTGATTCTTGATGAATCGATGATATGAGGCTACCAAAGCAGTTTCAGTGGCTTTAGAAGAAATAGAAGATACAAAGAAGGCTATCACAATTGAACAATTGATAAGTGGTCAAATGATTTGATAATATGCAAGTTATGGTCAAAGGATTTGAAGAAATTGAAGAATCATCGGATATGTTCATAAAATTGGCTGCTGAATGGAACCAAACAAAGAGCGTGAAGTTGGGAAAAGAACATGCAACATAAGAAAGCCAAGGAAATGGGACGCTATTACAAGAACCCAGAAGAAATCATATCATGAGAGGAACTAATCCCCTAGAAACAACATCAAGAAAGCAAAGTTACCCATGTTTTCTACAGAATTCTTTGATGACTGGTGTTCAGGGCTGAAATGTTTTTTTATCCTGAGCCATACATCGGAATGGGAAAACGTGGAAATAGGTTTGGCTCACATGGAGACCGAGGCATTAGCATAGTCGAGACGAATCCATGATTGTTTTGTGATGCGATGATGGGACGATTTCAAGAACCATTTGTGCAAAAGATTCAGAAGCAGTTATGATGGTTCTATCCTAAGACAAATGATGATTGTAAGGTAAATTAAATTACATTCCATTCTCCGATTGTTAGATTCTGGTGCGGGTACTCACATTTTCTATTATGAATAGAGGTCCTTAGGATACAACACATTGGGACCGTTAGATGAATAGTGTGGTATATCATCTTCTCTAATTTCACATCCTCGTCAATAAGCATATGCCTTTTAGCTATTGAAAGTACCAAGATTCTTTAATGTTGTTATAATTCATCTTGAACTTTCCAAACTCAACAATCATAGATTTATTGATAATTGAACAAAAAAGTCTCATTATCATCAATCACAATGTTTTTAATTTCAGCGCCATGATGGACATGTAGATCACTTGATTATGGATCGACTGAGTCTAATAGAATTTTTTGATGATTAGCTCACTCATATTGCTTCCTATGATTGACTCTTCAGCCAAATCCGATTAAGAATCCTTTTTATTTGTTTGTATGAACTCCCTAGGATTATCGGTATAATCCTCATGGTTATCCTCATGAAGTTATCACTATAAAGCAATGATGGTTAACACTTATTGTTATGGTTATCCTCATGGAGTTCAATCACAACATGTTAGACCACCCCCAAACCTTATCATTTTGGGGTTAGTCATGGTCATGAGATTTCCTTGGATCAACAATGTCATGTGCAAGTCATTCACACCTAGATAAAATTGGATCTATTTGGTGTAATCGATGTTGTTTATCCCATGGAATGTCACCATGACATTTCCTGATGCCATTAGATTAAAGGAAGTTACAAAGCAATTTATATACGTTAACTCGTTTATGTATTGAATTAAGATTTTATAGATCGTGAGATTTCAATAAACATATTCAAGCAATATTGGGATAATATTCACATAGAGAACAATCATTGATGCTAAATAAAATATCTTATTAAACATATGTTCCAATCAATAAAAGGATATACAATCTTTGGATATACACGCTTATCCATCTTAATTATTATTAAATGTTATTAATCATAAGTAATGGTTTAAGCTTTGGACAACCATCTAGCAACATAATCAATAATATATCATACTAACATCGTCGAATTTGAATTCAATAGCTTAATTAATATCTAATCCTTAATTAACCATAACACTTTGATGGCTAACAAGCTTCAATAATTTAAATATTGAGTAAAACAAGATATACAATATTGAACTAAAGAAAAAACTAAATTTTATGCGAAATTTATTTTAAATGTAATCACGGACGCCGAGTGTAATTATCATACATACACACTCCTATCAAGTTAATATACATACACATATATTATTATTTACAAGCATCATTTCATGCATTTCACATTACATAATTGTATTAATCTTAAACCAAGCTCTGATATCACATGTTAAATTTACATTTAATTGTCATCATATATTTACATTTATAAAATCGAAGGTCAGATGTAGTTTCAATATGAATAATATAACAAACAAACAACAATAAATTAGAAACTTATATGAATCCATGATTTCAAAGTCAGGACAACTTTCTAAAACAAAAATTATTTGATTTTATCTTTGCACTTAACTTTAGATCTAATATTTTAATGATTTTTTATAAGATTTTTAGTGTCCTTTTATAAAGACATGTGGAAACTCTAGATTAAAGAGATGCAGTCTTTTAATTGGCGGAATATCAGATATATCCTCGTAGGACTAAAACGCTTCAAAAATACCCTTCCCTAAAATAATTATTTAATAAAAAAAAAAAACTGGAGAAAAGACAAATTTACCCTTAATTTTCGAACGTGAGAAAAACCGCATTCTGGGAGAGTAAAAGCTAAACCCGCATTCTGGGAGAGTAAAAGCCAAGAAAGAACAAGTGATTTCGAACTTGAGAGGGATCGATTCGAAGTTGGCAAGAAGGAAATTCGAAGTTGGCAAGAAGGAAATGGCTAGAATCAGCAGCGGTGGAGAAGAGAGCACGAGTCAATCTTCAATGGCGTCAATAAGTGTAAGTAGATCGATTTCTAGGGTTTTGGAGGATGTCGAGTCCCAAAATGGTTTATTGATTTGAAATGGTGTGAGTGTCAATGAGTCGGTTGAGTCTCAGTGAGTCGGTTGAGTCGCAAGAGTCGGTTGTCTCAGTGGGTCGGTTTGGGTCGCGATGGTCGGTTGAGCGTCGATTTCTAGGGTTTGCAGGCTGTCGAGTCCCAGAATGGTTTATTGATTTGAAATGGGTGTGAGTGTCAGTGAGTCTGTTGAGTCTGAGTGAGTCGATTTGGGTCGCAATGGTCACTTGAGCGTCGCAGGGAGTCTAAGGGTCGTTTGAGTCGGTTGTCTCAGTGAGTCGGTTTGGGTCACAATCATCGCTTGAGCGTCGCAGGGGGTCTAAGGGTCGTTTGAGTCGGTTGTCTTAGTGAGTCGGTTTGGGTCGCATGGTTCAGTCGTGTCGCATGGGTCGGTTGAGTCAAAGGGTCGCATGGGTCGCATGGGTCGCATGAGTCGCATGAGTCGCATGAGTCGCTTGAGTCGGTAGAAGTATAATGTATTCTTTAATTAATTAGTCATTTTGCAGGTGGCCCCAAAGCCGAAGTTTGTGTATCAATTCAAACACATGGACAGAATGCCAAAGATCACCACCAAGTGTTATCCTCACGAGACAATAACGAAGCTGAGAGGAATCTTAGATTAATACGACGTGCATTACTTCGAGAAGGAATCGCAATTTAAGCATTTATTCCATTTCCAATGTGACTCCACATTGACTAAAGTTCAAATGTCTATCCTCCTAAATCACTCCATGATTGTACGGGACAAGAAGGAGTTGTGGTTCGTCTTAAACGGTGTTCCCATCCGGCACTCTATAGTGGAGCACGAACTAATTTCCGGATTGAACTGCGGACCATACCCCAAAGGATGGGAGTCCAAAAGGGGTGATACATTCAGGCGGAAGTATTTCGGCCGTGGAAAGGTGACCCCCGTACAAATCATTGGAAAGCTTGTGAAGGCGAAGAATGACGAGGACCGAAAGAGGTTGGCAACTTTGTTGTTGTTGCCGCAAGTTATTGCTCACAAGCCTTCATCAGACAACTCTATCAGCCATGATCTCATTGACATGGTTGATGATTTGGAATTTTGTGAAGGCTTTCCATGGGGGCGTTACACATTCGAGAAGATTGTGGATACTTGCCGCAAGCACGTTAGCGGGGAATCACCGAAACCAAAATGGTATTGTGGCGGTTTCATGATCCCACTAATGGTAAGTTGTATATATTATTCGAATAACTTGAATTTTTTCATACTTTTTGCATTCTGATTTTTTTTAATGTTGCAGGTACTTCCTTTCGAAACCATCCCTAGTTTGGGCGGAAAGGGATGGTATGTTGATGTAGAGAATGCGGATCCATCATGCCCAAGAATGTGCAAGAAGATGGTTAAACCCAGTATTAACCTGAAGTACGCAGAAGTCATAAGGCTGATCGGAGATTCTAAGGTAACAATTATACAAGGGTCACAAGGAAAACAAGGGTCACAGAGGGTAATAATGACTATTTTTTGTTTTTCAGGATATTCGAAGTATTCTTTGTGCTGATCGCGATGAACACTTTACAAGTTATGATCTGGACGACTATGAGGGATGCGATCCCGATGTTCAGATATGGATGGAACATATTCGTAGAAATCCGAAGGGACTTTGTTGGGAGGACATTCGTGAGCAAGAACTGCTGACGCGGAAAGCAGTTCTTGGAGATGAAAAGAAGGGGAAAGGGAAGGGGAAAGGGAAGAGGAAGGGGACTAAGAGGAAAAAGAGCGTGGGGGAAAAAATGATAGAGCTTGAAGATGATGAAGCTGATGCTGAAGCTGATGCTGAAGGTGATGAAGAAAGAGATGGTGATGCTGAAGCTGATGCTGAAAGAGAAGGCGAGGATGAAGATGAAGCTGAAGGAAAAGAAGCTCCAGTCCGGCTGACACTGGAGCAGAAATTAGTGAAGGAAATAAAGAAGTCGGAGAAAAGAATCATCAACGCTGTCAGAGATCTTCTAAGGGATGCCGGGTTTCATTTGCCTAATACAAAAGCAGAGGCGGCATCGTATGGGTCTGCATAGGTCGCATGGGTCGCATTGGTTGCCATATATTTAATGAAGTGAATTTTATGCAGGTGCTGGACCTTTATCGAAGGATTCTCTGCCGGTTCGTAAACGAGTTTTAAGATCACGGAAGCCATATGTTGATCCTCCACCGGCGAAAAGGCCAAGAACAGTGCGAGGTAGAGGTAGAGGGCGAGGGCGAGGGAAAGAACAAGAACCCGAAAAGAAGGTGGTTCAAGAACCTGATAATAAGGTGGATGAAGAACCTTCGTTCTGGTGGACGCCCGTGGGATTAGAAAATGGCTCGATAATCCGAGAACCTTCGTTCATTGACGCCAATGGTGAAAAATTGACTGTTCTTTATACGTTCCTGAAGAACCCTGGACATCACAGTTGGTGGAAATCTGAACTAGATGTTGG
>CM071863.1:29990015-30011516 GCA_036759665.1 Gynandropsis gynandra | reverse complement strand
TGCGACCGTTGCGACCGTTGCGACCCTTGCGACCCTTGGACCCCTGCGACCCTTGGACCCTTGCCACCCTTTCAACCCTCTGCAACCCTTGGACCCCTGCGACCCTTTCAACCCTTTGCGACCCTTGTACCCCTGCGACCCTTTCAACCCTTTGCGACCCTTGTACCCCTGCGACCCTTTCAACCCTTTGCGACCCTTGGACCCCTGCGACCCTTTCAACCCTTTGCGACCCTTTTAACCCTTTGCGACCCCTTTCCCCTGCGACCCCTTTACCTCTGCGACCCTTGGACCCCTGCGACCGTTGCGACCCCTTGCGACCCTTGCGACCCTTGCGACCCCTGCGACCCTTTACCTCTGCGACCCTTGAACCCCTACGACCCCTTTACCTCTGCGATCCTTTGAACCCTTTGCGACCCCTTTACCATGCGACCCTTGGACCCATGCGACCCTTTGAACCCTTTGCGACCCCTTTCCCATCCGACCCTTGGACCCCTGCGACCCTTTGACCCTTTGCCACCCATTTACCCTTGGACCCCTGCGACCCTTTGACCCTTTTCGACCCATTTACCCTTGGACCCCTGCGACCCTTTGACCCTTTTCGACCCATTTACCCTTGGACCCCTGCGACGACCTTTGATCCCTTTGACCCCTCGATGAGACTCTGTGACCCAGTGCGACCGTACGACTCTGTGACCCACTCTATCACCTTTGACATTGCAATAAACACAAGAGAAACACGAAAAACTCACTATACATACCTGGGTTTTCTGCGGAACGTGCTTAATTGCAAGCTTCTTTATTGACAACAAAGGATTTCAACCTATTGGCAGCGAATCTGATGCCGATCGCAAGCTACTCTCGCCGAATCTGTTGTGGTGTGGGGGAACAGTAATTTTCGCGCGAGAATTAGAGGTGCTCTAGAGGAGAGAGAAAAATTGTCGTCAAGGATAATATGAGATTATCAATATTTTAAGGGTAGATTTGAAGTTGAAACTTTTTTTTTCAGCCAAAGGTATTTTTGAAGCACTTTAGCCCTAAAGGGGCATTTTTGATAATCCCCTTTTAATTATTGAAATACCCATATATTTTTAATATATAATGAAAATTTACAATAAAACTATCGGAAACCCATATGTCAATAGTGAAAACTTATCATTAAAATATCTATCTTTATATTAAAGTCTAATATCTTTATTATACCAATGAAAATTTACAATTAAAGTTCATATACCTTTAGGTAATAATGATAACTTGCAATTAAAGTGTCAGATTATATATTACAGTCTATATGTGTTGGGTTGATTTGGGGTGAAGAAGCGTGTTTTTATCAACCTGAATAGTTAAACTTTGTAATGTTCGGATTGTTTTTCGGGGTTCAACGACAAACTAAATTTAGAAACGATTTCATAATACCTTTTTGCGTTGAACGTGTGATTGTCGGATGAGATAGACTTGATAGCACAAGCCCTCTACGCGTATCCACGCCGAGATCGGATCTGCTTTCCAACCGTTGGTGCGGAATTCCCCGATGAACGAAACTATTTTGTTCTTCATTTTCTCTGTGACTACTTTTAGGGTTTCTGTCTTTGATTTTCGTGCTAATGAAAAATGATAACGAAAACCTGTTTTCGTTTCTTAAATAATTATTAACTTTTAATTATTACAACTTAAACCCTATACTATCGGAATATTACATAATAGGCATAATACTTTCAATCTCCCACTTGCCTTTATGTAATATCTCAAACAGTCGAAATATATGTATCTCCATACACATACTTGCCTGTACGTCTGATGTACTAACCCCAAAAGAGAATCAAGTACAATTATATTCTTCGGTGCTAGCGGAAAATATAATTGTATTCCACACTAATTGTCTAACAATCACAAGCAGATACCGAGACACTCGTATGCGTGTGACCTCGTAGGTTTATCACTAAACCGGTAGCCAATTAGTCTCCACTAATTAACTAATCGAGGTTGGTGTCTAGCAACACTCCCCATCGACCGGATAGCATGAAGTAACATCCATACTCATTTGAGTAACAACCTTACCCAAAACGAACGATGGTGAAGTTGACGTTAGTATTTCCTTCCATCTTTACAGCTCTGGATGCATCCTAGGCATGGTCATAACTGTCAGCCTTACGGATCATCAACTATGTCTCATGTCAATCAAAACGGACTGATGAATGAACCTAAAAAACACCTTTCTTCATTCATTCAATGTACTATGGCCAGAGATTCATACAGTGATTGTGATTACTGACAACATAGAGCTCAAACTCTTACCAAGAGTTGACGAATCCCATCTTGACCAGTCATTAACTACGCAAATATCTAATTATTCCCAATATCTATTCAACTAGTACTCTCAGATATTAGGTGTCCAGAATCAAAGAATAATAGATGAGATGCTAGTTACTATGCTGATCTCAGGTCTAAGGAAAAAGTAACTATCTAACTATTTGGAGAAATCTTATGACAGTTCATTGGTTATTTAACCATTAAGCATTTCTCTCTTTAGGCCAGTTCAGTGATCACATCATTATGTGTATCACCCATATATGTGATTCAGTAAAAGAGATCTACTGATTTCTATCACCATAGAAACTTATCACATACATGTTGTTCTCTCCGGATCATTGTAGTCCGGGTAGTGATCCTACGAATAAGAACAATTCAGAATAAATCATACCAAAAACTTGACTCTCTTTATTATGATCTCTATCATAATATCAAGTTTCAGATTTAATCTTGGACTCTATCATACACTTATGAAAATTCATCAAATGAAAATAATGCCATATATTATTAAAAATGAAATCGATGTCTAAATTACAACTCGCTACATGTCTATAAAGTAATGCCAGCTAGTCATCTCTCTCAATCCAATCCTCAGCTTATGCTTGTCAAACTCCTTTGACCCAAGTGTCTTCGTGAACGGATCTGCTGCATTTTCCTTTCCATCCACCTTTTGGATTTGCACGTCCTCACACGTTATGATCTCTCGTATCAGGTGAAACTTTCGCAGAACATGTTTCGATTTCTGATGAGACCTTGGTTCCTTCGCCTGAGCAATGGCTCCGGTGTTATCACACAATAAAGGAATGAGAAGCTTGAGTTGGCGATGTGAAACCCTCAGGTTGGCGATGTGAAACCCTCAGGTTGAGTCATGTAAACCTCTTCCTGGAGCTCTCCGTTAAGGAAAGCTATTTTCACATCCATTTGCCAAATATCATAGTCATAGTATGACGCTATCACAAGCAGAATCTGAATAGATTTGAACATTTCCATAGGGGAGAACGTTTCTTCATAGTCAATCCCTTTTCATTGACTATTCCCCTTGACAACTAGGCGAGCTTTATAGGTCTCTTTCCTGCCCGTCTGCTCCAATCTTCTTCTTGTAAACCCATTTACAAGCGATCGGTCTGCTCCAATCTTCTTCTTGTAAAGTCCATACTTTGTTGATCTTCATAGATTCCATCTCGGATTCCATGGCTTTCCACCAGTTCTCAGAATCTGGGCCTTTTATAGCTTCTTGGAAAGTCAACGGGTCGTCATCTCTATGACCGACCACATCCTCTTGAACCATCAGATTGAGTCTCTTAGGTGCACGATGAGAACGTGTTGAGCTTCTCAAGAAAGCCTGTGTAGCAGGTTCAACCTGCACTGGGATATCTTGTTGGACTTGTTCTTGAACAGGTTCTTGAACTAGTTTTTGAAATTGTTCTGGAACGTGCATTGTCACTTCAACATTTGAAGATGAAGCCCTGGAGCCTAACACTATATCACCCAGCCAAGAACGCTCATTTGACATCTCATGTCCATGAGCTTGTGTTGGTTCGTCGGGTTCTTGAATCTCGTCAAGAACTACTTCCCCACCATGAATTCCTTCCTCGAGGAATTCCCTTTCAAGAAAGGTTGTCGTTCTGGCCACAAACACTTTGTGCTCAGACGGGTGGTAGAAATAATATCCCATAGTTTCCTTGGGATAACCTATGAACCTACACTTGTCAGACCTAGCATCTAGCTTGTCTAGATGAAGTCTCTTGACGAAGGCTGAACACCCCAAACCTTGATGTATTTAAGGTTAGGTTTCCGTCCCTTCCATATCTCATATGGAGTTTTTGAGACCGCTTTAGTGAGAACCTTGTTTAAGATGTAAGCAACTGCTTCTAAAGCATAACCCCACAAGTTTATTGGAAGATCCGTGAATCCCATCATGGATCGGACTGTAACACCCCCATCTCAGAATTACCTCGGGACTAGGAGTGTCCACCATCACCTCCAAGAGGTGGCTACACGTGTCATCGCTCAAATGCATTTATAAAATAAATAAATGATTTATTCCAAAATAATAATGGTTCGGACCAAATAGCAAAACAAATACGTAAAGATCATAGTCACGATAAATGAATAAATGAATACGAAATGCAAAATAAAACTCATTGAGACCTCGTGCACGCCTTTTCCATCAGTCCGCTGTGAGTCTTCGTGTTGCTGCTCAACCTCATTACTTTTTCTCCTCGCCATATCCTGTCCATCCACCACAGCCCACAAATAGGGTGAGTACGAAATACGCACTCAGTGAGATCAATACGTGTACGTACTCTGTGCCATGTATTCTCCTGCTCGAAATGAATATGATAAAATAACATATATCCAAAGTCTGAACTAAAGATATACAGATAACTCTACCCAACCCGACTGAGTAAGCAAAGTCTAAAACTAGTACAACACTGGATCATAACACACAGATTCCACACGGCTCTAGCTCGGGCATATGCTCGCAAAGTCCAAAGGACCCCGGTACACTGAAAATCCCGTAAGGTCACAACGTACCCCATCTATCAGTACAATACAAACGCTCCGTCGCTCGAAAGGTTACCACAACCCCAATACGGTACGACGCTGGCAGATCCACTGATCTGACTAACTCGACGCTCCGTCGCTCGAAAGGTTACCACAACCCCAACACAGTACGACGCCGACAGATCCACTGACGTGACTAACTCGACGCTCTGTCGCTCGCAAGGTTACCACAACCCCAACACGGTATGACGCCGGCCCAGATCCAAGTGTCGCAATACTAACGTCATCGACCCTATATTCCTCAGATGACAACTCTCACCAACGCGCTCGCACACACCTTCTTCTGAAGGTTTGAGTGTGAAATCACCCGATCGAGCACACTAACAAGATATTCACTCGGTTTAAACGCCGAACCCAAATATCTACGTTCTCCAACCCAACACTTGGTCGCACGTCAATTCTCTAGATCATCTCTAGTCACTTATACAACTCATATACTTGTCATTAATTCTCATACGACAAATTTAGGGTTTAATCCAATTCAACTTGTAATGTCTCATTTTTCCCATTATGATCCTATAAATTCTATCGTGATCATGGCTCATTTTAAAAATATAATCTCTTCTATAAATCGATCACAAATCCGAAATTAAAATGGAGAAAATCATCACCTTAGCTTCCCGACGATTTGACGGTTCTGGCTAATATTTGCTAGCAACAACACCGACCAAATTTTTCCTATTTTAGATCCATTCAATTCCATAAATTTCCTTAATATAAATATTCTAATCAAGTGAATAATCACAAAGAATTATTTAGATATATACCACAATCGCGATTAGAATCCACCCACGAAGAACGCGATAAAAATTGAAGATCCTTCTCCAATTTCTTCTTTCTTTTTTTCTTCTTTTTCTTCTTTTTCTTTTTTCTTCTTTCCCTTTTTTTCTTCTCTTTTTTTTTCTTCGGTTGCACTGCACGGTGTGGTGTACGGTTTATTTCTTTTAATTACTAACCCTAATTTGATTAATTCATATATATATATATATATTCCACCGACATACCTTTATTAACGGGCCTCACACGGACCATATGTAATAAAGTCCGATTTCTATTTTCGGACACACCATTATGCTATGGTATTCCAGGAGAAGTCCACTGAGACTAAATCCCAATTTGTCTTAGATAATCGACAAAATCATGACTAAGATATTCACCGACCCGGTCAGATCTCAACACCTTGATACTCTTTCCGGTTTGTTTCTCCACTTCACTACAGAATCTCTTGAACATTCAAAAGATTCGGATTTGTGTTTCATCAAGAACACAAATCCATATCTTGACATATCATCAGTGAAAGTGATGAAATATGAATATCCACCCCTAGCTTGAACTCTCATAGGTCCACATACATCGGTATGTATGAATCATAGGAGTTCTGTAGCTCTCTCTCCGGTTCCACTAAACGGAGATTTGGTCATATTGCCAGTGAGATATGACTCACAAGTTGCATATGATTCATAATCAAAATGGTCTAAGAGACCATCTTTATGCAACTTGTTTATTCTCTTCTCACCAATGTGACCAAGTCTACAATGCCAAAGGTACGTCTGTCTTTGACGATCATCTACCTTTCTCTTATGGCCCGAAACATGCATGTTAATTGGTTCAATGTTAACATCAGGTAAGACATAAACCTTTGTTGCAAATAACCGTTCACATATGCATCATCACCATGATAAACATAGCAAATGTTATTACTAAAGACTGTTCGAAATCCACGTCTATCAAGCATAGAAATAGAAATACCGTTCGAAACAAATTTAGGAACGTAGTAACAGTCTTCTAACAACAAAGTCTTGCCCGTAGGCATTACAAGAGAAATCGATCCTACAGTTAGAGCAGCAACACTTGCCCTGTTTCCAACCTTCAGATTGAATTTTGTCTTCTTGAACCTCATACTGATCCTCAGCCCCTGCAACATATTGCAGACATTAAAGCTGCTACTGGTATCCAATACCCATCTAGATGAATCAATAGTAGTCAAAGATAACATGAAAACATTTTTCATGAGAATCTTACCTTGCTTCTTGCCCTTGAGAGACTGCAGATATTCCTTGCAGTTTCTCTTCCAATGACCTTTCTTCTTGCAGAAGAAACACTCAGCATCTGATTGGTTGACCTTTGTGATGCCTTGATGTGCAGAAATTCAAGTAATAATATTTACTAGACCACTTCACTGCAAGTATACGGTTCGTGTAGTACCAGGGTCGAACTCTAGGGACTAATACAGCCTTTTCCTAAGAATATCACTAAACTAAGACGGGATGAAATAGATGATAGCGTGGTGTAAAACTCTAAAAGACTAAACTAAATGGTGGCAGCGATAGAAGGATGTGGAAGACTTGACGATGAAGAACACTACGGGTGTCGGGATATCGGGAATCGCATGGATGTAACAAGAAAGATCACAAACCTATCGAATTATCTTGATAATGGGAAATTCATGCTCTAAGATGAGGAATGATTCTCCCGAGCCTAGACCTCCTAACCATAAATACGTGCAATCCTACCTTCCAGCAGTGATTAACTCGTACTATGGCAGCGTTACGCGTGCAATCCTAATTCCTAAGTCGATTAACCGATCGGTCAGATTCTCATTAATCGAACTTAACCTACAATTCAACAGTTCCGGATTCATACTTTAACCTTCCAACAAAATACGAATTCCTATGTTACTGAGCAGGCAACACTAGTATAAGCGGTACAATGTTGATTATAGGACCGAATATCAAGACAAATACGATAGATCTAAGCGTTAACGCAAAACTTGTACATCCGTTACAAATCCGATAATCCCAACCCATAGTTGGGAATCTACTCACTCATGGAGTTTACTGACAAAGGAAATAACACAACCCTAAACATGATAAACCCTAGGAAACTCGATGCCTCGATCGTCCCTATTGCGTTACCGATGTACGTATTGATGTTTCTCCCCTTCTCCAGTGTCTCCCAAGCCTTTCCTGATGATTTCCAAGGCTTTACTTGCCCTAGCCGTCACCCCCTTGTGTTTGGATCTGATCTTCTCACTTCTTTTGCTCGTTCAAACTCTAAATCAAGGTTATTGCGAGAAAGGCGGCCCGCTCAGGTACATGTTTTACCCGGTCGTGCAGAGGCGAGCCCGATCGTGTAGAGTGCTGAGCCCGATCGGGCAATGCTTCCCGATCACGTGGTTTAACAGCCCGAGTCGTCTAAACTCTCGGGGATTTTTAGGACTAATTGACGCCGAGCGGGTACCATGTTGCGCCCGATCGGGTATGATCACCCGATCATGTTGTCTTCGTGCCCGGGTCGTGCAGATTGTTGTAATTAAACCCCGTAGCTTTTGCCGAGCGGGTAGACATCAGTGCCCGAGCGGGCACTCGGTAATTCATGATTTTGCTCTTTTGCGCTCGATGCTCGGGTGTTTCTTTGGGTTTCGTGGCTTGATTTTGGCTCTGAGTGAATTGTTTCTTCAATTTGAGTGGTTTGATTAAGGAATTTGTCTTTTTATACTCGTTTAGGCCTTGTCGCCTTAAAACCTAAAAACCAATAAAATGGGCGTATATAAAGAATAATCGTATCGGAAATGTAACTCATGCTATCAAATCTATGCGAAAATGATACTAATACCTAACCTAAAACTGATACACTTTACGTGTTATCACTGCCCTTACCCCTGGTCACACCAGTCTTAAGCGCGCTCTACCTGGTCTGGGCCTCTTCTTGCCATTCCTCTTCTGATAAGAGGACTACCCAAACCATCAGCAAAGATCTCGATTCCTTCTTCCCAATGGACATCTGTTTATCATACTCTGTCAGCATGTTGTGCTTCTCATGCAACTCAACGTCCAGCTTATTCATGTTGTAGTTGACCACGAACGAGGAGAAGGACTCCGGAAGTGAGTGCAAGATCATCTCCTGCTGCATCTCCTTGCAGAAGGTGCACCCCAGCTTCTCAAGCTGTTCTATCAAACTGATCATCCGTAGAACATGGGGTCCCACAGGAGAGCCCTCACTCAGATTGGACTTGAACAAAGTCCCTGACAGTTTGGACCTTGCCGTCCGACCCTGCTCACCGAACATCTTCTTAAGATGCTGCATGATTTGCTTGGCATCCATATGCTCGTATTGTTTGTGGAGTTCGTCACTCATTGACGCGAGGATGAAACCTTTCACAGTGATACACTTTTCCTCGTACTTGATGTATTCATTGAAAGCCTCGTCACTCGCTGGGTCTGGCATTGGAGGTGCCGGTTTATCGATCGCATCGACCAGCTTCTCATGTGTCAGCTCCAAGCGCAAATTGCATTGCCATTCTTCAAAGTTCTCACCAACCAGCTTGTTGGTCTCGAGGATTGGACGCAAGTTGAACTGAGACATTCTCAGGATATCTTAAAACGAAAGGAAAATTTACAGTAGAGAGTTAGACATCGTATATATATCATAACAACATGGACTTCATATAAATGATATATTTTGCTAATCAACGTTACAATAACATTAGAAATCTTATTTCTCATTAGCATTAATCTATAACTATATGCCTGAGCCACTTGGTAGTCAAGACGTTTTCCAAACATATAAAATAGATTCTTTATAAATTTTATCCCCATAAAATTTATAGTAAATTAACTTCGGCTCTATATCACATATCACATAGTCACCTTGTAGTCAGGTCATTGCTATCAATATAGTTGAGTTAATCCTTCAGCTCATGGTCGGAAAACAATTAAGTTCATGTCCCCCGGGTAGTCCAGGCGTATACAAAAACTAATCTCTGACCGCGCGACCCTCGACGTCAAACGCCGTGTGCGACGCCGCCCTTCCTCTCCCCTCGCCCACTCGACCCTTCCCCTCTCTCCTCGCCCGCTCGACTTTTGGCTGCAGCCATGGGCGCACGAAACCGCCGCTCGATTCTGCCTTCGCGCCGCCCATGCCGTGCCGCGTTGGTTACCCTAGGACACACCGACCCTTCGCTGTCGACCGTCGACCCTCGTTCGGTCGGCTAGGGTTACGGCCGCCCCTTAGGGCCCCTGCTCCTTCACGGTTCCATGTTTGTGCGTGCGCGTTGCGCGCGCCTATACGTTCTTTGATCCGATTTTCACAAAAAAATTCAAAAAACAAGTCCGAAACAGATGACCAGACGCTCTGATACCACTGTTGGGTTGATTTGGGGTACGGAAGCGTGTTTTTATCAACCCGAAATTTAGATCTAGTCATGTTCGAATTGTTTTTTGGGGTTCAACGATGAACTAAATTTAGAAACGATTTCATAATACCTTTTTGCGTTGACCGTGTGATTGTCGGATGTGATAGACTTGATAGCACAAGCTCTCTACGCGTATCCACGGCGAGATCGGATCTGCTTTCCAACCGTTGGTGCGGAATTCCCCGATGAACGAAACTATTTCGTTCTTCCTTTTCTCTGTGACGACTTTTAGGATTTCTGTCTTTGATTTTCGTGCTGATGAAAAACGATAACGAAAACTTGTTTTTCGTTTCTTAAATAATTACTAACTTTTAATAATTACAACTTAAACCCTAGACTATCGGAATATTACATAATAGGCATAATACTTTCAATATGCACAATATTACGTGGGCCACATATGAAATATTCTAATTAGTTAGCATCAGGATTGAATCATTGAGTTTCGATCGATCTCATGATATTACACTATTTGTAAGGTCAACATTTGTCTATTCTTACAATGCCGCAACTTGAATCTATTTAAACAAATTTATCCATTGAAAACACCTATTTTTTCATCGAAATTCCGCCTTACAATATTTTTCATTTCAAGCTTTCATAGATATCACAATAGTCTTCCTTGTGGCTTGAAATTCGATTTCTCTAAAACTTTTTGAGTCTATAAAATGGGAGTTCATTGGTTACATTTTTGTGGATCCATGAGCGTAATGTTTATTAACCTCGTTTTTGTCTTTTTAATAGGGAACGCTATAGTCAGTTTAAGGGTATTCGAGGTCTCCATCAAAGTGATCATTTATCCCCTTACATGTTCCTCTTAACACAAATGTTCTATCACAGAAACTGGACCTTCCAGTTGGGAATAACAAATTTTCCTCCTAGGATTTTGTCTCCCACTTTGTCTTTCATCTCTTGTTTCCTAACAACCGCTCCTTTTGTCGAAACATCTTTGACCTCCTTTATTTTAGCCTTCGTCGCAACTGTCGCCGATGGTGCTGTGGGCATTGGTTCAATGGAACTTAAGATGATCGTCGATGTATATAAAACAAGAACGTATCTGCCAGACTCAAGTACATTGTCGTTTCCTTTCGATATCGCGAAAATGATTTGCTCCTTAGTTGTTGTCGCTCAATCACCGTGATACTTTCGATTCCTCATCCATTCCTCGACCATGGACTCTCCTCCATCTTTTTTCTTTGTGGAATGAATAGCACAATCGTTGATCATGAAACCAAGATGTTGCTTCTCCTTCGACAATAGCTGAATCTTTTCAAAATTGTTAGTATATCCTCAACCCATTCAAGCCATGATTCATGATTTTCATCTCTAAAGAATACAGAGACATCAATGAGATTTTCCTCCATGATGGATCGAAAAGTATCTGATACCAATTATTATGTAAATCCTATCTCAAAACTCACACAACAAGAGAAAATATGAAGAATAACTGGAAATGGAATTAAAAAACAGATAGAATAACTATGATAGAGTGGTTTTTTGGAGGTCCACTCCTCCCCAACCATAACCTCTTTCACAAATTCCATCCTCCTATCCTCGCAATATTAAACATGTAACAGACTTAAGAATCTAAAACCTTCCCAAAATGTCCCCGATACGGAAAATTAAGAATAAACCAAAATAATCCTTCTCCTCTTGTTAACGAGTTGAACCTTCTGAAGCATAACATCTTCTCATCATATCTTTCGCTCCACCAAACATAAATTTCTGGTAATTCATGCCATCCATTCTATGCATTCCTCTAGATTCCTATTTGAATTTGTTGTTTCGCCAATTCGATAGAAGTTGAAATACGATATATAGGTTTTTAAAAATTAATAAAAAACAAGAAAGAATACGAAAAACGATAGAAGTGAAACTATGGGACATGGACATGATTATGAAATAAGTCTAATCCCTTATAATCTAAAGAATTGTCTGAAAAGTACGTACTCGTGAATAACTAAAGAAATGTAATATAGATTTTAGATTTTCATTATCGTTTTTACTTATATAATATAAACATTATCTAAAGTCTAACATCGAAGAAAAGAGAACGAAGTTGAGCCAAGGACAACTTGCCAGATACCAAAAAACGCAGATAATAATAATTTAAAAGTACCAAATGTAATTACTGCTAATTAATTAGATTAAACCCGGCAAGTCATCCTTGGCTCAAACCCACTCCCTATTCCTCCATGCAAGACTCTTTGATAGAGCCCGAGACTCTCATCACTATCATCATCATGGCATCATCATCATCATCATCATGATTCATGATGATGGATGATGATCATCATCATTTCATTGCTTTCTTTAGCGAATGATTTTTAAACTCTTACCTCTTGTGGCAAGCGTGCATGAGTCGAGTAAGGTATTTATAGGCATATATATTTGTTCATAATCTGATGATTATAACAATAAAATTTAAAGTTTACGATATTTAATAGAAAATAATTTAAAAATTTTAGAGATTCCATGTGTGGTTGGGTGCAACCAAAGGAATTTTGACCATCCTAAAGAATAGAACAACCAAGATATAGTTGACCTTTTCAAATTCGAATATATAATATTCTTAACCTCACTATAAGACATTGGCTTTGTCAGCTACATTGCATCCACGTGTCGTATTTTCTAGCAAAATGCAAATAAAGAGTTTGTCATAAGCTGCTATCCACTTAGCAAATTATGTAAAAACGGTACATGTTTAGATTATTTTACAGTATATAGTATTGGTCTTCAATTTTCTGCACCATGAATAATTATATTATATAATATATAATGTTTGATGTGGATGAACCATTTCCACATGGATTTGAGGATGGAAGATTTGAGGAACAAGGATTAGTTTGAGAAGATCGAAAGAAGATGGACAAAGCCTCTAGAAGATTCAGGATAAGCAACCAACATGGGATTATCATTTATTGTGTTTCATAATTATATCACCATATAATTTACCACAAACGATGTGTTTGAAAAAAGAATTCTTGTTTTTGAATATTCTCGTACTTCTAAAAAATCAATAATATATTTTTATAACCATTGATTGTTGTGTTGAATTATATGTAAAGATATAGTGTTAAAGCATATGATGTTAGAAAGAAATAAAATTTTCACATGAAAGTTGTGTTGATGTAAACAATAAGTGATTTTTTCAATTACAAGATGTTGTGTCAATGGACTACACACGAACATATTTCGTGTCCATATTTTACGGATGATATATTTTTATTCATACTTCACTACCGTAAAAACCGTGTTGGTTTGATTGTCATAATCGGTTCTTCCATCAAACCATCCATATTGAGATAAAATAAATGAAATTTTAAAAAATATAAGATAGTTGATAAAAAAGCATCATTTATGTTGATGGGAGATAAAATACTATTTGAACAATTAGATTTTATTGACGAATTACAAAAGACTGTTGATTGCAATGGAAATAGGCATGATAGATGCAAAAAATTTGGAGATTACCGAAATTTGTATAAACATAGTATTTCTTGGGATCTCTCCTATTGGAGACACCATCTCCTCTGTCATATTCTTGATGTTTTCATATAAAGAAAACTTCATTAGCAAAAGATAATGAATGTCTCTAAAAAGTCAAAAGATAATGCAAATCAAGGTGGGATATTAGAGACAGCTCGAAAGGAGTTTGAGCTTAGTAGAGATGATAAAACACATATATCCATTTTTAGTTAGCGTTGCAACATGGAATGACATACTGAAATGGTTGGAAGAAGATGTTAAATTTTCGAATGATTATGCGTCAAACATAGCTCATTGTGTGGATCACAACGGTGAAAAGTTGTAAGGCATAAAATTTTATGATTTTCATTTTTTCATACAACAACTTCCTCTAATAGTTTTTGAAGAACTTTTGCCTAAAACCGTTCACGAGCCGCTGAATGGTGTAAATGATGTGCGAGTTTTGAAAGATAATATTCCAAAAATCTTATTTGACGATAAATCTTCCATATGAAGGTGAGTTGGATGGTCCTATATAGTTTCGATGGATGTATTCGTTCATCAAGTTCTTTTTCCATCTTAAAAGGAATGTGAAAAAACAGAAGTAGATTGTGGGATCAATTATGAAGAAATAAATCAACGAAAAGAATACACATTTTAAGAAATACTATTTCGGCCTTCAAATTGATAAAATCCAAGCAACATCGTTAAATAAAATGGAAATCCTCTTTTCGAAACAACCGATATTCGTGATATGTCCAACAAAACTGGATGGCTAAGTAGGAAAGTTATGATATTGCTGATCGATCAAGAGTTTCATCATGCACATACTTTTATTTTATTAAATTACGAAAAGCTCTGTCAATATGTAAGGTAAAGTACGTAACTTACTCTCGAAAAAATGTTTTCCTCTTTAAATAGAAACGTATATAGGTCAAGAGAATGTATGTATATAAGAAAAGATCCAGTAACAAAAGATTTTAAACAAGAATTCTGCTTGAGTTGGACTATTTTGAGTTTTGCATCGATACAAACTTTGTGTTATGAACGCAACACAATGTTATATTTGTGTAAAACATGTAAGAATATGATGTTCCACTATCAAAATACTGTTTGAAAATTATAAGGTCGGTTTCATAGATAATTATCAAGTTTTATTCTTGCATGGTGAAGACAACAATGTTAGAGATGTAACAGTGCATGAATCATAATCAAAGGAGAGACATGATGATGAGGTTATAAGAACAATGACGATATATATCGAAATAGTTATAAATGCTTTTCCTAGAGTTGTAGAACAAACACCAAAGGAGACGTCAAACAATAACGTGCAATGATTTTTCAATCTTTTGGATGCGACGAAACAATCTATATACAAAATTTGTCCTGAAAGTCGGTTACATATATCCTTATCATCAAAAGTGATGAGTATAAAAACTGATAAGAATGTGGCAAAAAATATTATGCAACAATCACAAGCCAGTGATTCATTTATAAAACAACTCGCTTCGCTTCAAAAAGATAAAATTTATTTACATGTAAACCTTTTTATTTACCTATAAATTTAAACCATTTATATTATAATTTTAATATAATATTGTTTTTTATATGCAGTCATTACAACCGTATAAGGGACAATTGTATAGTATGGGCTCTCTAAAATTTTTAGAGGATACCATGTAGTACCCTTTATGTTTAGGAAACATACTCGCAAGAGCGAATCATCGAGTATCTCGAGGCGATGATTTGAGAATATATTGCAAAGATACATCACGTGAGAGTACTATAGAGCTCATGATCGATCAACCATACCAGCATCCGCTAGCACATCCATCACTTCTTTGGGCTTAGAAACAATACTAAGACGACAAGATCAAGTGTTTGATTTTGAGGTGACATCCTCTCTCTCAAGTATCTAGAGGTACCAATCTTGATGGAAAGAGGAAAGTGGAGGATGATATGATATTTATATTTTATAATATTTGAATTTAGTTTAAAAATATTTTAAAATTATATTCTAATTTTTATTTTTTTAAATTATTTATGCCATATTATCATCTGACATCCGTTGAAATTTCAAATTCTCCGCCAAATATTTCAACAGTCATCCGTTGATGGTTTTCAAAAATTTCGTTAAATTTATCATCGGGCTATTAATAAGGTCTATTAATATATTTTTCCTATAGCTTCAGTAGCTGTTAATGGTTGTGTGTTGATCTATTCTATGAAAAGTAACAAATCTCAATTGTTGGATCTGTTACAACTACTACTGACAGACATGGAAATCTTATTTTTAGTATTAAAGGGATAAGCCATGAATCTATGTTGAAAATTTTCTAGTGAAAAATATGTTAACAACTGTTGATAATTTATTAATGAATTTTGATCATTACAATTTCGTTGAATTTTGATCGTTACAATGTCATTGTTTCAAATGCTGATTGTCAATGAGTAGAAATCCATTTAAATCAGCATTTTCAATGGAAAATAGACATTTTCAGCGGTTTTATACCGTGAAATGGCCTATTTATTTGTAGTGTTAGGACTTGATATAGCAGGATTGATACACTTTTTTACTATAGAAGGATATATCAAAAACCAATGTGATGTTGCTATGTGTACGCAAAATTTGGGTACACAATTTCTAATCGTATGCAAGATAAAATAATAATTACAGAAGGTTCAATTAATGATTCAAAGAATAAATTAAGCAATGCATCCACGATGAGTCGTGGATTTAGGAATATTAACAGACATTTTAGGGTTTGAAGTCAATCAATCTAAGGGTGGTATTTTTTTAAGTTATACAAAATATGGTACTAAATCTTTGATATACAAAAGAATGGTGGGTGGTCTCTTGTGCCTCGTAGCCACCAGATCTGATTTATCAGTTACAGCTTCATACATGTTTAGAAACAAGTATGTTAAAAGGAAAACGAGTGATGAGGTATATCAAACACACAACATATTATATTTCATATTTCAAATATTTTAAAGAAGCTCAAGTAATAGGGTGCTCAACTTTTGATTGGGGGTGAAAGCAATACTGACATGCCAAGCACTACAAGATTTTATTTCAGTATTTGAAGTGCGATATTCTCTTGGGAAACACTGAAACCTGAAGTTTTCGCTTAGCCTACATTAGAAGCAAAATACTCGATATGGTTAAAAAAATTTTAAAAGAGCTAGAGGTTTAACATGAAATACGAGATCCCCATATAATGCGACATCACTTTGCCTATCGCAATAGGCCAGAACCTTGTGCAACATAAATGATCAAATAATAAGTTTTTTACAAATTTGGGAGGTATATATGTATTACCACTACTAGAAAAACACGAATTATGGACGGCCAAATGCGTTCGGAATGAGCGTTCATAAATGCCATCCATCCGCAAACTGTTTGTAATTTCGGATTGGAAATACAGTTTGTAAACCACCGAAAATCCGGACTTACCCGATCCTTTGCAAATTAATGGAAAAATTGACCAATTTACGGATGGATAACCCGTTGAAAAAGTGTCAGATTTTTTTGTCGTTAAAAAACTTCCAGACTGAACTTTCAGAATGACCGATGATCCATTCGATTTTTTAACGAAAAAAATAAAATTTTTATAATTAATAACATTACATATTAATATTTTATAAATTATAAATATACACAATTGTTATAACATATTTTAAAAAATCGTCGGCGGTTGCGAATTATCATCATCGGTTGGTTACACGCATCCCAATAATCGGTTTGCCTTCAACATACACATAAAATGTTGTTGTTGTTGTTGTGTTGGTTATTGATGCTGACATACTAATTCTTGTAGAGTGGCCGCCAGTTGCTGTTGCATCTCGTGTAATGCCAATTCGTATTGCATCATTCTATTACACATTAATATTTGTTCTTCTATTGCATCCATATTACACTTAGAGGAAATTGAATGTTGTGTTGTCATTCTTCCAAGAACAAAAATGTGACCTTTGTAGGGTGTAATTTGTTATAAAATAAATTTGAAATGTGAATTAGAGAATACAGATTTTGAAATTATATTAAAAAGTTATAAATTTACCTCGAGATATAACCCGTTAAATTCTTCTTGACTTAGAGAGGGTTGCAATTCGTCCTCTCTCGACGGAATTTTTGATTCTCATTCTTATGCAACACTCAGAATATCATTAAGAGTGTGTTCTGCTCTGGTATCTACCCACGAACCATCAAGTTTTTTATACGTATGCTTGAGAAATTTAATGTATGATGGTTCAGTGCCCTTCTCGTTTGCCTGAAACAAAATACAAATATATACCTTTTAAAAATATATCACCGAAATGCCAATTTTATAAATTTTTGTAATTTTTAAAATCTTACCATTTATTGGTATACTTCCGTGAACCAACGTGAACCTGTTGTATGTGGTTCATCATGTAACCATTCTTATCAGAACAACGAGATTGTCTTTCTCTCTCGCTTATTTGTTTAAATCCGGAATCATCTCAATAAGCGCACATTTCTTCCCACACGTGGGATGCGATCCATATAGGTTTTCCTTTCTTTCATCGATCATGTTTAATTTTTATACTAAATTTTTAAATCGAATTCCCGTAATCCGTTCAAATTCGGACTTTATTAGTCCGGTAATCTCGGGATTCCAATAAAGTTTTTGCTAAAAATTTTAACTAATTAGTTTATTAAAAATATATTATCAACTCTTTTATAATTACTTATTATTAAAAACGTATCACAAAGGCTTTTGATCATCGTTCTTTATTATCTGGATCTATCCGCATCTAGTTATAACATGGACGATCGAATTGGATTTCATTAATATGTATCATTGTGCGCTGTTTTCATGACTAAGATCTAAATGTTGACACTTGCATCTTTCCTCATCCATTTCTCATAATTCTTCTAGTTTGCTCCTGATGCATCTGATACTTCATTGGCTTGATTTGCGGAGGCTTTGGTTGGTAATACAAAAACAACATAACTTGCATCGATCCAGAGTTTTGAAATAAAGTGGGATTCATAAAATCCGAAAATTCCAAGTATGAGACTCGATTTTGTTACGGTGATGACAGTCCATTAGAACTTTCTTCAGAATGGAAACGTGTTCTTGAACTACCACCTCTTTCAATGCAACGAAAAATGCTAAATTTGAAAGGTTTTATTAGAATTTTAAAACTTTAAACATTACATTAATATTATGCAACAAAATCATTGATAACTCAATGGGTCATCAACAAAACCGTAGTCAACAAAACGAAACCATTGTGATAAGACATTGAAAGGAAGGTTTCATTGACAACACATCGTTGTTAACAAAATCTTTGACAACCGATCGCGCTGAAACATTCTAAGGACGAGGAAATTCTAGACATAATGTACGTAAATTTAAAGAATGCAATCTAGTTCCAAACATCAAAAAATTTAAATAAAAAGATTAAAACTTAATCCATACTTATCATCTCCACATACATATCTTGAAAAATATGTTTCAAAGTTGTAGTCCATTGATACATATAAGTGTATATTGGTTGTTCATTTGTATATAATTCAAATTCCTCATAGCATTGCAATCGTGCATATCTAGCTTAGCCAATATCTAAAATAAAAATCATAATGTTAATACATGTAGATCAAAACATGCATACGAAAGCCTTAGAGCTATCGTTTGATGATGTGTAGTCATTCAAAATATACAATGCTGATGTTTAGATTACACAAAAGAGAGAAGTGTAGGATAAGGAAGACATCAAGAATATGATAAAATTTTTGATTTTTTCAATAGATCCCAAAATATGATTTTTTGTACCAATTATGAGTAATTACGTAACCAATAATTCTCGGATGGTTGTTTTCTCCACAATCTATACTCATAGAAATGCCCAAAGCAAAAAATCGCTCGTACAAAATCTCTTCACCAGTAAAAAATAGAGGAGGAGACTTCTGCACAACTATATTCTTTTTTAAAATTATTTTTATTACGTCGTAATGTATTGTTAACTAGAAGAAAATAATGATGATAATCAAACCAACTGGTCTTTTCTCCATATTTCAACTAAAAGGAATTTGTTTAATCCATGCTATACGGACAAGCCAATCAACCATGTGTTGTCCATCCAAATAACATAGCTAAATTGGGAAATCACTTATTACTACATAAGAGCACATCGTAAAGTAAAATTCTATCGCCTTGAGGCATTGTATACTTGAACTGAAAGTCCTATGCCTAATATGTAATATTTGAATAGTTATGAGTTCAACTTGTAATTATTAAAATGTTAATAATTATAAATATATGGAAAACGAGTTTTCGTATATACCATTCTAAAACCTAGAAACCCTAGCCGCCAGAAAAGAAAAACCCAAAGAACAAAAAACAGTTTTCGTTCTTTCGATTTCCACATCAAAGCAATCCCGATCTTGGCATGGATACGCGTAGAGGGTTTGTACCATCAAGCCTCACATCCGATCATCACATTCAACGACAGGTATTACGAAATTGTTTCTGTAAATTGTTTATCGTTGAATATCCGTGAAAAACTAATCCGAACATGACTAGATCTAAAATTCGGGTTGATAAAAACACGTTTCCGCAATTGAAATCAACCCTACTGTGGTATCAGAGCGTCTGGCTGCATGTTTAGGATTAGTTTTTTCGAATTTTTATGAAAATTGGATAAAAAAAATGTGAGCGCGCGCGCACCAGAAATTCACGCGACGCGTGAAAGAGAAATCCTAGGCGGCGGCCGAAACCCTAACCGGTCGGACGAGGGTCGTCGGTCTCGGCGAAGGGTCGGCCGGTACGTCCTAGGGTGACTGGCACGGCGCAAGCAGGCGTCTCGCGGCGAGCGGGCGTGAGTGGCGCACCAGCGAGGGGCGTGAGCAGGTTGAGCGGCGCGTGCGAACGTCGAGCGTAAGGGGTTACGGTCGGTGAACGACGGTTTGGAGACGCCCTCGCCGGCGACTCTTCACGTCCGGCGCGGTTAACCCCTTAGGGGCGGCGGTAAAATCGACAATAGATAGGCGGCGGCGTTATAGGGGCGGCCGCTAGGGTTAGGGTTGCCCTAACCCTAACCCTAAAAAAAATTAAAAAAAAATTTAAGATTAAAACTAAATGAATTTTAATTTTAAATGTCAATAATTGAGTTTTTAGACGATAAATAGTTTATCGTTAAGTTTTTTCCGTCACCGTAGACGCTTTGAATAAATTCTCGTTTACATGGTACGACCTGACTACCCGGAGGCATGTAGTTTGAAAATTCGATTCATACGTCTATGACATTAGATGTCTAGTGGGAGGAATCAATTAGTTTTTGTAAACGCCTGAACTACCCGGGGGACATAAATTTAATTGATATCTGACCATGAGCTGAAGGATAAACTCGTCTATATCGATAGGAACGACCTGACTACCAGGTGACTATGTGATATAGGGTCATATTAAAATTAAGAATTTTAATTAATAATTGAGTTCTTAAACGATAAAATTGTTTATCGTTAGGCTTTTCCTTCATTGTAGACGTTTGAATAGATTCTCGTTTACATGTTACGGCCTGACTACCAGGAGGCATGTAGTTCAAGAACTCCATTCGTACGTCTATGACATCAGATGTCTAGTGGGAGGAATCAATTAGTTTTTGTAAACGCCTGGACTACCCGGGGGACATAAACTTAATTGATATCCGACCTTGAGCTGAAGGATGAACTCAACTATATCAATAGGAACGACCTGACTACCAGGTGACTATGTGATATAGAGCCATATTAAAATTGAGAATTTTAATTAATAATTGAGTTCATAAACGAAAAAAATTATTTATCTTTAGGCTTTTCCTTCATCGTAGATGTTTTGAATAGGTTCTCGTTTACATGGTACGGCCTGACTACCAGGAGGCATGTAGTTCAAGAATTCGATTCATACATCTATGACATCAGATGTCTAGTGGGAGGGATCAATTAGTTTTTGTAA
>CM071863.1:29969477-29984913 GCA_036759665.1 Gynandropsis gynandra | reverse complement strand
CGAAGAATATAATTGTATTTGATTTTTCTTTTGGGTTGGTACATAAGATGTACGGGCAAGTATGTGTATGGAGATACATGTACTTCGACTATTTGAAATATTACGTAAAGGCAAGTGGGAGATTGAAAGTCCTATGCCTAATATGTAATATTTGAATAGTTATGGGTTCAACTTGTAATTATTAAAATGTTAATAATTATAAATATATGGAAAACGAGTTTTCGTATATACCATTCTAAAACCTAAAAACCCTAGCCGCTAGAAAAGAAAAACCCAAAGAACAAAAAAACAGTTTTCGTTCTTCCGATTTCCACATCAAAGCAATCCCGATCTCGACGTGGATACGCGTAGAGGGTTTGTACCATCAAGCCTCACATCCGATCATCACATTCAACGACAGGTATTACGAAATTGTTTCTGTAAATTGTTTATCGTTGAATATCCGTGAAAAACTAATCCGAACATGACTAGATCTAAAATTCGGGTTGATAAAAACACGTTTCCGGAATTGAAATCAACTCTACATGAATTTCCTCTTAAAATTTTTTAATTCTTCAATAAATAATTGAAGAAATATATCCAAACCTATTTTAGAATGATTAGGCCTGAGAATCAGTATTGCTAAGAACACAAACTGCCTTTCATGCATAGTTTAGTGGTAAATTGTACGATGTCATCATAACTGGTAATAAGAACAATTCCTCACTAATATTCTAAATTGATTAAAACCATCAGTGCAAAGGCCTAAATGAATATTTTGACTCTAACTGCAAAGTCGGAATATACCTTGTTTAAGAGTTTCTATGCATCACAGTATGACGGATAACACATCACGAGTTGAGTGCTCAGCATGCCATCTCATATCGCTTGTTGCCTTCTCAGATAGATACAATCTTTTTATTCTGTCTGGAATTGGTAAATACCACATACGACGATATGGAATCGATTTTCCATTCCTTGTCAAATAAAAATCGGTGTTTTTTCACAAAATCGATAATTAGTTAAGTACGATGTCTCTTTTCAAAAAATCATGCAATTGTGAGACATCAATATTTTGATATGGTAATAAACCCAAAGATCTAACAATCTTTTTTGTCTCATAACATGACTTTACTACATTGTTATCTACAGGCAAACAATTTCTTATTAGTTGCAATATAGAATCCATGAAACTTCAACAAAGATTATTTTCTATCTTCAAATTCATCAAACGTACAGACAAAGACAATCATGAAAGACCCATTCTACACCCGTCATTAAGCGAGCACTTTCTAACATATCAAAAAATATTTTTTCATCTTCATTTAGATCTTATTCAATTTTTTCCTCGTTTCTTTTATCGAATACATTTTGTACAATTTCCACATAAAGGTCCATTTCTACATCTTGACGGATCTCAAACACCTCATGATGTTCAATACCTCTACTAAAATCTTCCACAACATGACTATGCCGTAATGCAAAAGTCTCTCCGTGAGATAACCAAATGAAGTCATTCGGAGTAAAAACTCTTAAAATAAAGATGATTTCACACGGTTATCTCGTTAACAGAATTTTCTGTTTCGCATTTGATGCAAGGACAAAACAACTTACCGGTTTTTTGGAAACTTGTTGATTTTTTGTCATCGTCATAAACTGTGTAACACCTTCTATAAACTCCTTCGATACACCTTAAGTTTCTAGATCAATTCTTTAATATATCTATTGTTTAGAAACGAAAATATTCGATCTCGACGATGATGCAATTGTAATAAGAAACAATATGATGATATGGGGTAACATGTTTGATAATTTTGTATGAAAAACGAATGTAGATGTGAATGATTTATATAAGTAATTTCCGGACCGATTAAGGACGAATTAAAGACTAAAAGATTGAGAAAGGAAAACATCTGGAAGACTCAGGATAAATTCCTGCAAGAGAAGTGGGCTGAGCTCACTGTAAAATGAGTATATTTGGAAGCACAAGCTCAATATTTGTGATAGTTAAATAATGCATTTTGTACCTAAAACTAGTATGTTAGGAGAGATATCTGTAACAACATTCAGATGTTGTCTAATATTGAAAAGGACATATTTTGTAATGAGATATATGAAAGATAAGAGAAGAAAGTGAAACATATCACTTAAGAAAATAAAATTCTTATTCACAAAACCCTAACCCATGATATTGTTGTTAGACAATCAAAAGGTTTCATTTTCTTTCAGATTGTACGAGTACTCGAAGATATTGGTTTTAGGAAAAAAAAATTCATAATCATGCTCATGGACATCTAAAAACAAGAAATTAGAAATGTTAGATTTTTATGGGGTTATTCAAATCCAAATTCAATAAAGAGGACATAGGTTAGATTTTGATTCAGTTATTGACTCATTATCATCTCCAATTGAAGAAATAAAAGAAAAATGTTCGAGAATTCTACTATTATAAAAATAAACCTATGCGAATTGGAGCATGAAAAAAAAAAACTTTTACGTTATACATGAAGTGCATGCAAAACCTATCGAAACACTTTTTTTTTTAAAATAAAAGGACATGCATTTAAAAATATATAATATTTCATTGTACAAAACTCTTTTAAAAAAAAATGTTAGGGATTTATAATGGTCGAATATTATAAATGGTTTTGAGTCAAACTCAACGTAAAAATTATTTCAAGATTTAAAATTACAATATCATATATGAAAATATTCATTGTTTACAAAAGATAAAGAAAATTAGAGTTAAAGACTACATGATAACTAAACGACCAAATCAAAAAATCATATAAGAATTGGTTAAATAATAGGTAAGAGTAAATAGTTTTGAGTCCGCACAACTTTATCTTTGGTGGAACGAAAAAATCATAGTTCTTAATATTTGTTTTTCGCCAATGATTTAACCTTTAAAATATGGTTTAGTCATATAATTTAGTCAATTGTATAACCAAACGATTATCTGAATACTTGTTGAAACTACTTTTTTATAAGAAAGATGTAAATATTGAATAACGGTACAAGTCGGTACGTCGTAATTATATAATAGATTTTCGTAGCATAAATCTAACAAGAGAAGAATTCTATATGCTTTATGTTTTTATTTTTCTATTTTTCCGGGGTGTGGATAAACGGAATAAAGCTGAGAAATTCCAGAATGGTTCATTAGGGTGGGAATAGAATATTTGAAGATGATATCAGATTCTAAAAAATCAAATATATGATTTTTTTTTGAAATTCAGAATATTATTTCAATAGAATTGGGGCACACAGACATATCTATTGTTACAAGGATACGGACTTTTAACCTTCTTGTTGGAAATGCATTGGCATGAAATTTGAGAATAATATGTATGGTATATTTTTCTCTTTTTTACTACATTATAAATTAAAAATCCGTTTTTAGGAAACAAATATATGCAGATTTACAACATATGGGAAGATATCTAGAATTTGTGTTATTTTGTACGAATTTTATATAATAATTGGACAATAATTTTATACAATTATCGCACAGGCAATTATTTTTATAATTTTTCTTACAAATGTGTTGGAACTTAGTAATTTTTTAAATAAATTTCAATTTTGCTATAAATTTATCTTTTGTAGTGGAAGATATGGATTAACTGAAAAAACAATGATATTATAGGAAAAGAATGGCTATAGAAGAATTGTAAAAAGAAAAAAATAATGTGGCAGATAGTAGATAAGTATATATTGTCTGTGGATAGTAAAAAAAGAAAAAAATACGTTGATGATCTGTTTTGTGATGACTGCAATTAAGAGAAATGGATTGATCCATAGAATGAATGCAAATGTGCAATATCTTCTAAAACATTATAAATGAAGAAAATGTTATGACAAAAGTAACGATAAAAAATTTAATTAGAGGTATTGATGTATATTATTTAAAATGTAATAGAACCAACCGTAAGTAATAATTGTAGTAAACCAATGAGAAGTTTTATTTATATGATGTCAACATGCATAAAAATGACCTTGATCAATATGATTTGTGACGAATAAAAATGTATGATTGAAGATAACCAATGTGAGTTTAAAGAAGTATATTTTTCCTACCTAACTTGTGATTTTGGGAGACCGTTAAAAATTTATTGCTAGACAACATTTGTCACCTCTGAATTATCTGTTGAGTTGTCATTTATATCTAATATCTTTAGTCCATTCGCTGAAGTTACTCTTGAAAGTACAACATAAAGCTGGTCGTGGCTGAAATCTGGTTTTAAAAGATATAATCCGATTTGCTTAAGACTTTGTTAGTGTCTAGAGGGGTCATTCCATGTGAAGTTGTATATGTGTTTTCATAGTGTTCACTTCTGATAAGGCAAGCTAGACAAGTTAAAATCCTTAAGATAATTATAGGATAGCACGAAATTAACAAAGTGATGGTATTGAGTGCTTTTATTTCCCGTAGGATGATGATAAGCGAGTTTTGACACAAATGAGGAATCAAAGCTGCAATGAGGATTGACTGGATAGTCCAAAGTTGAAAGAGAAGAAGGTTAAGGATGTTGCAAATAACTTAAACCAAAAGAGTTGTGGAGAAGAAAAAGCATTTCATGGGGAGACAGGTGCAGATAATGATGCCGATGCTCAGTTAGTCATAGATTTCTGGATAATCATAGACATGCTTAGTGTATATACGGTACACCATCTCATTTGTTACACCGTTACTAACATGCATATTAGTGTATAATGAAACTGAGTCCTGAGTCTGTAAGGAAATAGAATCTATACACTCATAGAATTCAAAGTATATAATTATTTGTAGATTTTATCTAAGCAAATATGGTGTCACACTAATTTTGGTGAATTCTGTGGAAAGTATTTCGTCTTATTGATTTCAAAATGAATTACATCAGATATATATGAGTATACAAGAGATATGAAACCCTAACGGAAACCCTAATAAACACAATATTACATTTATGCCCTTCTACTTATAAATTCAACTTCCGATCATTTTGAAAATGTTTTGAATCGATTCAATTCACGATAATATTGCAAATAAAAACAGGCTCTATTGTATGAAGAGGAGCAAAACATTAAGTACTTAAGATGTAAGCTCTGGTTCAAACTCTTAAAAACATTAGAACTACTAAAAGTGAAATCCCAAACGAAAAACATCTGATTCCTTCCATATCTTAAACAAAACCCACATCAAATAACTTTGCAGCTATTATATTCAAATTATTATTCTTCGAAACCGAACAATAATCAGCTCTTTCTCCTGAAAGAGCAGCCTTCGACGAGCCTAGTTTACCGCCAATGGCTTGGCACAACACTACCTAGCAGTTTCCAATAATTATGACTGTCTGGGAGTGACTAAACACAGTGATTCCGCATTTCAGAAATTCAGGATAGTCATTGCAACAGTTTCTAGACACAAGAATCTCTTGTAGGTAATCCCAAGACAAAAACATCTACTGTAACTATAACAACAATTCAATATATTCTAGAGAAGAGAGTATACATGAGAACTAACACAGTAACAATGGCGGTGTTGAAGCTATCCCAGGCATGAAAACCTTTAATGCATATGTCAAAGATTTCTCAGACACTTGACAGGCTTTCAGCTTGACGTGGACTAAGCCAAAATTCCCATTTTCCTTTGTAGTGTTCCAACATTACGGCAAACATATGCTCCACAGATCCTAACATAGCTCTCTGTATAATAACATGTATTTCCCTCTTAGCTTCATCCTCAGCCGAGTATTCAAATTTGAAGTGATCCGGAAGTTGAAAGTCAAGCTGAGTTGAGAATCAACAGGAAAAAGATGAATTCATGTTGCTGAATAGATTTACATCAAGAGAGATGCTTTGTAGGGAAATTGAAGAGCATAACCTGAAGAGTAGCACACTGGAATTTCCTATTCATTGTGTCAGATTCACTAATGTCTATCTTCGGTCCGTAAAATGCTCCATCTCATTCATTTAACTGTATTAATCATTGATTTATGAAAATGAAACGTATAACCTGGAGAGTAACAGGTCTTCGTAACAAGTATTTCCCTCTTAGTTTCATCCTTAGTCGAGTAATCAAATTTGAAGCGACCGGGAAGTTGAAAGTCAATCTGAGTTGCGAATCAATAGGAAAAAGATGAATTCATGTTGTTGAATAGATTTATATCAAAAGAGATGCTTTGCAGGTAAATTGACGAGTATAACCGGGATAGTAACAAGTCCGCGTAACAGGTCTTTCCCTCTTAGCTTCATCCTCAACTGAGTATTCAAATTTGAAGCGATCGGGAAGTTGAAAGTCAAGCTGAGTTACGAATCAATAGGAGAGTAGCACACCGGAATTCCCTCTTCATTTTGTTAGATACAACAATGTCTATCTTCAGTGTGTAAAATGCTCCATCTCCTTCATCTAATTGTATTAATAATTGATTTATGAAAATATATTCAATATAAATCCTAGTCATATCAAAGGAATTCTGTTAGAAGAGAAGAAGAATCCAGACATAGGTGCATGGTAAAAAACTTACATGTTGAAGCACCCCTAGCACTTGATGGCCTGTATATTCTTGTAAAAGATCCCGCGTGACAAATTTTTATAAGAACTAACACATTAAATCCTCACATCATTAGCATTTGAAACCACCACAAGAAATAACCAACACGATGATGATGAACAAAAACACTGCTCCTCCGACCATTAGCTTGATTTGGAGGTTCTGCAGCCACATCTTCTGCCTTAGCAGCCTTCCTTGCCTCTGAAAGCTATCCGCATGGCATGAGAAAAACCGCTATCAGATCAACTTGTAACGTCGTCTGCATCTATGAATGCTATGTAAAGCATAAGGTTACAGATAAATGTACATGGAACTGAAGGTTTTCTGTTTTGCCAACCAAAAGTTCGATCCTCTCTCCCCTTTCTAGAACCTATGACAGAAGAATGTTAAGTTACTCTATTATCATATGGTGGATTCATATATCAAAACGACCGTAAAAAGCCGCAACATAAAGTTTCAAGAATGACTATTGCATGATTTTTCACTTGAGGACTTAAAAAAGTCTTATTCGCTATCTCATGCTATCCCTCCCGTTACCAGACGTCGACGTCGTGGATTTTGTTGACAAAGGGCCTATTGACCTCCCATTCCGTCGTTGATGAACATCCTCCCAAGAGCTACTATACTATATCACACTCAAGCATACAATCTCTAGGGTTTAGGAAGAAGGATTTCAAATCCATTGTTGTGCGAAACCAAGGAGAGGAAGAGATGATGGATCAGGGTCAAGAGAATGTTCAACGACGATAGAATAGGAAATTGAGAGAAAGCCTCGGGTTCTATCGTCGCTCTCTCACGTAATCACCTACAAAATTTTAGTAATGTTTTCCGCATCGTTCTATTGCACAGTCACTCGCTATCTCTAGCTATCAATCCAGTTATCAAAGGCCAACGTCATCGATTTTGTTGACAAAGGGCATATCGGTCTCCCATTCCGTCATCGATGAACATCCTCCCAAGAGCCACAGTACTGTATCCCACTCAGACATTCAATCTCTAGGGTTTAGAAAAAATGATTTCAAATCCATTGTTGTGCGAAACAAAGGAGAGGAAGAGATGATGGATCGATAGAGAGATGAACAGATTAAAAGAGAGAGGTTGAAGAGAGAAGGAGGCTTTAATTTCTAGAAACTCAAAATAAAGAATGTGAAGGAAGAAAACGTGGTAGAATAATGGTGGAAACTTTGACATTACAAAGAAAGAGGAAAGCCGTAAGCAATTTTTGCTTTACATGTAGAATTATGAATAAATTGATTAATTAAATTGTTAATAAATAAAATTATAAATAACAAGATGAAGTGGTTCCGCCAGAAGCCTCCTTTTGTAAGAACAAAGGTATATCGGTCTCCCATTCCGTCGTTGATGAACATCCTCCCAAGAGCCACAGTACTATATCTCACTCACACATTCAATCTCTAGGGTTTAGGAAGAAGGATTTCAAATCTATTGTTGTGCAAAACCAAGGAGAGGAAGAGATGATGGATTGACGGGGAGATGAACAGATTATAAGAGGGAGGTTGAAGAGAGGAAGAGGCTTTAATATGTGAAAATTGAAATTAAGGAATGTGAAGGAAAGAAAACGTGGTAGAAAAATGGTGGAAACTTTGACATCACAAAGAAGGAGGAAGTCGAATGGTCGATTTTTGCTTTACATGTAGAATTATCAGTAAATTGATTAATTAAATTATTAATAACTAAAATTATAAATTAAAAGACTTGCTGAGGGGGCTTCACCAAATGTCTCCTTTTGCAAGAACAAACACTACAAAAAAACACGGGCTTTCCAACGGACGGGGCAACGGATCCGTCCGTTGGAAAGCAAAACCAACGGATTGCAACGGATGATGGGATATTGCAACGGGCAAAAATCCGTTACAATTCCGTTACATTTTGCAACGGATTTGTAACGGATACCCTCCATTAGAAAGTCCGTTGGCAGTCCATCGCAAATTGTAACGGATGGCAACGGAAACCATCCGTCGACAGTGTCCGTTGGAAGTTCCGTTAGAAATCGTTCCAACGGTCGTCCGTTGCAATTTTTAACGGATGCCCGTTAGAAATCGCAATGGATAACCGTTGAACTTTTGAATTTCGAGGGCACCGGTTTAAATAATTTCACGTGAACCTGCAACGGCGATCCGTTAAAATTTGCAATGGATGTCCGTTGGAACATAAACTATTTAGATCTTACCAAAGAGTGCATCAAATCATCAATAACAAAAACAGTTTCGAGAAAATGTCGTCGTCTTCAAATCGAAATATATATAGATCAAGGGAGTGGATGTATAGAAGAGAAGATCTTGTAACCGAAGAGATTACGCAATAATTCTTACACGGATTAGAGCAATTCATGAGTTTTGCATCGATGCAGCCTTTGTGTCAAGAACATGGGACAATGTTATGTCCATGCAAAAGATGCAAAAACATGAAGTATCGAAGTCAAGAAATTGTTTGCAAACATCTGTATAAGGTGGGTTTCGTAACATGGTATCAGAGCGGTTTTAATTTATTCTCTCATCATTCTCTTGTGTTTCTAAGCTCAAACTCTCGATCTCTCTTCTCATATTCTGTCCGTTTTTTTTTAAATTCAAAACAGTCCCAAAATCACTAAAATCTCTTTACAAGCAAAATGGATATGGAAGGCACAAATATGGCTGTTCCCATAATCCTGAAAGGTCCAAACTACCTATTACGGTCAAGATTAATAAAATCAGCCCTAGGAGGCAAAAGACTTTGGAAGCATATTGAAGAAAATGAAGCTCCAAAGGTAACATCTCACGGTGAAGATGGAAAAGAAATTATCACCATGGACTCGGAAAAGTGGACACAAGAAGAACAAGCCGTCCTATCTTTCCTTCAAAACTCCCTTGAGCCATCAATCCTTAAAGCCTATTACTATTGTGAAAGTGCAAAGGAATTATGGGACATCCTCAAGAAGGTTTTCGGCAACATCTCCAATATAAGCCGGATTTATGAAGTGAAAAGACAAAATCAACAATCTCACACAAGAATGGTTGACCTTCAACAAACATTTTGGGAGATTTAGGTCCTTATGGGCGGAGCTAGACATCTTAAGGCCGAGCTCCATTGATCCAAAAGTTCTCAATGAGAGGAAAGAACAATATAAAGTCTTTAGTCTCCTCTTCACCCTAAGTCCCGCCTATAATGATGTTATCAAGCACATCCTTAGGTCCGACACTCTACCAAGCCTAGAGGATGTGTGTGCTCAAATTCAAAAAGAAGAAGGGTCACGAAGTCTTTAGTCTCCGCTTCACCCTAAGTCCCGCCTATAATGATGTTATCAAGCACATCCTTAGGTCCGAAACTCTACCAAGCCTAGAGGATGTGTGTGCTCAAATTCAAAAAGAAGAAGGGTCACTTGGCTTATTTGGAGGCAAAGGCGAGATGATTCAACTAGCAAACAAGGGACATTTTCAACAAGGAGGCGTTGGAGGCTTTGGCGGCAAACAAGGATTCAAAAAATGCGTGTATTGCAAAAAGGAAGGACACACTAAAGAGGAATGTTGGATCCTTCATCCCCACCTCAAGCCACCAAGGAAAAATAATTTCAAGAACCAAAGAGCTCACTTTTCCAACAAAACACAAGGAGAGCCGACCGGTGCATCTTCTTCTCAAAATCATGGGGATGAATTCAAGACTATGGCCGCCTACATGATGAATGCTCAAGCTGAGATGGTCAAGAAGTCCGACCTTGAAGCACTCATCAAAGCCTTGAAGGAGAATTCCGGTAATAAAGAGGGTAAAGGTTTTCTTGCATCTAAAAATACTAAACCGTTATTAATTGATTCCGGAGCTTCTCATCATATGATTAGTGATGCTAATCTCTTAAGAAATATTAAACCGGCCTTAGGTAGTGTCATAGTAGCAAATGGTTACAAGGTTCCAATAGAAGGTGAAGGAATTCTTAATTTATTTGAAAAAGATACAAAAGCATTATACTTGCCTAAGTTTACATCAAATTTGTTATCGGTTAAAAGAACCACAAATGATTTAAATTGTAATGTGATTTTTAGTCCTAATGAGGTTTCTTTTCAGGATATTAAGACAAGGAAAATATTTGGCAAAGGAGTCACCAAGGATGATTTATACATGCTTGAAGACACCAAGTCTTTTTCGGATGTTTTTAAAATTTCGGATGTTTCTAATGCTTCTAATATTTTCAAAACTTTTTCAGTCTCTTATGATGATGTTATTTGGCATGCTAGATTAGGACATCCACATGTTCGTGCCTTAAGCTTAATGTTGCCTAATGTTTCTTTTAAATCGGATGAATGTGAGGCTTGTATTCTAGGAAAACATTGTCGAACTGTTTTTTCTAAATCTCTCACAAACTATGAAAATTGTTTTGATCTTGTGCATTCGGATGTGTGGACAGCCCCATGCCTATCTAGAGAAAACCATAAATATTTTGTCACTTTTATAGATGAAAAATCAAAGTATACATGGATTACTTTGTTACAATCTAAGGATAGGGTGCTAGAAGCATTTATAAATTTTCAAAACTATGTTACTAACCATTTTAATGCCAAGATTAAAATTTTTAGATCGGATAATGGTGGAGAATATATGAGCACAACCTTCAAATTACATCTATCTAAGCATGGCATAATCCACCAAACAAGCTGTCCATATACTCCCCAACAAAATGGTGTAGCCGAGAGGAAAAATAGACATCTAATGGAGGTGGCAAGGTCTATGATGTTCCATACAAGTGTACCAAAAAGGTTTTGGGGAGATGCGGTTTTAACCGCATGCTATCTTATAAACCGAACCCCTACAAAAGTCCTACAAGATCTCTCCCCATTTGAGGTATTAAACAAAACTAAACCTCTTATTAACCACTTACGAGTTTTTGGTTGTGTATGTTTTGTATTAGTACCCGGGGAACAAAGAAACAAACTAGAGGCGAGAAGCACAAAGGCTATGTTCATTGGATATTCTACTACCCAAAAGGGGTATAAGTGTTATGATCCCTCTACACGGCGAGTTCTAGTATCCAAAGATGTCAAGTTCATGGAAGACAAAGGGTTCTATGATGAGAAAAATTGGGAAAGTATAAAGGACTTGGCTAGTTCACCTTCGGACCGAGCTAACAACCTCAAGAAAATTTTGGAGACACTTGGGTTAGGAACCGTTGAACTACCAAGAAGGAACGCAACCATCCATCTAACATCAAGAAGCGTCGGACTTGAGGAAGAAAGAGCCGGACTTGAGGAAGAAAGATCACAAGAAGGCAATACCGTTGATCATGAAGGGGGAAATGAAAATGGACCGTCCGAGGCTGATATAGATGCCATGGATGAGATGAACTTTCAAGAGGAAGAACATCAAGCTCATGATCAAGGAATTGCCGAGGTACAAGAAGTACAAGATGTAAATGAGGCCGAGGTACAAGAGGAGCCGAGGGTTGAAACACAAGAAGTGGTACAAGGATTGAGAAGAAGCGCAAGGCTAAGGAAGGTAAAAAGAGTGTATTACAATTGTGAAGCGGTAGCTCATCCAATTCAAGCGACATGCTCTCTAGCCGTGTACCCTCATGAACATCAAGTCTTCATGGCCAACTTGGATGAGGAGTACATTCCGAAGACATATGAAGAAGCCAAAGAGCATAAAGTGTGGAGAGATGCCGTGGGGAATGAGCACAAAGCAATGGAGATAAATGGCACTTGGTTTGAGTCGGAATTACCTAAGGGAAAGAAAGCCGTCTCAAGCAAATGGGTGTTCACGATCAAATACAATAGTGATGGGTCCATAGAAAGGCACAAAGCAAGACTCGTGGCAAGAGGATTCACACAAGTGTATGGAGAAGACTATGTAGATACATTTGCTCCCGTTGCAAAGGTCCATACTATTCGGATCATACTCTCCCTTGCCGTGAACCTTGAGTGGAATCTTTGGCAAATGGATGTCAAAAATGCATTTCTACAAGGGGAATTAGAAGATGAGGTCTACATGTATCCACCTCCGGGGCTAGAACACATAGTGAAACCGGGAAATGTTTTAAGACTTAGAAAGGCGATCTATGGTCTTAAACAATCCCCAAGGGCGTGGTACCACAAGCTTAGCACAACACTAAATGGACGTGGCTTTAGAAGATCCGAGGCCGATCATACTCTTTTCACATTGCCAAGCTCAAAGGGAATTGTGGTGGTGCTTGTCTATGTTGATGATATAATCATCACGGGAAGTGACATAGAAGGTGTGGAAGCCACTAAGGTATATCTTAAAACTATGTTTGATATTAAGGATTTAGGAGAACTAAAGTACTTTTTAGGAATAGAAATATGTCGTTCTAAGGAAGGACTATTTCTATCCCAAAGAAAGTACACCTTTGATATGTTGAATGAGCTAGGTACAATGGAAGGAAGAATAGCAAGAACTCCACTAGAAGATGGATACAAAGTGATGCGTAAGGGGGAGATAGATGGTGAGCCGTTTGAAGACCCTAAACTCTATAGGAGAATGGTTGGGAAATTGATCTATCTCACCATAACAAGGCCGGACATTTGTTTTGCGGTGAACCAAGTGAGGCAATATATGCAAGATCCAACAACTTATCATTGGAAGATGGTTGAACGGATCCTAAGCTATTTAAGTGGAACAAAGGATCAAGGAGTATGGATGGGATGCAACAAGAACACGGAGATTGTAGGATATTGTGATGCGGATTGGGCCGGGGACCGAGTGGATAGGAAGTCAACCACGGGCTATTGCACATTTATAGGAGGCAATCTAGTTACTTGGAAGAGAAAGAAGCAAAAGGTGGTTTCATGTTCAAGTGCGGAAGCCGAGTACCGTTCAATGAGGAAGCTAACCAATGAGTTAGTATAGTTTAGAAATGTTCTCACGGACTTGGGCATTGAGACATCATCTCCCATTACAATGCATTGTGATAACAAAGCCGCCATCCACATTGCGTCCAATTCGGTGTTTCATGAGAGGACAAAGCACATTGAAGTGGATTGTCACAAGGTTAGACAAATGATTGAACAAGGAGTAATTCTACCGTGCTATATACAAGAAGTAGATCAATTGGCCGACATTTTCACCAAGGCTACAAGCAAGAAGATTTGTGAGTCCATATTCCCTCGGCTTGGACTCACAAACATTCGGACATGATATGTCTAACATGGCAATGAATTGTACTCTTTTTCCTAAGTGTGGTTTTGTCCCATTAGGTTTTCCCACTTAGTTTTTAATGAGGCAAGGAGCCATGGGTCAAGCTTATCAATAGTAGTAAGCTTGAGGGGGAGTGTTAACAATTAATTCTACATATATGAGATTAATCATATATGGATAGATTAGTTCTTAATAATCTCCTAAGGATTAAATAAAACACACACAACTATATTTGGTAGTCAAAGGTGGCCGTGGGAAGGAAGGAAAGGGATGTTTCTATTTTTGAGTAATTAGAATCACATGTGCAACTCAAGAAACCAAGTAACAAGGAGCTGTCCCTTTCTCCTCTTTAGCCGTGAAAGATGAGGACAAATTCATTAATTATGTTGTACTTGTTTACTTCTATCCAACGGATGTCCGTTGGAACATTAGCTATTTAGATCTTACCAACGAGTGCGTCAAACCATCAATAACAAAAACATTTTCGAAAAAATGTCGTCGTCTTCAAATCGAATTATATATAGATCAAGGGAGTGGATGTATAGAAGAAAAGATCTTGTAACCGAAGAGATTACGCAAGAATTCTTACACGGATTAGAGCAATTCATGGGTTTTGCATCGATGCAGCCTTTGTGTCAAGAACGTGGGACAATGTTATGTCCATGCAAAAGATGCAAAAACATGAAGTATCGAAGTCAAGAAATTGTTTGCAAACATCTGTATAACGTGGGTTTCGTTGAAAATTACGAAATTTGGTTTTTTCACGGCGAAGATTGCGGTGTTAGAGATAGTGTGCAAGATGTACAAGTACAACGAAATGAAGAAGTTATTTATGAAGCATCAACGACCAATCCATATGTGGAAATGATGTCAGATGCTTTTTCTGGAGTTGTTAATGAACAAACACATGAAAAGATGCCGAACATCGATGCACATCGATTCTTCAACCATTTGGATTCGGCGAAACAACCTTATATGAAGGTTGTCGTGAAGGTCAGTCTCGTTTATCTTTATCTTCAAGATTGATGATTATTAAAACAGACTATAATGTGACTGAAAATTGCATGGATTCATTTTGTAAAACAATGCGGGAATATTTACCGGAAAATAACCAAGCTCCCGAGACATACTACGAAACAAAGAATGTGTTAAAAGACATGGGAATGCCACATGAGAAAATTGATGTTTGTAGAAATAGTTACATGTTGTTTTGGGAAATGATAAAGACTTGTTGGAATGCAAGTTTTGCGGTGCAAGCAGATTTCGACCTAAAAAACCATCTTCACGGAAATATGTACCATAAAAGAAAATGTTTTATATGCCTGTAGCAAACAGGTTGAGAAGGTTATATGAATAAAAAAGCCGCTGCAGCAATGAGATGGCACGCAGAACACTCCACGACCGAAGGTGTAATGAAACATCCATCGGATGGTCAGGCTTGGAAAGATTTCAATGAAATATTTCCCGAGTTTACGTGTGAAACGAGAAATGTTTATCTTTTCCTGTGCACGGATGGTTTTAGTCCCTATGGACAATCTAGAAGTCAATATTCCCTATGGCCGGTGATTTTGTCTCATTATAATTTACCTCCCGAGATGTGTTTGAAAAGAGAGGTAATGTTTCTGACGTTGCTGATTCCAAGACCAGAACATCCGAAGAAAAGTTTCGATGTATTTTTGCAGCCCTTAATTCATAAATTACGACAGTTGTGGAACGAAGGAATCCTTGCTTATTGTAACAGTACTAAGCAAAATTTCAGACTGAAAGCGGTCTTGTTGTGGACA
>CM071863.1:29923358-29967445 GCA_036759665.1 Gynandropsis gynandra | reverse complement strand
GAACATGTTATATAAACGATGTTTGATGTATAACAAATTAAAATAATCTAATACCAATGTTGACGGTTGCCCGTTGAAAATATTAACGGTTGTTGAACCACGAATTCGCACCCGACACTTAGAAAAAATTTATGAATTTTCAACTATCCCAACGGACATCCGTTGGAAAGAGCAACGGATGACCGTTGGAATGTTATAAGGGTAAATTCGCACCCGACACTTAGAAAAAATTTCAGGATTTTCAACAATCCCAATGGTCATCCGTTGGAGGGAGCAACGGATGACCGTTGGAACGTTGTAAGGGTAAATTGACGCCACGTGTTTACGCTTGACACCACATGTTCAGGCCACGTGTTCTGTTCCAACGGACATCCGTTAGAATTCCAACGGATGTCAGTTGGAAGATGTAATGATGACTGCAAAAATTGCAGCTTTTCCCAACCGTTTTTCAGGTTTCCAACGGCCGTCTATTGCAAATTGCAACGGATGACCGTTGGAAGGGCAGACGAGCCGCCATTTAGCCGTCCGTCGCCTCGGGAAAACGCATTTCCAACGGCCGTCCGTTAGAATTTCCAACGGACACCTGTTGGGAATGCGAAACGTCGCGTCAATTTAATCACTCCGTTGCGATGACGTATTTTCCAACGGCCGTCCGTTGGAAATTCTAACGGACGACCGTTGGAAAATTAGATATATATATTGCGACGGAACTGTTCTTATTTCCACACCAAAATAAATCCAGATTTTCAAAAACATTAGAAAAATGAGGCCTAGACGATTTATAGGATCGGGAGGCATGTTGGCCGGTTCCGCGAGAGCGCCTCCCCCGCCGCCGCCACCACCACCATATCGTCCTCCTTCTCCAGTATCGGCACCGCCGATATTTGTCGATAAGGACGATATGGTAGACATCGATGCATTGATCGATGATTTCGATGGGCGTCCAACCCTTCCGATCATCGATCCCGAATGTTCTCCTGGAACGTTATGGTAAATCGTTTATAATTGTATTGAATTTTGTTTAAATTTCGTAACTATTATCTAATTTTTTATTTTTGATATGCAGGTTTGATGAAGATGATGTGTTCAAACACACCAACAATACCATCATCCAAGGGTCATTACAGGACGAGCTCTTCTACTCCTGGCAAGTGACGCCAGAAGTTGTGCGCCAGCGATGGTGGCGCACTTTTATTGTAAGTGTGTAAATAAAATTTAATTTATATTTATTAATATATTTGAAAACTAATAATTTTTTTAACTTTGTTTACAGCGTTCATACAGATGGCCGACATGCAGGTTCGATTGCGCCTAATGATGAACAGTGCAAAGCGCAACTACTACACCAACAGCAGCAAACCGCGATGGGCAACTGAAGCGGTGTTCAACAAAATGATTGAGCACTGGGAGTCCCCGGCATTCAAGGCCAAGAGCGAGAAGGCAAAAAAAAAATCGCTACTGTGAGAAGGTTTCCGGAGATGGTCCGCATCGCCATACTTCCGGATCAAAATCCTTCACGAAGAGAAGAAAAGAATTGGTAAAGTTTTAATTATTTAGATTTTTTAATTACTTAAATATTTATCTAACAAAATTTCTTTTATATTGTAGATGCAACGGATGGAAAGAGAACCGACTCTTCTTGAAGTGGTATTAGAAACCCACACAAAGAAGAAGTCGGTTGTCGGGGAAGAGGCCGCCGAACCAGAACTCATCGATCCTCGAGCGGCCCGAAGCGTGAGAGCTGTGATGGGAAAGATCACACAGCAATCTCAGGCTTACAGTTCAAGCCCCGACGACCTCAGTCCTTCACAAAAGGACCAAATTTATTTAGTGGTAAAATATTATTATATTTTAATTGTAAATTATTAATCAAATAATTTATTAAAATCTAACATTACTCTTATTTATCTTGTAGTCGGTGAGACCTTATAAGGGACGTCTATACGGTCTCGGAGCGCTTCAAAAGGATATAATCGAGGACGTCACGACGGTACCTCCATCGGTGCAAGAGAGTTTTTCACAACAAAGGCGGATCAAAGATCTCGAATCACAACTTCGAGAAACTCGAGCTCAAGTGGCGCAACAAACATCTCAAATACAACAATTGTAGAGCGTCATTGAGTTGTTGTCGGGCCAGGTGAGGGGATCAACACCGCAGCAAGAAAACCTTTTAGTTTTAAAAATATTTTTGTTTTTTTATTTTTTTTCAAATTTTCCAACGGGCATCCGTTGGCAATGCTAACGGTCATCCGTTGCACCGTGTTTCTCGCCAAATCGTTTCCCACATGTTGCAACGGACATCCGTTGGCCGAGCTAACGGGCTTCCGTTGGAAAACCGTTTCCCCCAAACCTTTCCCGCAAGTTAGCAACGGCCGTCCGTTGCAGTTTCCCGCCACATGGCAACGGATGTCCGTTGCAAAAATGATTTTTCCCCGCCTAATTTTGCAACGGACAGCCGTTGCTTTCCAACAGCCGTCCGTTGAAAGTTTGCAACGGTGATCCGTCACAACGTTTTCTAATGGGCGTCCGTTACTGTTTTTCCAACGGCGTAATCCGTTGCCCGTCTGTTGCAAATTTGTAACGGATATTATCCGTTGACACCCCGTCGCGAATTGCAACGGATCGACATTTGCAACGAACATTTTGCAACAGACCGAAATCTGTTGGCGTCCGTTGGAAACGACTGTTTCCAACGGATTTTGGGCGCTTTCCAACGGATGTCTGTTGGAAAGTTGTTTTTTCTAGTGAAAGGGTATATCGGTCTCCTATGCCGTCGTCGATGAACATCCTCCCAAGTGTCACCATAGTATATCCCACTCAGACATTCAATCTCTAGGGTTTAGGAAGAACGATTTCAAATCCATTGTTATGCAAAACCAAGGGAGATGAACGGATTAAACGAGGGAGGTTGAAGAGAGGAGGAGGCTTTAATTTCTGAAAACTGAAAATAAAGAACGTGAAGGGAAGAACACGTGGTAGAAGAATGGTGAAAACTTTGATATTAGAAAGAAGGAGCAAGTCGAACGATCGATTTTTTCTTTACATGTATAATCATGAATAAATTGATTAATTAATTTTTTAATTAATAAAACTATAAATAAAAAGACTTGCTGCGATGGTTTCACCAGAAGCCTCCTTTTGCAAGAAAAAAGGGTATTTTGGTCTCCCATTCCGTCATCGATGAACATCCTCCCAAGAGCCACCATACTATATCCCACTCACACATTCAATCTCTAGAGTTTAAGAAGAAGGATTTCAAATCCATTGATGTGCAAAACCAAGGAGAGGAAGAGATGATGGATCGACGGGGAGATGAACGGATTAAAAGAGGGAGGTTGAAGAGAAGAAGATGTTTTAAATACTCAAAAATTAAAATAAAGAACGTGAAGGGAAGAAAATATGTGGTAGAAGAATGGTGGAAACTTTGACATTACAAAGAAGGAGGAAGCCAAACGGTCGACTTTTTTGCTTTACATGTAGAATTATCAATAAATTGATTAATTAAATTGTTAATAAATAAAAGTAAAATAGTAAGACTTGTTGAGGTGGCTTCACCAAAAGCCTCCTTTTGCAAGAACAAAGGGTATATCGGTCTCCCGTTCCGTCGTTGGTGAACATCCTCCCAAGAGCTACCATACTATATCCCAGTCAGACATTCAATCTCTAGGGTTTAGGAAGAAGGATTTCAAATCCATTGTTGTGCAAAACAAAGGAGAAGAAGAGATGATGGATCGATGGGGAGATGAACAGATTAAAAGAGGGAGGTTGAAGAATAGAAGAGGTTTTAATTATTGAAAACTTAAAATAAAGAACGTGAAGGGAAGAAAATATGGTAGAAGAGTGGTGGAAACTTTGACATTACAAAGAAGGAGGAAGCAAAACGGTCGATTTTTGCTTTACATGTAGAATTATCAATAAATTGATTAATTAAATTGTTAATAAATAAAATTAAAATAGTAAGACTTGTAGAGGTGGCTTCACCAAAAACCTCCTTTTGCAAGAACAAAGGATATATCGGTCTCCCGTTCCGTCGTTGGTGAACATCCTCCCAAGAGCTACCATACTATATCCCAGTCAGACATTCAATCTCTAGGGTTTAGGAAGAAGGATTTGAAATTCATTGTTGTGCGAAACTAAGGAAAGGAAGAGATGATAAATCGACAGAGAGAGGAACGAATTAGAAAAGAGAGGTTGAAGAGAGGAGGAGGCTTTAATTTCTGAAAAAATGAAAATAAAGAATGTGAAGGGAAGAAAACATGGTAGAAGAATGATGGAAACTTTGACATTACAAAGAAGGAGGAAGTCGAACGGTCGATTTTTGCTTTACATGTAGAATTATCACTAAATTGATTAATTAAATTGCTAATAAATAAATTATAAATGAAAAGACTTGTCTAGGTGGCTTCACCAAAAGCCTCCTTTTGTAAGAATTTTTATATATACAATTTTATATAATCTCTTCCAGAATTTAAGAATATATTCATGAAACCGAGAAAGATATGGTACAAAGACATAATTCCTATGAGGTTTTAGACCAAAGAAGATAGGCACATGGTGAGAAATGGAGTTCGAGTTTCACTACTATAAAATTACAAAATCTGGTCGAAACTTTCGGTCAAAAATTATATCCTGTACAAACACGGACGAATTACATACGATTTTTGATTAACAATTTCATCCATAATTCGTCAACTTATGCATTCGTATGGGGAACACGCTAGTCCAAAAATTTTGAACGGATTTATTTCCGTTCGGGATTTACTGACGAACGTGTATTTCGGTCAGTAATTTCCACACGGAACTAGTAACAGTTTGTAAATGTTGGACGCTCCCAATGAGGCAATTACGGTTTGGAAACCATTCGAAATTGCAAATGGTTTATAGAAAATTCCTCAGTAAATGTTGACGATTTAAGGACGCCAATTAAACCATAATCTGTCCTCGTCCGTTGCTAATCCCTCCACAAATTGCTTATATAAACTTCATTATTCATCATTTGTTTCAAATGGATGTACAAGAGATTTGATCCAGAAACACAAGATGTATAGAATCAGTGTATGGAAGGCGATACACAATTTATGACAATGGCAAAACATCAACAAGTTTACACAATTTGGAAAGGGTGTGTCAATTAGATAGTGGCATTGGATCACTATATATATATATATATATAGAGGTGCATTATCTCAACACAAAAAATTTCCACCGTGACTTTCACTAGAGAGAGTGTGTGTGTGAGGAAACTATAAACATAAGGATATCTAGGAGAAAAGAAAATTAGAGATTGGGAACCACATTCAACCGCAAAATCTTTTTAGCATAGAACTGTATGGAATTCTTTATGCATTAGTAGGATAAAATAATGATAAAAAGAAATAACTTTGAAATATAACAATTAATAAAATAACGACCAATTATTATAGAATTGCATGATAAAATTTTCACCCATTGTAGGATAAAATAAATAATTTTGACAAATAATAATCGGTAAAATAATGACCAATAATTGACATAATCATGACATTAAGATTATAGTCGGAATAAAGGGTTTGGATGTAATCGTCCAAATACCCTAACCGATCATCATATAGAGATTGACAAAACAATGATGATGAAACGGGATCTCACAATTAGGACACCAGCGTGTCGATAGGTCGTGACACCCACAATGAATACCTTACGTAGACATAGTATCCGTAAAAAATGCCAAAAAATAAATATATAAAAATGATTAATACTAGAAAAATAGAAAATTAAGTGTGCGTGAACACAACAGTGGATTGAAAATGAATGTAGCTGTTATGGATGTGGTTATTTATTGCGGCCATCGAAACGGTAATTACATAGTTATAAAACTTGTAACATAATAGGATGTCATGGGCTTGGATAAGGGTATTGAAAGCGGTACTTACAAAGTCTCTGGATTAATAACGTATTAGTTAGGAAAGAAAAAATAAAAGCAGTACTTATCGAGTCTTATGGACTTGTAATGTAAAAGCTAGAAAAAGAAAAATAAATGTGACATTTATTTAGTATTATAGGCTAGTAATGTAAAAGCTAGAAAAGACAAAGTATGAGTGCCATTACTATAACTTTTAGACTATTAATATCAAAGCCGAGTGAGAAAAAAATAACGAGTAAGATGGAATGAAAAATTCAGTTAAGATTGGGGTCTAAAGAGATGCTCTTAAAATCTAAAATATCATAACTAGCTAGGGAGATATGATGTTTGCGTAGGAAGCTCACTGGGTTACGTTTACTGAATCCATCTCATTTTCAGGGCTTTCTTGGATAGCAGGTCGATAGGGCTAGAATGACTAATGATGGAGAATACCACGAAACCAATACGACCACAAGGATAAGGGTGGAAATTCAACGTGATGACTTTAATATTTTTTTCCTTTTAAGTTATAATTTTCTCAAACTTTTCAGACTCATACACATGTGTATTTTTTAAGTAAATATAAATACAGCATTTTCAACGTACAAAAAACATCACAAGTATTTTTTATCAAAATTTGAGATACGTCTCCATCTCTGTAAAAAAAGGTGATAGTGGACACTTTGAGGACTTTGGTAAACAGGCTAGGGGTGTTAAAAACATAGACATCCAAAAAGTCTAAATTTTCTATAGTTAAGTGGATGTTGCAAGAGATGTTCATATGGAGATAAGTGGGATAGGTTAGAGGGCGTTAGATAGTTGATAAGGTAGACGACAATTGGAAAGTAAATGACCAGAATGAGTCGAATTGATGCATGAGAAAGAATGACATAGATCAGATCTTACAATGTGAGTTTCTACAATGTGTCAGTAACAATGTTCACAAATGCTGTGGACTTCGGGTGTATGAAGAGGTGTGGTGAGATGAGATATCCGTAACAATAATGAAATAGGCTAAGGCAATGTATTCCCACCGTTATGACTATAAATGGTGAAATATTTGATGAAATTAAGTTTCGAATATAAATGGTGAAATATAAATGGTGAAATATTTGATGATATTTTTATTTCAATAGGTAGAATAAAGTATTTGAAATCATATAAAGACTTAGTATATTAATGTTTAGGTAGTATATGTACACATATTAGACAACTAGAGTCATTCTAATTACATGTAGATAATTTTACAATTTGGTAAATGAGTTTTCACTCGAAACACATACTTTCCATAATTTCATAATCTATAAAAATATTAATGTTACACATTTATATTTTAATTTTATATATAAATTTAAAAATGTTTATTTAAATGAGATGAATTCCCTTTTCGACACTTTTCTTTGTATCCGTAAGATACTAAGCATTGGATTATGTTTGATGTTAGATAAAAAGCATAATTCAAGGAGATAAAGTTCAAACGAAAATTTATTCTTTGTATTGTCAAATCACATCATCAAAACATGAAAAGTCGCATCTAATTAGACAAAAAGTACCAACTTGAGTGGACCAAAATTATAAAAATCTTCAATTGTAGAGATAATGTATACAATCAGCATATATTTTAATACGAAGTGATATATTCAAGAATATTTTTTCATAAAATTGTACATAATATTTCAATTAACGGTTTCATGTTATTTTGTTTTATGAAATATTATTTTGTATTCAATATAAAACTTAAATAAAAAGATGATTGCACTAAAATTAGTTTAAATTGTGATAAATAATATATTAAACTCTATACAATAAAGTACAAAAATTAGTTTGTAAAATTGCGAAATACACTTTATGGCAAGAAATTATGTAGTCTCGAAATTATTTGGGTTGGGACATCTTTAAAAATACACTTGAACTATTATTAGAACTTCAATCCCACCATTTTCGAAAGAAGGTCTGAACTTCAAATATACCTTTAAAATATTGATAACCACATATTAGTTTTGTCCTTCAATCGACAATTTTTCTCTCTCCTCTGAAGCACATCGTTTTCCCTCTATCTCGTGACGCGAAAATTATTGTTCTCCCATGCCATATCAGATTCGGCGCGAGTAGCTTGATATCAGCATCAAAATCACCACAAGTAGCTCGAAATCGGCATCAGATTCACCGCAAATAGGTTAAAATCATTTGTTATCAACAAAAAAGCTTGCAATTAAGCACGTTGTGCAGAAAAACCAGGTATATATAATGAATTTTTCGTGTTTCTCTTGTGTTATGAGTTTTTTCGTGTTTCTCTTGTGTTTTGCGTGTTGCTTTTGTGAATTGGATAACCCGAGTGAACGGTGAGTAACATGTATAGATTCAATTCTCCCTTTTTCAAAATGAGTCTTATATTGATATAGTCAAAACAAGTCATATTTATTGAAATCTCAAATGATCGCAATGAGTGATTGTCTCTTCGAGTCGAACGGTCGCACTGGGGCACAAAGTCATATTGAAACACATGGTCATAGTGGGTTACAAACTCATCTGAGTCACACGGTCGAACTAGGTCACATAGTCTTATCGAGTCGCACGGTCACACTCGATCATAGAGTCATATTGAAACACATGGCCGTAGTAGGTCACAGAGTCTCATCGAGGCACACAAACGCACTGGGTCACAAATTCCCATTAAGTCGTACAATCACACTAGGTCACAGAGTCTCATCGAGTCGCACGGTCGCACTAGGGCACATAGTCAAATTGAAACACAAGGTCGCATTAGGTCACAGAGTCTCATAGAGTTGCATGGTCGCACTGCATCAATTAGTCTCATCTAGAAACACGTGGTCACAGTGGGACACAGAGTCTCATCGAGTTGCACGATCACACTTGATCACAGAGTCGTATTGAAACATAGGGTCGCACTAGGTCACAGACTCTCATCGAGTCACAGTCTGTCTTCTTGATCAGACAGATCTGCAACACACGGTCGCACTAGGTCACTGCGTCTCATCGAGAAACACATGGTCATTGTGGGACACAGAGTCTCATCGAGCTAAACTGTCGCACTGGTCATAGAGTCATTTTGAATTTGAAACACATGGTCGTAGAGGGTCACATAATTTACTCTCTTTTTCTGTTTTTGTTACAGGTGTAATGGATTCGATGGATGAGAAAATCACAATGATTTATTTTTTGTATGATGGTAAATGAGAAAAAAACGTAAATGGAGAATTTGAATGGGTTGGAAGAGTTTAGGAAAACCGGAGAGTAATTTCTATTTTCTTTTGATTAGTCTAACATACCAGCAACTTATTGATGAGATAATGCGCAGAGATGATGGTGGAAAATTACAACGAAAATGAAGTTAAGCTATTTGCCTAATATTTCTGAAAATAGAAAGACGACATATATAATGAATGACAAGCATCTTATTTGTTATCTGTTCGATCGCATAAGAGAAATTCGACCACTGCTGTATGTGGAGATAGAATCAGCAAGTGTGAAGTTTGAAATGGAAATTCAAAGGGAAGTAGAACTTCTAATTCTTGCTTTTGGAAGCATTGCTAGAGAAGGTGAGGATGTAGGTGTTGTAGATTATGATGACTACGTTATTGTAGGTTCAAATAACAAAAGTAGAATTGGGAGTAATCCGATGTAAACACTAAAACATTTGGATTTGGATAATTCTGATAGTGAACATATCAACGGGTTAAGAGAATATGGAGGTTGTGCTATGAATGTGGTAGTTGATGAAGTTGTTTGTGTTTGTAATAAAGTTTATATTGATGTGCCAATAGAGCATAAAGATGGTGATGGTGAAAATAATTTGGAAATGGTAGTTTACGAGAATTCAAACAATCAAAATGATAATTTCGAGTTCGAAGATGAATTGCAACTTAAAACTAGGCCAGAGTTCGATAGCAAGAAGGATGCAGAAGTGATCATCTCATTTTCATATACGTTTCTCGCATGATTTTAGAGATGTTTATGATGATAGTTGCGAGTTACACTGTCGCACTGGTCATAGAGTCATTCTAAATTCGAAACACATGGTCGTAGAGGGTCACATAATTTACTTTCTTTTTATGATTTTGTTACAGGTGTAATGGATTCGATGGATGAGAAAATCACAATGATTTATTTTTTGTATGATGGTAAATGAGAAAAAACGTAAATGGAGAATTTGAATGGGTTGGTAGAGTTTAGGAAACCGGAGATTAATTTCTATTTTCCTCTCATTAGTCTAACATACCGGCAACTTATTGATGAGTTAATGCGCAGAGATGATGGTGGAAAAAATTACGACGAAAATGAAGTTAAGCTATTTGCCTAATATTTCTGAAAATAGAAAGATGACATATATAATGAATGACAAGCATCTTATTTTTTATCTGTTCGATCGCATAAGAGAAATTCGACCACTGCTGTATGTGGAGATAGAATCAGCAAGTGTGAAGTTTGAAATGGAAATTCAAAGGGAAGTAGAACTTCTAATTCTTGCTTTTGGAAGCATTGCTAGAGAAGGTGAGGATGTAGGTGTTGTAGATTATGATGACTATGTTATTGTAGGTTCAAATAACAAAAGTAGAGTTGGGAGTAATCCGATGGAAACACTAAAACATTTGGATTTGGATAATTCTGATAGTGAACATATCAACGGGTTAAGAGAATATGGAGGTTGTGCTATGAATGTGGTAGTTGATGAAGTTGTTTGTGGTTGTAATAAAGTTTATATTGATGTGCCAATAGAGCATAAAGATGGTGATGGTGAAAATAATTTGGAAATGGTAGTTTATGAGAATTCAAACAATCAAAATGATATTTTCGAGTTCGAAGATGAATTGCAACTTAAAACTGGGCAAGAGTTCGATAGCAAGAAGGATGCACAAGTGATCATCTTATTTTCATACACGTTTCTCGCATGATTTTAGAGATGTTTATGATGATAGTTTCGATGTTTACGTGGGATTTGTATTAGTTTTATTTGTTTCTGTTTTCATATTCTTACAGGTTTTAATACGTATTTGGTCTGTTTCAGAGCTAAAGAATATACACGGGATAAAGTACGAGCATCAGAGATCACATCGGAGCAAACGGGACGAAAAACAGATAAGGAATGGGAAAATGTGAACTTGGCCAGGTATAAGTATGCACGGTCGGGCATGGTGAACCGCACGACCGGACGGTAATTGGATGGAATTTGCCCGAAGAGTGATGCACGGCTCGGGCACACATAGAGCACGATCGGGCATTCCTTTTGAAGAGTGCACGGTCGGGCATGACACAATACACGGTCAGGCTCAACATCACCAAATACCTCCGAGAGCTTTGCACGGCCCGAGCATTCACACAGCATGGTTGAGCGCCAAAAGTAAAACGGTTTACAAAAGAGGAAGAGATGCATGCCCGACCGGGATGATTACCATGCACAGTCGAGCATGACTTGGTAAACCCTCCTACTTCCATTTTGAGTTGAATTTGGCACGAGAATGATTCAAATTTTGAGTGATAGAATGTGAAGAACAGAAGACATAAATTATTGAGGGTTGAAAGAGCAGTCTTGGCACGGGAGACATACAAGGAGACCGAAAGATCGAATCGGGACTACGCCTCATTTGATATTCTATGCTCCTTACACTATCTGTTTCATTTGTGTTGTTTGGCTTCAAATTCATGAATGAGTAGCTGTTTTGTTTTTGGATAAAGGATTAGCCAATGGTTATCCCAGACCTCTTTTGATTTATCTATGATTGCGATTTCCGGTTTTGTTTATCAAATTTTTGTCTTAGTGTTGAATCCACTTGTCTTTACGTAGTCAGAGTATATGCATGTGTTAGGGACTTAGGAGAAGGACTGAAAGGAGAATTCTAATCCCGCATGATCAGACTTAGAACAACCGGGAGTAGGTCACGAAAGTAGAGTAGTAATGGTTGAGGTTTAATCGGATGAATCATATATCGTATGGGTTTCGTTTAAGGTATCAACCACAAAAGTAGAGGATGACTAGATTAGATCCTATGCCTCGAGAGAGGGTAGGAATTATATTGGGATCGTCCGTCTTAGATAACTTGATTGGGAATGCATGAGTAGATAGATTGATTATAGGTTTCGGAACCTCTACGGTGAAACCGTATCCTAGAACATTTGTCTCATTGCCAAGAACTCGTAGTTTATTCCTTTTCGTTATTTCATCTTAAAACAAATATTTCATTGTAGCAAATTTGATTCTAGTTTGAGCTTAGTTTGTGTTGCATAGTCCCTATGGGATCGAACCTAGAGTACTACACACGTGCCGTGCACTTCCGGGTAGTTTAGGTTAATTTCATCTGTTTTACTTGGTTCCGTGTTTTTATGTTCTTATAGGTTTTAATGTGTATTTGGCTCATTTCGGAGCTAAAGAACATACACGAGACAAAGTAAGAGCATAAGAGATTATAACGAAGCAAATCGGATGAAAAACAAGCAAGGAATGTGATATGACATGAGGAGACAAGGCCCCCGTGCGGGGTTGTTTCCTTAGCCCGCTCAGGCCGAACATGAGGCAGAAAACGCCGGGCTCGTGCTCAACTTTCAGCACGCACGGATTGCGAGTTCATGAGGATCCCACGCGGGGTGCTCTCCTTAGCCTGCGCGGGGTGGTGGTCCAGAAGCACTTGCCCAAATCATGCTCACCTACAGCATGCGCGGGTCGTTCAAAGGATAGGGAGCCCGCATGGATTGCCTCCCTAGCCCGTGCAGGGCATGGCTGTAACAACTTACCTAGAAGTTCCCCAACAAGAAATTTGTATAAAAAGGGACCCCAATTGAGTTCTGATGCAAAAAAAACACAGAGGAGAACCCTAGGAGGGTACACAACATCCATCCATACATTAAAGAGCCCTCTTTGATGGGAGACACAAAAGGAGTTGGGAATTGATTCGGGATCACACTCGTTTCATATTTCTATGCTCCTTACTCTACTTATTTCGTTTTTGTTGTTTAGACTCATGACCGAGCAGTAGATTTGTTCTAGGAGAAGGGATTAGCCCATGGCTATCTCGGAACCGTCTTTGTTTTGTTTATGAATGCATTTACTCGTTTTGTTTATCTATTCTTTGTCTGAGCGCTTAATGACTTGTATTTACGAATGGCCACGTATATGCATGTGTTAGGAATTAGGAGAAGGACCAGAAGGAGAATTTAAGTCCTAGAAGATCAGGCTTAGATCAACCGAGACTAGGTCACGAAACTGGATAGTAAAGGTTGAGGGTTGAATATGGTGAATCATGAATCGTAATGGGGTTTAGTTGGGGTGTCAGCTATGAAAGTAGGGGATGACTCAATTGAACCACATTCCAATGCCTTGAGAGAGGGTAGGCTCTACATTAGGATCGTCTGCCTCAGATATCTTGATAGGGAATGCACGATTAGATAGATCAGAGATAGGTTTTGGAAGCTATGCGGTGAAACCAGATACTATAACAATCATATCACCGCAGCAAGCATTGATTCTAGTTTGATTTTTAGATGGTGTTACATTAGTCCTCGTGGGATCGACACCTTAATTACTACACACGTACCGTGCACTTGCAGGTAGTTTAGGTTAATTTGTTTAACTTGACACACATCAACTTTTTGGCGTCGTTTTCGGGGATTAATTGTCAACACGCCTTATTTTCAGATTTAGAATCGTACTTGTTTTTGTTTTCTTTTTGTTTTTCTTTTCTTTTTTTCCATTCTACTAAATTTTTTTAGTTGTCCTTCGTGGGTGCACGGTCTGATCTCACGGTAATTTGAATTTGCTTCGAATTGATCCCGAAATAAGAGAACGATTAGACAACGAAAGAAGGGAAATGAAGAAGAAATAGTAGAGACGACCAATCCACGAGCAACAGACAACTGTAATGATGTATTGGATGGTCACGGACAGCCGCAATTACCCGTGGACAGCAACCGCAAGCTCCTCCACCACGCCGGCTTCGTGACTACGTGGTGCCAAATATGAGCAATGTCCAAACTGCAATTAGTATACCTGCTATTGCTAGGGAACCATTCGAGATCAAGCCCGCGATGATCAACATGTTATACCAAAAACAGTTCATGGGCAGAAATCACGAAGACCCTCATCAACATCTACGAGACTTCCTAGAGCTTTCAAGCACATTCAAAATTCATGGAGTCTCGGAAGATGTGATTTTGCTATGTCTCTTCCCCTTCTCCACTGGGGGAAGAGCGAAAACGTGACTGCAATCTCTTCCCGCTGGTTCGATCACTACATGGGACCAGCTATGCACGACATTCCTATCACGGTTCTTCCCTCCGAGCAAGACGATCACAATGAGAGGATGAATCATAATGTTTAGATGCCGAGAGGGAGAGACGTTCTTTGAAGCGTGGGGGAGATTGACCGTCTCGTTTTTATATGTATTTCTTGCATGATTTTAGCGATGTTTATGATGATAGATGCAATGTTTACGTGTGATTTTGTATCCGTTTAAATCGTTTTCATGTTTTCGTGTTCTTACAGGTTTTAATGTATATTTGGTTCATTTTGGAGCTAAAGAACGTACAGGGGACAAAGTACTAATATCGAGGATCATAACAGAACAAATGGGACGAGAATTGGCAAGGACTAACACAGCCCACGCGGGGTATTCACCTATCCCACGCAGGGCATGACCTCCAGCACGCGTCAGGGTGAAGATTAACACGTACAAAAAGGAAACTTACGGAAAACAAGAAAAAGAAGTGGTTAGTTGCCTACACAAAAAAAAACATGGTTAGAGAAGAGGAATGAGAGCTATATGGATGGAAAATAGAAAGGAAACATTGCCACTTATTCAAGAATGTAAACTAATGCAAATAAGAATGGAAAACTCATAAAACACCATGCTGCAACAAAGAGGAAAGAAGAGGCAAGGAAGTGGACGGCTAAAGAGGAAAAATGGGAGAAAAGGAAAGAAAGAAAAAAAGAGAAGGAAGAGATCTAGGGGACGAATTCACTATAGTTTGGTTATTGTTGGTTTCGGAGGTCTTGTGGTGAAACAATGATTAGATAGGTTAATTGTTGGTTTCGGAAGTCTTATGGTGAAACCATAATCCTAGAATGTTTGTCTCGCTTTTAAGAACTCGTAGTTCATTGTTTTTAGTTATTTCATATCTAAAACCAATATTCGTTGTTTGCAAGATTGATTCGTCGTTTGGGATTAAGTTGTGTTGCGTAGTTCCTGTGGGATCGACACCTAGAGTATTACACACGCGCCATAGAGCACGGCTCGGGCACACATAAAGCACGGTCAGGCACTCCTCTTGGAATAGTGCACGGTCGGGCATGACACAATGCTCGGTCGGGCTCAACATCACCAAATACTCTCGAGAGGTTTGCACAGCTGGAGCATTCACAAAGCACGATTGAGGGCCCAAAGGAAACCGGTCTACAAAAGCGAAAGAGATCCATGCCCTACCGGGCTGCATACCATGCACGGTCAGGCATGACTTGGTAAACCCTCCTACTCTCGTTTTTAGCGGAATTTTGGACGGGAATGCTTCAAATTTTGAGTGATAGAATGTGAAGAACAAAAGACAGACATTATTGAGGGTTGAGAGAGCACTCTTGGCACGGGAGACACATAAGGAGACGGGAAGATTGAATCAGGAGTAATCCCGGATGATCAAGCTTTGAACAACTGAGACTAGGTAATGAAAGTAGAGTAGTAATGGTTGAGGGTTAATCGGATGAATCAAAGATTATATGGGTTTAGTTTAAGATATTATCGACAAAAGTAGGGGATAACTTGATTAGATCACGTTTTTATGCCTCGAGAAAGGGTAAGAATTACATCTGGATTGTCCGCCTTAGATAACTTGATTGGGAATGCATGATTAGATAGATTGGTTATAGGTTTCGAAAGCTTTATGGTGAAACCGTATCCTAGAACATTTGTCTCATTGCCCAGAACTCGTCGTTTATTCCTTTTTGTTATTTCATCCTAAAACCAATATTTTATCGTAGCAGGTTTGATTCTAGTTTGAGCTTAGTTTGTATTGTTTAGTCCCTGTGGGATCGACACTTAGAGAACTACACATGTGCGCTGCACTTGCGGGTAGTTTAGGTTAATTTAGTTTAACTTGAACGCATCAACAAGAATTTACAAGGAAGGGTTCACTTGAAGCTTGTTTTAGATATAGAACATTGAGTTCTGATTCGAAGTTGTGGGAAGTACGATGAGGTTGCCGGAAGTCGTTTTAAATGGAAATTATGTGTGACATAAATTCTGAATTCCAAACGGTTTAGTATGAGAACACACTATCCCGTTCATAAGTGTTCACCTGTATCTAAATTGAGAGAAGCTACAAAGGGTACGACACAATTGCTTAAGGATAATTTCAATGAGAAATATGACAGGAAATATGAAACACCTTCAACAAAAGAATTAATGGCTCATGTAAAAGTAAAGTGTGGTACCAATGTATCGAATTTGATGTCACTAAGAGAGAAATATAGTGCTAAAAAAGAGATTTGTTGTGATGATTTTGAACATTATAAGAGGATTCTAGGGTGGTTGCACATGTTTACAAAAAGAAATCTGGGATCTGTCACAAATCTGCAGCTTGACGATGATGGGAAAAGATTCAAATATCTTTTTATAGCTGTCGGAGCGGCTATAAGAGGCTAAAAATACATGCGTAAAGTGGTTGCTGTGGATGCAACATTTCGTTCAGGAGTGTAAGCATTGATCGTGGCAACAACGCAAGATGGTGAACATCATCATTATCCTTTTGCATGGGGAATAGTCAATAGAAAGGAGGATGAATCATGGACGTGCTTTATGTCAAGGTTGAAAGAGGTAATACAGAATGGTTGTAATGTTGTTGTGATATCTGATCGCCATAAAAGCTTGATTAAAGCATTCAAAGAAGTGTACAAACAAGCTGATCATGGTTTTTATGCACATCATATATCGCAAAACATAAAGAGCTACGTCAATGAAGGCCAAGGTAGAAAGAGTTCAAATGGTGATACTGTGGCATAAATTTTCTTCAAATGTGCAGCAACATACACATTAAACGAATTTAAAGTGCTATTTAATGATTTGAAGGCCAGGTAAAAATATGATCTTTTTGACTTTTCTGACTGTTGTGACCTTTGTGACCATTTTGAGCTTTCTGACCTTCGCGAAGGTATCCTAATGTTACAACGTATTTGGAGAAAGAGGAATCTGATCCCGTTATGTGAGAAAGATGCAAATTTAAGGGTGAAAGGTATAATTTATTAACCACTAATGGGACCAAGTCAATACATTCAACGTTGAAGATGTTAAGACGTCAAAAAGGTTTCTATCCTAGTGCTTTTAGATATTTGTTTAGGAAACACAGTGGAGTGATTCGATATGTATAATTAGAAGCAGCTACTGGTGATGATTCTCAAAAGTAACCACCTTACATTGAGAAAAACGTTACATGAATGGTTTGGATAGACATCCAAGTATGAGGTTATTGAATTGAACAATCTGAGTGATGAGTATGAGGTGAGAAATGAGATGGGTAAAAGCTTTATAGTAAAGACTTTAAAAAAGAACGTTTGATGTCAGACTCCTATCTTTTTGAATGCCAACTATGCCTTACAACGTGGATGGAGGACATTGTGGTGTATCTCCATTACTTAAGATCTTGGTAATCGGTGGATTCAGACATCATGTCGTATCCACGCTACTAAGGTCAAGGTTGCAGGTGCACTTGGAGATGGTGTTGAGTCACACAAGAGTAACCTTGGAGATGGGCTGAGTAAACTCAACCTATGCGATGTATGACGTTGAAAATATCTTATTTTGCTTATATTCTTCGTAATTACGTGAAATCCATAAATTCGTCGAACCCAAATTGGAATCAAGCAGAATGAATAAATGAGAATCAAGTTTAAACGGGGAACCCATTCGAATCATGCAACCCAATATGACCCTTGTGCGACCCTTAATTGGAATAAATTCGAATCAAGTTTAAACGAGAACCCATCTGAATAATGCGATCCAATATGAACCTTGTACGACACTCAATTTTAGTCAATTAGAATCAAGTTTAAACGGGAACCCATCCAACTCATTCGACCCATTATGACCCTAGTGTGTCCTTCAATTTGGAATAAATTAGAATCAAGTTTAAACGAGAACCCATTCGACTCATGCGACTCAATATAACCCTTGTGCGACCCTAAATGGGAATAAATTGGAATTAAGTTTAAACGGGAACCTATTCGATTCATTGGATCCAATATGACCCTTGTATGACCCTCAATTGGAATAAATTAGAAAGATGCATAAACGGGAACCCATCCAACTCATGCAACCTAATATGACCCTTGTGCAACTCTCAATTGGAATAAATTAGAACAACTCATGCCATCTGACTCATGCGACTCATGCGACCCATGTGACCCATGGGACCCATGTAACCCATGAGATCCTTACAACCCATGTGACTTGTTGTTTCGATATCAGACTCTTGTCTTCCAATCCATGTGACCCATGTGACCCTTCCAACCCATGTGATTCTTGTGACTAGTCGTTACATTGTCAGACTCCTGTCTTCCGACAATGTCTCTAAGTCTACGTCTATATCTCTTCTCTTATTATACATCTCTAACCCCAAATTCTATGGAAAAAGCTTTGTGACCTTCGTCATGAAAGTGACATGGTGGATGCAAGGCATCATGCTGTCTCTGTGATACGCAAGGCATCGTGCTCAAGGCTTCCATCTGATGTGTTAGTCTGACTGCTCAAGGCTTCCATGCCCTTATGAAAATATTTAAGTTATCGATATCTAATTAAGAATCAATGTAGACAGTAATTTCAATAATATTGACATTTGAACAAAATTTAAATGTATTATTTTGATTGGTTTTTATCATTTCATCCTTGTAAATCCATAAATTTGTCGAGTTCACATATATTAACCCATATATGCGACCAAGCGACCCATACGACCCATGTGTTTCTTTTTTGAAATGACATTATCAAAATATTTGAGTTGTAGATGTCTAAGAAAGAATCATGTAGACAATAATATACATAATATCGATATTTGTACAAACGTTAAATGTATTTGTTTTGAAGTTTTCTCAAACTCATCTGACGGGTTCTTAAAACACTACAATCGCTTTTAAAACACATGCATTTGATCTACAGTTCTTGGGACACATGGGTCAAAATTCGTTTTAACCATTGTTTGATGTTGTAAATGCATTATTTTGATTGGTTTTTGTCCTTTCATCCTTATAAATTCATTGATTCGTCGAGTTCACATCTATTGATCCATATATGCGACCAAGCGTCCCATGCAACCCTCAATTGGCATAAATTAGTTTGACATTGTAAATGTATTGTTTTGAATTGTTTTTGTCCTTTCATCCTTATAAATTCATAAATTCGTCGAGTTCACATCTATTGCCACGCGACCCTCAATTGACATAAATTAGTTTGATGCTGTAAATGCATTATTTTGATTGGTTATTGTCCTTTCATCCTTATAAATCCATAAATTAATCGAGTTCACATCTATTGATCCATATATAACACCAAGCGACCCATGTGACCCTCAATTGGCATAAATTGTTTGACATTGTAAATTTATTTTTTTATTAGTTTTTGTCCTTTCCGCCTTTAAATCCATAAATTCGTCGAATTCATATCTATTGATATATATATATATATATGCAACCAAGCGACCCATGCGAACCTCAATTGACACAAAATTAGTTTGATATTGTAAATATATTATTTTGATTTGTTTCTATCTTTTCATCCTTATAACTTCATAAATTCGTTGAGTTCGCATCTATTGATCCATATATGCAACAAAGTGACACATACGACCCTCAATTGGCATAAATTACTTTTGACGATGTAAATGTATTAGTTTGAATGGTTATGTCCTTTCATCCTTATAAATCTATAAATTCGTCGAGTTCTCGCCGAACTTTTCACCAAAATTTCAAAAAACATAAAAGTGTAGTCAATGTTTGCTACAACCTTTCTCTTTCGTCGATTCGATGTCAAGGTTCTGTCTTTTTGAATTCCAGCCTTTCCCTTTTTTTCTAATAATGACACACTTGCTTTATAACTTTCATCATCTTCCACCCATCTTTCGCTATAACACTCATAATCTCCTGGATTTTGTCTGCGACTGCAAAAATATATTTGAAAAATTATCTATTGAAAATGCCAAATTTCCATCATTTCGTCCAACTCATTCTTTCGAGCAATCTGGAGCACTATCTTGTACCTCCTTCATATGTCTCTCTATCTATATGTTACATGAAGAGATTGTAGAGATATGATTTTGTTTTTGCATTTTGTTATAGGACATTCCGAGGAAGTTATTCAATGAGCATATTGATGGGAAAATGAGGAACAAGAACACGACAACACTTAGATCTGATGTGTCTTACAAAACATGGGAAGCCAAGTTGGATGGCTCTAGATTCAATGATGGATGGAAATATTTCTCCAAGGACCATGATTTTCGTATTGGGGATTTCCTAGTTTTTTTTACGAAGGTGACATGTTTTTTCACGTCATCGATTTCGGAGACAACATGTGCAATCTGTAATATGTATCATCATCATCATCAAACCGCAAAAGCATGGTCATATTCTTCTACTCAAACATTTTTAATTGCAACCGCTTTACATTCAAATATGGTCGTAGATGCATTGGTAAGTGACCTCAAACCGATTCTTCATATATCATTTTGGTTATTTATTCGATTTTTAGTCATTTATAGTGATGTAACTTGGGTGATGGTGCAGATCCTTCCGATAGTGTTTGCGAGGTCGAACGGTCTTATTGGTAGAAGATGTAAGATAATACTGATGAAAGATGAAGGAAAGGCATGGTCAGTAGATTTGAGACCCGTGAGTTATGGTGGTGCTAGCATGAGAGGTGGTTGGAGAAAGTTTTTTCATGAAAATGGACAAAACAAGGGATGTCCCTCACATTCGAAGTAGTCTCCAATGGAGCAATACCTGTGCTTTGGTATGTCCCCCGAACAGGGTCTAACAATAACATTGTTTGATTTCAATAATTATTGTTCGGGGTTCATTCCCTTGAACTTGAACTTCATGTTTGTATTTTGATTGTGCATTTACTATTATTGTGGATTTACTATTATGGGAGTGGTCTTATGGGTCATTTTGGAATTGCAAAGATGCTTAAGGTATTACATGATCACTTCTATTGGCCGCACGTGAAGAGGGATGTTAACGAATTTTCGAAAGGTGTGTCACGTGCAAACAAGCTAAGTCTAAAGTTTATCCTCACGGTTTGTATACCCCTCTACCTATCCAGACTCACCCTTGGAATGATATATCTATGGATTTCGTAATTGGTTTACCTAGAACCAAGACTGGAAACAATTCAATCTTTGTGGTTGTAGATAGATTTTCTAAAATGTCACATTTCATAGCATGCCACAAAACGGATGATGCATTGCACGTAGCCAATCTGTTCTTTAAGGAAGTAATCAGGTTGCATGGGATGTCTAGGACGATAGTTTGCGATAGAGATACGAACTTCCTTGGTCATTTTTGGAAAACTCTATGGTCTAAGCTAGGAACTAAATTATTTTTTTCCATGACGTGTCATCCGCAAACTGATGGTCAAACCGAGGTAGTTAATCGAACCTTTGTAACTCTTTTGCATGCATTAGTTAAAAAGAACTTGAGAACGTGGGAAGAATGTTTACCACATGCTTAATTATGCATATAATCATGTTGTTCATTGTGCTTCTAAGTATTCCCCATTTGAAATCGTTTACGGGTTCAACCCCGTCCATCTTTGGATCTAATGTCGTTACCATTGAGTGAAGAAGTTAGTTTGGACAGAGAAAAGAAAGCTAAAATGGTACAACAACTCCACCAGAAGGCTAGAAGAACATATATGAGAAAAAACAAAACTCTATGCAAAGCAGACAAACAAGGGACAGAGGTAAATAATTTTCGAGCACGGTGACCAAGTGTGAATTCATTTGCGAAAGGAGCGATTTCCGAATGAAAAAAAATCAAAGTTGATGCCCCAGATCGATGGAACCTTCATGATGACCAAGAGAATCAGCAACAACACTTATCAACTCAACTTGCAAGGTAAGTATAAATGTGAGTTCCAAATTTAATGTTACTTGACTTGGTGCCCTTTGTCGCAGATCAAATAGATTTGAGGACACATCCTTTTCAAGAGGGAGCTGATGACATGAGCATGGAAAACATCAAGGAACCCGAGCATGAAGAGGACACCTTAACGTTACAAGAAGGTCATGTGATCCGTGCTAAGGCTAGAGAAGAGGACGCCGGTCCGGCGACCCATCCCAAGGCGACAAAGGAGGACTCCAAATCCGCAACCTGTGTTGAGGCGAGAGAAGAGGACGCCAGTCCTGTTGCCATCCTAAGGCGAGAAAGGAGGACCCGGTCTCGTCACCCGTGCCAAAGTTAGAAAGGAGGACGCCTTAACCATACCAGCAGGTCCCGTGACTTGTGCTAAAGCTAGGACACTCCAGGAAGCTATCATCAGACTACTTGCAGCTGTGCGGGTTTAGGATGAGTGCTTGAGTCCACAAGGAAGCTCTAACATCCGAGTCTACTACATGCCGAAGCTCATCTTGCAACGTTCAACAATTAAGGCAAGTGTTTCGTGTGCGCTCTTTTCCCACCGTTGGTTTTCTCCCACGTGGTTTTCTAGCGGCGGGTTTTTAGTAAGGCTACGAATTACTTCTGTCCTTCTAATTGTTGACTAGAGACTTGATACATCGATCATATCAAAGCACATTACCGTTATGTTTATTTTATTTTAAATTTTTGTTCATTTAATTCGCAAGTCTTGCATGGCTTGCATGCAAGCTGAAAATTAAATTCTGCATTGAAGGCCTTGCATGGCTCTTCCCCACCTCCTTCTTAATGTGGCCGTCCTCCCCCTTGTAGACAACAATCAATCTTCTAATTTGAATTTCAAACCGTTCTCTTTGAGAGATCTCCATTGTTGGTGCCTAATATCCAGCCAACAAGTTCGTTCTTCTTGGTGTGTCATATCCGACAAGGACGATCTTTGGTATATCGAGAGCTTTCTGAAACTCTCGTGCGACCCATCATTCCACACGCCTCTTGTAGAAGAGTCTCTCGTCTCGGCTGCAACAAGGATTATCCCGTCACAACCTTCTTTCTAGATTGTGGATTAAGCGTGGATCTCATCACCTTGTCAGCACCATTAGGACTTACCGCATTTGATTTTGGATTAGGCAAATGAAACACTACATCCCTTAGAAGGACTTTTATGGCGTTGATGATTGTTTTGTCCAACTTCTTAGTTTCTTTATTAATTTCTGCTCCAGTGTCTGTAGGACTGCAACTTCTTCTCTTCCAGCTTCAACATCACCTTCTCCTTCAACTTTAGCTTTAACATCACCTTCTCCTTCTTCACCAACTTTAGCATCACCTACACATCCTTCATCTTTATCAGCTTCAGATATGGGTGGAACATCTAATACCCTTTGTATTTCTATGTAGATGTTCCATATCCACATCTGAACATTATGATCGTTGCATCTCTATAATCCTCCATATAAAAGAGTAAAGCTTCCTCATTGTGTTCAGCATGAAGGATACTTTGAATATCCTGCAAAAAAAAACAAACAAACAACCATTATGACCCTTTGTGACCCTTGTGACCATTGGGACCTATGTGTAATTTTTACCTTAGAATATCCGATCTGAAAAGTCTATATACTTTAGGTTAAATTTGGATTTAACCCTCTTCTTGCACATCCTTGGGCATGATGGATTGACATCCATATCATCAACATACCTTCTGTTTCCCACCAAACAAAGGACACTTTCGATGGAAGTAACTAAAACATTAAAAAATGATAAGAATACAAAAAGTATGAAAATATTCATGTTATTCGAATAATATATACAACTTACCATTAGTGGGATCATGAAACCGCCACAATGCCATTTTAGTTTTGGTGATTCTCCGCTAACGTGCTTGTGGCAAGTATCCACAAGTTTCTCAAATGTGTAAAGCCCCCATGGAAAGCATTCACAAAATTGCTAGTCATCAACCATGTCAATGAGATCATGGCTGATAAAACTGTCTAATGAAGGCTTGTGATCCAGAACTTGCCACAACAACATCATAGGTTCAACCTCGTCCGATAGATAAAATTTTTTGTCTTCACAAGCGTTATACTCACTTGTGCGATGGTCACCTTTCCTCGACCGAATTTCTTCAAACTGAATGTATCACCCCTTTTGGACTCCCATCCTGTATGATAAGATCCGCAGTTCTATCCGCTAATTAGTGCATGTGATAACACGTAGTGTCTATCAGTTTTAGGCTAGACATTTGCATCATTTTCGCATAGATTATATAGGAGGAGTTACAAATCCGACATGAACGTTCTTTATATACTCCCTTTTTTGTTGATTTTCTGGTTTTAAGGCGATAAGGCCTATTCGAGCTTTAGAATGTCAATTCTTGGATTCAACCACGTATAATTGGAAGCTACAAATCACTCGGAGCAAATTCAGGACATGGAACCAAAGGAAACACCGATCATAGGCCTGGATAGAAGTTTCAGCCCGACTCGGGCTGAATGTTTACCCACTTGTGCTGTGTGAGAAACACGAACCCGGGCGCGCTCTAATCTTTGTCCGCTCTGGCCGAAGTTCTGCAGAAGTTCCAGAAAAATTCACACGACTCGGGCCGAAAGAGAACCAGATCGGGTAGGTCAATCACATTGACCCCACTCGGGCGAATACCTTAACCCGCTCGGGTTGATTGATACTCGATCGGGTAGAGGACCTAGCCCGCGCGGGCCGCCTTTCTCGCAACACTGTTTACGACGAACCACATTTCTTTCTTGTCCCATACAATCACAGAGTTATTTAATAGGATAGATATTTGAACCTTCGTCAACATGGAGTAACATTGGAAATGGAATAAATTCCTAAATTGTGACTCCTTGGTGAAGTAATGCAACTCATATTCATCTATGATTCCTCTCAGTTTCATTATTGTCTCTTGAAAATAAAACTTTGTGGTGATCTTTGGCATTCTGTCCATGTGCTTGAATTCATAAAGAAACTTCGACTTTGGCGGCACCTGCAAAATGGCCAATTAAGAATACATTAGACTTCAACCGACTCAAGAGACCCTTGCGACTCAAGTGACCCATGGGACTCAAGTGACCCATACGACTCAAGCGACCCTTGCGACTCAAGCGGCTCATGCGACTCAAGCAACTCAACCCTAGCAACTCAAGCGATCCTTGTGACCCAATGAGTCGCTTGAGACTCAAGTCTCTTGAGTCAAAGAGGGTCTTGAGTCTTAAGCGACTCACTAAGGCTCCTATCCTTCTTTGACTTAAGTGACTAAATGAGACTCAAGCAATCTTTGCGACTCAGGGGACGCATAAGACCCAATGAGTTGCTTGAGTCAAAGAGGGTCATGAGTCTGAAGCTACTCACTGAGACTCCTGACTATCTTCGACTCAAGCGACTTATTTAAACTCAAGTGATTAATAGAGACTCAAACCCATTTCAAATCAACGGACAATTTTGCTTTCAACAGCCTTATCTATAATGCATTTCATCTACAATGTAAAACCCTAAAAATCGATCCATTTACAGACGCCATTGAATATTGACTTGCGCTCTCTTATTCACTGCTGATCCCTTCCATTTCTTTCTCACTTCAGAATTTCATTAGTCTCAACTTTAAAATTTCCTTCTTGCTTACTTTGAAGTTGATCCTTTCTCTCAACTTAGAAATCCCGTCTCACTCCTTGCTATCAACTTTGAACCAGTTTTTCATTCTGAAAACTGCAAAACCGTGTGTATTTTCACGTGTGAAAATGAGGAGCAAATTTATCTTTTCTCAATTTTTTCTATTTAATAATTATGTCTACAAGGTTATACGTGAAGCCGTAAAATCCTACGAAGGTATACTTGATATTCCACATCTAGGTTTTATAGCGTTTTCCATCCGTCAAACACGTTCAGGTTTTGTTTTCAGTTTATCAAGGAGTTTTCAATCAAACTTCATCTTTTTAATTATAAATTGTGCCGTTTATAATCAATATATTTTTTAATTTGTTTATGCCATAAGTTCAATAAAAGGATTTTTTTATTAATTAAACAATTTAATCAAATTTAATTAATTATATAGTGTTATAAAAAACTAATGTATATATGAGATATGTATATTTAACCAGATTAAACATAACAAGTTACAAAATTAAAAATCAGCGAGAAACTTATTTTGACATTTCGATCACGTCAAGCGTTAATGGCGAATCCGATCTCGATGTGGATTTTTTGTGCAGGTCTCATGCCATTGATACTATGTCCAACTCATCCCTACATTCTTAAACGATAGTGGATTCATCCCTTTGGTTGTTAGTTTTAGGTAATCTAAAACCATGAAACCGAACTCATAATATGAACTAGATCTTATATTGGATTTCAACAAAACACTTATGTTTCCAAAATAAAACCCTACAGTGGTGTCCGATCGTCTGATCATATATAGAAAATGATTTCGAAAAAAAATTGAACAAAAATTCGTTGAAAATGGTTGTTTACATGATTTTTACGAGCAATGCTCGGCCGAAAAAGCGGATGCTCAGGCAGAACAAAATTATGGTCTAGAATGTGATCAACCAAGCAAATGTTGCTCCAGCTGAGCGACTCCTAGAGATAACTGCTTGATCAAGTTGTATGATAGCTCGGGTCGAGCAAACTCTCGAGGGTAAATGGCAAAATAAAAAATTGGGTTGAGAAATAGTTGCTCTAGTTGAGTGATTACACTAAGAGGACAAATAAGAAAAATGGTTGTTAAGGTCAAATGAAATACCTGGGGTACATAGCTCACCGTCGAATTGGGTTGAGCAATTTTTTGGGTAAGAGTTACTCAGATCAAGCATGTGATTGCTCGATGTGAATGTTCTCAATTACTTATAAATAGACTAAGTAGTGTGACTGCTCGACCAATAAATCCGTCACATAAGCACACCATTGCTTAGTAATTGATATCCAAAAGGTCAAATTTATTTTGGCTAGTGATTTTTCTCACACAGGTAGATACATTAATGGTAATCCTTTTTATATGAAACGACCAGACTAACATGAGGCATATAAGTTAAGATACAAGTATAGTCTACTGCATGTTATGCGCAATGGAAATCAACAATTAGATTATATAAGCGCCTAGACTATCCAGGCGAGAGATATCATAATACTTGTCAACCATGAGTTATGGGTGGACTTAACTACGTCTATTCAAGAACTGAAAGATTCAAACATGCATTAAACCGTTAAGTAAAATGAATAATTACAATAATTAAGTTCATTAAATTTGCATACACAATATATACTCTAGTCTACATCAATGATCAAACCTACGGATCTATATCATATATCTAAATAGAAAATAATGAACAAGTAAAAGATAGGGTTTAGAATGATCGGTCAATCTCTCAATCGATTGCTGCCATAACGACGCCTTCTACTCGTCTTTACTGGTGGTTCAGTTTGATGCAATCTAAAAAACTTCTACGCTATTTTGCAAGATCCTAATGTGTTTCTCAACCTCTAATTGGCTCTAAAGTTGGTCTTTATTCTTCTTTTTTGTCCTCCTTTATGCTCAAAATCGTCTTATCTTTTATAGAACCTTACGCTAACTTAAATTATTCAAAATTTAAATTTTTAGTTAATCTGGTAAACCACTTGGTCGAGCTAGCCTATGCTGAGGCCGAGCAGATGGTTGTTCCATGTTTCTTCTGTGTAAATATGGGTCAATTTTAAGCATTTTGGGTAGATCACTCGAGTCGAGCAAACTCACTAGTACAAACTACACCTCTAGTATGATGAGTGCTCAACCATGTTGCTATTTACTCAGATCGAGCGAATACTCTAGAACAATTTTGTTGCATTGTAGTGACCGAGTGGCTGACCGTTTAATCTGAGCAAATTCTCTAGAAATTTTTAGAAACTAACTTCAATATGTTGGACCGAGCGTTCCTGGTGCTCAGACCGAGCGTTTCTACTTTATCTTTCCATGATGCTCGTTTTTGTCATGTTTCTCCAAAGTATATTGTTTAGTCCTTATCACATGCGAGATAACAAAATGACCAAAAAAAAGGCACAAAAAGTAACTAAAACAACTCAAAATAAAATAGAAACACACCAAAAATATAAAGAAAATTGGTTTGATCAAAATCCCCCAGACTCAGCTTTTTCTCGTTCTTGACAAAATGTAGTCAATGAATACCTTCAGGAAACGAGCACAAGAAAAAATAAGATCTGCAAGGTTTGAACAACATTCATGCTCTATTAGACTTTGTTAATCGCGAATAAAATTAAACTAGCTTCCGATATAGTCCTCTAATTTATAGAGAGATTCTAAGTTGTGAGAGTTACACTAACACTGACTAAAAATTCTACCAAGCATACTTCTTCAGTCTATTTTTCTTTGTCCTAAAGAGTAATTCAATCTAAATTGTTTAGGTAAGGTTCAATGAAAGTGATAGTGTATTTTTCTGCATATTTTTCTTTTTTGAGACTTGGCATTTTTATTGCATTATTATTATTATTATTATTATTATTATTATTATTATTATTATTATTATTATTATTTGGACTTTATGGCTTTTTCGTCTCTTTTTTTTCATGTATGTACGGAATTATGACCGTTTGAAAAAAGGGTAAAAAGAATGAAAACTAGAGCTAACACTCACTCATGATTATCGCGACCCCTGGATGAGAAGCTTTATTATATAGTAAACTGAAATAGGATGAATAAGACCTAACATTCCATTGAATGGAGAACGAATCTTAGGCAATTATATAAACATAACCATTTCGGGTAGATCGATCCACTTAACGAGAGATTGCTCGGGTCGAGTGAATGCACTAATACAAACGAACATCTAGTTGGAAGAGTTCTCGACTGAGTGCCAACTACTAGGCTCAATGGAAACCTTTAGAATTACATTGCTGTGCAACGAACGAGTGACTCAATGCTTTGCATGAAGAAATTATCTAGAACTTTTGAAAAACCAACTTCAATATGGTTGTCCGATTGATCATGATGTTCGGACCGAACATTTCTACTAGATCTTTCCTTTATGCTTGTTTTTTGCAGAATGTTGTCATGTGTCTCCAAAATATACTCTTTAGTACCTATTACCTGCAAATCACAAAATAATCCAAAAAACATTGTAAAAATGAACTGAAACAACCCAAAATGAAATAGAAACATATGAAAAATTATAGAACAAAATTAGTTTGATAAAAAACTTACCAATACGATCCATAAGCCAACTATACATGCACTCGCTACGGATGAAGTAGATGCTAATACTGCTTACTTGAAGAAAGATAATGATACAACTACTATAAAGTGCATCATCTTGGAATTAAAGAGTTTGGAACTCTGCATAAACATCACGATAGGATAGTCTTTCCTTGTATGTCTATGGTAAAGACACTTTCTTTAGAGGAAGTTTATTATATTTCAATTCTTTTTTCAAACATAATTTTAGTTTCTATGTTAGATAGATCTCGATTTCAAAATGTTTTTGCTGATAACATTTTTTATATTTTCAATAATGATGAATTATTTGTAGGTTGTGATTTACAACATGACATGTATATTTTACCTGATGCGAGTGTTACTATGATTCACATGCATGTTTCTGGTCACAAGTGAAAAATAAATGATCATTTGAATTAGACTTTTCTTTTGCATTGTAGGCTCGGTCTTATCGCACAGAGAATGTTGTCTTGGACAATATGATTAGAATCATATGCAATTTATGAATCCTGCTTCCAAAGGAAAATGGTCAAATCTCATTATATGGGAATGAGAGAAAGATCTACAGAACTTTTAGGACTCAAGCATATTGATCTATATATATTGAGAGGACATAAGCCGAATTCATAATATATAAGAATATGAGGTTGTTCGACTTTTGTCAAGATATTATAGTTGCATTTTCTAAGACACTAGTCTGAAATTTTAACAATGTTTAGAAAATTGTTAGTTCTAGTTGAATGAGAAACAAGAACAAAATATGGGTTCATGTTGACTGACGTGCACATCCAAAGATTATTAGTGTCAAATGACTATAAAAGGTAAAGATAGATGAAAATGGAAATGTTAGTGGGTTTTGGTAGTAAAATGAGTGGGTCAGTTACCGTAGATACTGGGGTTAATGGTCCATTTATCAGTCTTAATGGGTAATTTACTTCCATTGTAATTTTGTTCCTATAAATTGAAATGAAATGAAATGGAAAATTATAACTTGAAACATCAAAAGTTTTGTGTTCTTCTTCCTATCATTCTCTTAGAAAACCAAAATTTCCAACTATCGGTATTCGAACGTGTATAATTGATCCATTATGTGATTTCATCGATCTCATAAAATGCTTGAGCATTGATGAGTCTGGTAAACATGGACGATGATGATAGTCTCTTTCTTCTCCTCCACGATGTGGTCACCGTCATGATGATGGCAACCATGTAGTGTAGAAGATTGTTAAAGAGGTGGGTGGTCCGACATTTCAATAGCTCATGAAGACTAATTATGAGGATTTGTCACTAATGATAAGGGTGATATTCTGAGCATGTGGGCATTGGGCAACCGTCAAGGTAAGCACCAATGATGAGCATGATGGTTAGATGGCGCTTCAAGTAATACTACACGATGTTCCATTAGAGATAATCTTTTTTCTTGTTATGAAAAGGAATGTCAATGAGGCTTAGGCGTAGTTGAGTCTGTGTGTGTCGGATTAGATCAAGCGCGTAAGGCCAACACCGTGAAAAAGAATGTGAAGGAGGCTTGTCATGTGTCTCTTTGTCATAGTGAGTAAGCTAGCCATTCATAAAGTCCTAGAACAACCACACAAGTTAGCCGAGAAGTACATATGAATCGTCTATCCTAAATTTGAGCAAATCACACTTTCCTTTGAAACTTTGATGGATCTGTCAATACTTTGGTTGGAAGATGTAATGGGGATGTTGAAGGCTGCGAAATAACAGTTTGAGCCATTTGTGCCCACATCGAGGGTGTGGGTTAAACATAACCTCATTGTAGAGGAATGAGTTACATGAATGAAGGAGCGAAAACAAAGGGAAGGCTTCTTCGAAGGCTCCATATCGGGGAAGAATCGTCAGAAACAATGATGTCATTAATTTGAAGGTGATGGTGAATCGGGATCTAGCAAGAATTGGAATTGTTGTAAGATAGGTCATTGGGCCAGTAACTATCGATCCAAGCAGAAGAAGTACATCTAACCAAAAGGGAAGACGACGAGCCTACACTCCTTATGATGAAGGCGTGTCTGGCCATGTTAGACTCACTAACATCACAACCTACACTTTCAAGGTCATCACCATTACATAAGCACCTTATCCACGTTGTGGAGGCGAAGGTTACTGCACATCTTAGTCGTGAAGAGGAGTGAAAAGACCATCTATGGTTCTTTGACATGAAGGTGATGAACCACATGACTGGTATACCTATAGTATTTTTTTGAATTCTACCATTCAATGGTTGGAATTGTGAAGTTTGGAGATGGATCTGTCGTTCAGATTGAAAGATGATGCACAATCTTATTCTCATACAAGAACGGCGAGTACCGTGCACTATGACGATAATTGAGGCATCTTGACGATAATAAACTGCAACTACAACTATTAGCACGAGTCCAAAGATCCTCCAATAGGCTTTACTCAATCAGACTCGACACTGCACATCTGGTGTGCTTGATGAAAAGAACCTTTGAAGAGTGATGGAAATACCACGAGAGATACAACCACATTAGTTTTAACCACTACGCAAGCTCGCACAACACAGTATGTTGCTTGAATTGCCATATATTGATAAAGTTGACCAAGTGTGTGAAAGTTGCTCCGCGAAGAAGCAAAGGTAAAACTTGTTCCCAAATACGAGACAAAAACGTGTGGTAGCCATTATCGATCTCGTTCAAGGTGATCTAAGTGGACCAATCACATCGATGACACCAAGCCGAAACCATTATGTTCTAGTGCTAATAGATGATTTTAGTCGTTATATATTGCTCGAAAATGTGTGGTAGACATTCCCAATCTTGTGAAAGGTGATCTATTCGAGCCCTTCACACCGATTACACCAACCAAGCTTTACTACTTTTCATACACGATTTTAATCGGTATATATGGCCCACTCTTCTCACAAGAAAGAACCAAGATGCAGTGACAATCAGGAGGTTTCAAGCTATGACAGAGGTACAACCGGGACGATGCTCAAGGTGTTTAGCACTAATCACGAAATAGAGTTTACATTGGTAGAGTTTAGACCATATTGCATTGAATGAGGTGTCCAACGAAAATTCATAGCCCCCTACTCGGCATAGCAAAATAATGTCATTGTATGAGACATCCAGACCATCGTTACCATAGTCTAGTGCATGCAGAAGGTAAAAGGTCTTCCAGGAGAGTTTTCAGGTGAGGGCATGACAACTATAGTCTTTATTGTCAACTGCTCTTGAACTCGTTGGGCTCAAGTGGGTTTTCAAGATGAAGCATGAAGAATACAAGACCATTGTTAAACATAATGCGTGACTTGTTGTAAAAAGGGTACGTACATCATGCAAGGATTTATTTCGATGAAGTCTTAGCACCCATGGCATGCATAGAGTCTGCAAGACTAGTGTTGGCCTTAGCAGCAAGCGAAGGATGAAAACTCCACCATATGGATTTCAAGAATGCGCTCATTAATGGCGTCCTCAATCGGAATCATGCTTTGCCAGTCAACATACGCGGAGAAACTATTGGAGAGAAGTGACATGAGCAACTACAACCCATGCGAGGCGCCTATGGAAACACGTTTGAAGCTTATCAAGTAAAGTTCTAGTTATCATTGGTGGACTTTGATACCTTGTGAACAAGCGACCAAGACTTGCCTATACAGTAAGTGACGTGATTTGATCCATGGAAAAGCCACACGAATATCATATGGAGATAACGAATCATGCGATATAGTACATTTCAGGGACCCAATTATGGCATGTTCAACGAAAAGAAGTGTGATGGTCAACAAATTATTTTTGGATTTAATGATAGCAACATGGTTGGTGACATCGAGACACGAAATAGCAAAACTAAAATCTTCTACTTTATCGGTCATAGCACCGTCATCTGGCAAATGGCGAAGCAAAAGGTGGTGGGTCTGTCTTCATATGAGGCAAAATATAACACCACGTCAACGGCAGCTTTTGAAGTCATTTGGTTATCTCGATTCTTGAGTGACTTTCATGTCTCAGACCCTCTAACACTAGAGCTTAGATTGGATAATAAGTCCGCTATTGCATTGAGTAAGAACCTTGTCATTCACAACCACTACAAACACATCAACACTCGGTTTCACTTCATTCAGAATTGCATTGAAGACAGACAAATTGTCCTCAAGTATACCTCTATACAAGATCAACTCACACACATACTCACAAGTCGTTCAAACGTCTCAGATTTCAAGAACTACGCAAAAAAAATTAACATTGTTATGATTCTAGAAAAACATGGCCGGGGCAATGTTGGTTATATCTATACATCTAATCCTTTTGTTTTTTACTTAATTTATTTGTTAGTAGGTCTTGATAGTGGTGTGACTAGGTCATTACCATGGATAGTGGGCTAGTGTTCCATTTGTCATTCTTAGTGTGGTAGTAGATAATTTACTTCCATTGTAATTTTTTTCATATAAATTGCAATGGAAAGAAATGGAAAATCACAACTTGTAAATATTTTGTGCTTTTCTTCCTATCATTCTCTTAGAAAACCATAATTTTTGGCACAAACCACTCAGTATGGTTTAAGAGGTTATTCTAGAGTTTCGACATGCAAGGGATACCTATCCATTGTGACAACAATTCGGCCATATCAAAGGAAATGAATCCATTTCAACATAGGCAAATGAATTATTCACAAAGCAAATACCACGTGGTTCATGAAACTGAAACTGAGGCAAAAAGTGAGTTGAGTTGAGATTTGTAACTAGTGAATAGCAGATTACCGACATTGGTGCTGGAGGCCCGAACCAAAACGCAAAGGAAGAAATGATGGAAAATGCAAAAGCCCAAGACCCAAACACCAAACGCAGCCCACGAAGCCCAGGAACATGAAGATCACTAGAAGAACAAAATACCTACATAATCAGAACATCTGAACGGCTAGAATGCCTTATTTGAGACAACATTTTAGCTATTTTTAAGTTGACATTTAGAAGGTGTAACCTAGATATAGTAACTAGGCTATATATGCTTTTGTAATGACGTTTATATATTTTGAATGATAGAAGATGGTGAGGTGTATCACCATTGCAAACCTACCAGAAACCCTTACCAAAAACACCTTAACCAATTTTCAGTTTTAATCCATAAAACCATAAACACAACACAACTTCATTAATTCATTTTTAATTCAGTTTGCACTATACAAGAAGATGAAATGAGTTCATGAGCGCTCAAGATTCAAGGGAGCACACGACACAAGCAACAATTAAGCACCAGAAGCACAAACCAACACAAATGACAACGAAGAAGCAGAACGGCTAAATCCTACAAGATGATGCAAACAATACCCTAAATTCCAGTGTTTGACGACAAAGGATACAGTTAATGGGTTATCAAAATGAAGGCAACCATACGGTCTAGACAACTTTTGAAGGTAGTGACAGAAGGACTACCGAACATGCCACTAATGCAACCCCCGAAGAACAAAAAAAAGGCTCTAACAGTATGGGAGGAGATAGAAGCCAAAGACCAAACAACACTGCAATTAATTTACAGTGTTGTCACCGAAGAAATCTTTAGAGCTCACTTATCAACCTGTGAGAACTCCAAGGACGTGTGGGATCTACTAAGGGAGAGGTTCTAGGGAGATCGAAAGACGACGATGATCAAATTACAACGACTAAGGGCTACTTATTACACCCTACGTAAAGGAGACAAAGAAAGTATCAAGGACTTTGCAAAAAAAAGTCACGGAGCTTGGAAACGAGATGAAAACCTACAGAGACAATATTAGGGAAGACACCCTAGTATCTAAGATATTATGCTCGCTACAAGAGAGGTTCGACCCCTATGTGGGTGTGATAGAACAATCGAAGGACCTAACAAGTCTAACAGTTGTTGATTTGCTCATTTCATTGCAGTCTCAAGAGGCGAGACTCGACGATAGTGATCATCTCATTTTTATACGTATCTCTTGCATTATTTTAGAGATGCTTATGATGATAGATGTGATGTTTACATGTGATTTTGTATCTGTTTTATTCGTTTTTGTGTTTTCATGTTTTTACAGGTTATAATGCATATTTGGTTCGTTTTGGAGCTAATAAACGTACAAGGGACAAAGTATTAGTATCGAGGATTATAACAGAACATACAGCACGGGTCGGGAAGGACTTCAGCCCGCAAGGATCTTGAGCAGCATCACAGCCCGCACGAGGCACTCAACTTAGCCGCGCGGGGCACATTCCTTAGCCCGCACGGGGCCATTGGTCCAGCGCATCGAGCAGCTTCAGCATGGGTCGAGCAAGCCTTCAGCATGTGCAGATCATCCCCTCCAAGTGAGCCCATGCGGGCCACACTCTCCAGCCCGCGCAGGTCGCATCTATCACCTGCAGAAACAAGAAACGAAACTTGCGGGAAACAAGAAAAGGAAATTGTTAGTTGCCTACACAAAAAGGAATCATGGTTAAAGAAAAGGAATTAGAGTTATATGGTCGGAAAATAGAAAGGAAATGTGCCCACTTACTCAACAATAGAAACCAATGCAAATAAGAATGGAAAACTCACAAAACAGCATGTTGCAACAAAGAGGAAAGAAGAGGAAAGGAAGTGAACGACCAAAGAGGAAAAAGAGGAGAAAAGGAAAGAAAGAAAAGAGGAAAGACAAGGAGGAAAGCTAGGGTACAAATTGACTTCAGTTTGGGGAAGAGAGCATATGTTAGAGAGAGAGTTGGAGAGAGAGGTGTTCGTGAGCACTCTTGACGGAGGAGACGTCCAAGGAGCATTGAACATCGAATAGGGACTTCGGTTTCGTTTGGTTTTTATGTTCTTTAAACTATCTATTCCGATTATGTTGTTTTCATCCGAACACATGAGCGAGTAGTCGTTTGTTCTACGCGAAGGGGTTAGCCTATGGCTATCTCAGAACCACTTTGATATCTTTGAATGCAATTTACCGTTTTCGTTTATCTATTCTTTGTCTGAGTGCTCTATTGACTTGTGTTTACGAAGGCCAAGTAGATGCATGTTTTAGAAACTTTAGAGAAGGAGCAAAAGGAGAATTCTAATTCCGGATAATCAGGCTTAGAACAACCGAGGTTAGGCCAAGATAGTAGGGTAGTAGTGGTTAAGGGTAAAACGGATGAATCACAAAACTTATGGGTTTAGCTTAAGGTGTCAACCACGAAAGTAGGGGATAACTTGATTAGATCACGTTTCTATGCCTCGAGAGAGGGTAGATATCATATTAGGATCGTCCGCTGATTATCTTGTTTCAGTATACGATTCTCGCATGATTTTATATATGTTTATGACGATAGTTGCGATGTTTACGTGTGATTTTGTATCTATTTTACTTGTTTTCGTATTTTCATGTTCTTATAGGCTTTAATGCGTATTTGTTTTGTTTCGAAGCAAAACAACATACACGGGAAAAAGTACGAGCATTAGAGATTATACGCAGCAAACGGGACAAGAAACATGCAAGGAATGCAACTTTACATGACGAGACAATGCCCCCCGGGGGTGGTTTCCTTAGCCCGCTCGGCCCGAACGTCCAGCAGCATTTTCCCAAGTCGTGCTAACCCTTAGCACGCACTGATTGATGTTCAAGAGGAGCCCGTGCGGGATGTCTTCCCTAGCCCGTGCGGGATGGTGTTCCAGAAGTTGTTGCTCGAGTCATTCTAGCCCTTAGCACGCGCAGGGTCGTGGAGAAAATGAGGAGCCCGCGCGGGTTGCCTCCCTAGCACGCACGGGGCATGCCTATAACAACTTCCCTTAAATGTCTCGAATGGGGAATTTTCATAAAAAGGGAACCCAAATTGATTCCAGAAGCAAGCAAACACAAAGGAGAACCCTAGGAGGGTACACAACATCCATCAATCCATTCAAGAGCCATCTTTGACGGGATACACAACAAGGAGTCGAGAATTGATTCGAGATCATCTCTCGTGTGATATTTCTATGCTCCTTACTTTACTATTTCGTTTATGATGTTTGGACACATGATTGAGTAGTAGATTTGTTCTAGAAGAAGGGATTAGCCCATGACTATCCCGAAACCTTCTATGATTCTTTTATGAATGCATTTCCACGTTTCGTATTATCTATTCTTTCTTTGAGAACTTACTGTCTCGTGTTTACGAATGTCCAAGTATATGCATGTGTTGAGGATTAGGAAAATGACTGAAAGGTGAATTCGAATCCTAGAAAATCAGGCTTAGAACAACAGAGACTAGGTCACAAAAGTAGGGTATTAACGGTTGAGGGTTGTATCGGGTGAATCATGAATCATAATGGAGATTAGTTGGGTGTCAGCCACGAAAGTAGGGGATGACTCAATCTAGCCTCGTTCCTATGCCTTGAGAGAGGGTAGGTTCGACATTAGGATCGTCTGCCTTAGATACCTTGATAGAGAATGCACGATCAGATAGATCGAAGGTAAGTTTCAGAAGCTATGCGATGAAACCGGTTTCTTAGGGCGTTTGTCTCTTTGTTTAGAACTCACTTATCCATTGCATCAACATCATATTTGCATTTCATATCCTTATTCTTTCGTAGCAAGCTTTGGTTCTACTTTTGATTCTTATATCGTGTTACATTAGTCCTCGTGGGATGGACACCTTAACTACTACACACGTGCCATGCACTTACGGGTAGTCTTAGGTTAACTTGTTAACTTGACACATATCAAGTTTTTGGCGTCGCTACCAGGGACTAATTGTCAACACATTTAGAAATTCAGATTTAGAATTATTCTTGTTTTTTTTCTTTTCTTTTTGTTTCTTTCTACTAATTCTTTTTAATTGTCTTTTGTATATGTATGACCCGATCCCAAGGTAACTCGAATTTGCATCGAATCGACCCTTAGATTGAGAGAACGATTAATAAGCGAAAGAATGGCAAAGGAGAAGAAAGGGTAGATACAACCAATCCACGAATGATGAATAATCAAAACGATGTATTGGATGGTCACGGACAGCCGCAATTACCCATGGGTAATGTAGCGCAATTACAACAACAGACTCCTCCACCATATCGTCTCCGTGATTACGTGGTGCTGAACATGAGAAACGTCCAAACAACAATTAGGATGCTCGTTGCTGCGAGGGAGCAATTCAAGATCAAGCCCATGATGATCAACATGTTATACCAAAAAAAGTTTATGGGCGGCAATAACGAAGTTCCTCACCAACATCTATGAGACTATCTAGAGCTATCGAGCACATTCAAAATTCATGGAGTCTCGGAGGATATTGTTTTGCTGCGTCTCTTTCCCTTCTCCATTGGGGGACGAGCGAAGCCGTGGCTACAATCTCTTCCTGCTGGTTCTATCACTACATGAGACTAGCTTTGCACGACATTCTTATCACGGTTCTTCCCTCCGAGCAAAACGATTCAAATGCGAGGAGAAATCAAAATATTTAGAAGCCAAGAGGGAGAGATGTTATTTGAGGCATGAGCAAGATTCAAGGACCTTTTACAAATGTGTCCTCATCACAGTCTAGAACAGTGGTACGTGATTCAAACATTCTACAACGGGATCACGTATGAACATAGAACGACATTAGACAACGATGTTTGAGGATCATTCATTGACTTAAGCGTAGAAGAGGCATATGAGCTTATCAACAATCTTTTCATGAACCACATCATGTGGTCTCAACCAAGAATTATGTCGAACAAGACACGAGATCTTTACGAAGTGGATCAAAGAAGCGCGATGGGCAATGCCGTGAATGCCATCTATTGTGCAAATTTTGGAGAGACGGATCATATGGCTTACCAATGCACAATGCAAGAAGGCATGGAGCAAGTGAGCTAAGCCCAACAGCAAGGCAATACGCAATTCGGTAACACATACAACCCGAAGTGGAGGAACCACCCGAGTCTCTCGTATCGCACGAACCAACCGGTGAAATATTCGGGTATTCAGCAAAGGCAGCAACCATATCAGCAACCGCAGCCACTCCAGCAAGCTCCTCAACCTCCTTAAGCTATTTTGTCAAGTCTTGAGGCAGTGATGCTTGAGTTCATCAAGGAACAAAGGCAGCAACAATCGACTCCAGCGAAATTCAACGAGGAAATGGAGACTGCGATCAATGAGCTGAAAAATCAAATGGACTCATTGAGCACACATGTGAAGATGCTTGAAAAATCCATTGCGCAGCAGGCTGCAGCATCCTCTCGGAATCCCGAAATGTTACCCGGAAAGCCCGATCTTAACCCAAGAGAGCACGTAAACGCCATCACGTTGTGCAGTGAGGATACGATTGAGAGTCCACCCCCGAAAGAGCAAGAAAAGGCTGCTGGAAAATCAAAGGACATGGGAAAGTTCATTGCAATCATGGAAGGAACCGCACCAGATTTAGAGAAGGCATATGTTGCTCCACCGGCATACGAACCTCCTGGACGCTTGGTGAGCAGCAAGAATCGAGAGAGCGTGACCAACTTCTTCCATTACCTCAAGCAGCTCGACATCAACATGCCATTCGTGGAAGAGCTCCAAAAGATGTCTAATCGAGCAAACTGTCTTAGAGAGGTTCTTTCCAAGGAGAAGCACATCAAAGAGAGTGAAACGGTAGCACTCACCGAGGAATGCAGTGCAATTCTCCAAAACAAGCTACCACCAAAGTTGAAGGACCCCGACCATACCATGCACCATAGGAGACATTGACATAGACAAAGCTTTGTGCGATTTAGGAGCAAGCGTGACCATAATGCCACATTCAGTTTACAAGCGGGTGAACTTCAGGAATATCAAGCCTACCAAGATGTGTGTACGACTCGCGGATTGTTCGATAAGGTATCCGGTGGGAATTGTTGAAAACATTCCCACCAAAGTAGGTGGTATTTGCATTCCCACTGATTCTGTTGTACTCGATATCGAGGAAGATGCTAACGTACCTATTATTCTTGGAAGATCATTCTTAGCTACTGCAAGTGCGAAGATAGATGTACAACATGGGAAGCTTTCTCTATGTACTGGTGATGAGAGAATTGAATTCCACGGTCGTGCACCAGGTTGATGGCTGAGTAGCTCGGTCGTGCAGGAAGAGGTGTTTGGTCGGGCAGGTGTGTGGATGATGAGCCGGTCGTGCAAAGGGGTGATGTTCGGTCGGGCATGCATGTTGGTTGCTGAGCACGGTCGTGCCGAGGTGTTTCCAATTGAGCACGGTCGAGCATTGGTTGATGCATGGTCGGGCATGTGTTTGTTTGTCAGCCCGGTCGTGCTATGCATTATGTTGGCCGTGCACTTTGTTGTCTTGCCTCGTTTCTCGTCCCGTATGCTCCATTACAATCTTTGACGATAGCACTTTGTCTCGTGTACGTTCCTTAGCTTTGAAATGAAACAAATTTGCATTTAAACCTGCAAGAACACGAAACCACAAAAACGAGTAAAACTGATACAAAATACGTAAACATCGCAAGTATATCGTAAAAATCTCTAAAATCATGCGAGAAATACGTATTAAAACGAGACGATCAAAATCTCCTAGATTTGAATGTTTGCTTGTCCCTAAGCAAATGTAAACGTGGACCATGTGGGGTATAAAAAACCGAGAATTCCCCTTTCTCATAGAGATACCGCTAAAGCAAACCTAACCGATCAACTAGCAAGTCGAGAGCAAATTCGGCCTAATTAAATTTTCAATCTTCATCCTAGGTTCACCAAGGCTACATACGAGAAAGTAAATCAAAGACAAACTAAACAAGCCACCGTAACTCTCTCCACCAAACAAGATTTCAGACAAATTCTTAAACGTAGAACAATTGATGATACTTGTTTATTTTCCGAGGTTCTTTCTTTCTTTTTTTCTTTTTTTTTCTTTTTTCTTTTTTTTCTTTTTCTTCTTTCTTTTTATTTTTCTTTTTATGTCTTCTTTTTCTCTTTTTTTTTATGTTATGCAGACACACTAGGCTTCTAGGACGTCGGATTTCAAGGGATCCACCCTCTACTTAGACCCATACTACCGATGACGGTATACTCATGCATCTCGTTCAAGAGTGCAGCGGAGTAGGCGGCGTTTGTGCCATGCCCTTAGGACGTAAAAAGATGATCGCCAACCCACCACTTAGTCCCGAACCACCGAAAAATTGTAAAGGTCGATGCAGTCATATCGATTTTATTCTGCAAAATAAGCTCGATTTCATATGATCTAATAATCCTCATCAAAAGAAGTAAAGTATCGTCTATACGAAGTATGACCATCTGGATAGAGAAGATAAACGATAAATTAGTCTAGCAACCTCGTCCAAACCTTCCACAAGCAACACTAGGACTCCCAAAGAATTGCGACCTATTGTTTTTCAGCCGACTAATAAGCTCTAACGCTTAGAAAAAACCTAGCTCAAACATGCAAAATCTCAGGGAAAAAGCTAACTTCTTAAGTGTTCTAGATTCAGGGTTCAACTCAAAACGTGGCACCGGATATAGTAACTAGGCTATAGATGCTTTTGTATGGATGTTTATATATTTTGAATGATAGAAGATGGTGATACACCACCATTGAAAAATCTACCAGAAACACTTACCAAAACACCTTAACCAGTTTTTGGTTTTAAATGAATCCATAAAACATAAACACAACACAAGTTCGTTCAATTATTTTTAATTCAGTTTGCACTATACAAGAAGATGAAATGAGTTCATGAGACTTCTAAAATTCAGCTCATGAACAAGGTATAAAACCAACAGCAAATGCTCTAACATATCTAGCATACTCTCGAAGTGAAATAGATTTTGAATATATTATGAATAATGGAGAGAAGAAAATGTGAGATAAACACTTTAAAAGGGTAAATTCTTCTACCTAAATCTGGCAGAGTGAACCAAAATCATTAACAACTTCATTTTATATTCCTTGCTTGCACAAGTACAAAAGAGTCAAGGTAAGGTTATGGGGTTGACAATACTAACCCATAACCTACAATTATATTTAAATCAATCTCATAACTTAAGATGCTAGATTCAAGAAAAAAATGGAACAAAGCAAATACATCGTATTGAAAATTTCAATGCAGACACTTCACGATCGATGAATAAAACTACAGTCGATCCATCGACAAGTTATTCTGTGATCTGAGACAAATCCGAAATGTAACAAAAAACAAAGAAAGAGAAGGAAATCGTTGAAGAGTTCTGATTTGTGTTTCACTCGATGCCGAACATCTTCCTGAGTTTGAGAACTTGTTGGTAAACTTTCTCTGGTTCCGGCAAGGACTTAGAGACACAGTCATGTTCAAGACATCTCTTGCCCCAAGCAATGAGTTTCGGACACTCGGCTTCAACGGAAAACTTGCCGATCTGCTCGTAGGCATAGAACCAGCTGTAGAATGGGATAAGGACAATGTCTACGAAGCCGAATGAGTCTCCTCCGAAGTAAGGTTTTTCACCGAGCTTCGTTTCTAGAACCTTCAGGCTCTCGAGGAGTTCCTTTTTGCTTTCCTCTTGCTCTTCTCCTTTCGTACCCCATATTTTCCTCCCTGCTTCGAAGGATACCTGAATCAGTGGACAGACTTTTGAGCTTTAGACATTACTAGTTTCATGCGATAATGACAAGACAACGTTCAAAACTCTGATATTTCACACGTTATTGGCAAATCAGGTATGTAAATATACAGAGAAAAGTGAACTTGTATACTTTCTTGTCCGCGTAAGAGGCCCAGAACCTCGCTTCAGCTCTCTGGTAAGGATCAGACGGCAAGAAAGAACCGGTGTGAGTCCATGTCTCGTCGATGTACTGAACCTGAACTAGCGATTCGCAGATGGGTCTGTCGTTATGGATGAGAACAGGCACTTTCTTATGAACAGGGTTCGACATCAACAGCAATTCGCTCTTGTTCCAAAGATCTTCCTGTCGGACATCGAACTCCACTCTCTTCGCTAACAACGCAATCTTCGTCCTCATCCCATAGGGACTCGCCCAGAAGTCCAAAACCACAACTTTGTCCTTCCCCATTGCTTTTCTCTTCACCACTTTAGAGGCTGAAGTTGAATCAATGTGTATTTATACAGACCTAAAGGAATGGAAGTGGTGAATACGTGAAACGCTTCACTTGCGGCTTCCGAAGTATTTAATTTTGAGTAGGAAAAGTTTGAGCAGGGTGTTGGATGAATGTGGAATGCACGACCACGAAACTGACCCGAGTCGTTTACCGAGTCAACTCGTGAATAATACAACCACAAGGATTTGAAACTGCAAACCATGGGCAATCTCCCATCACCCGAATTGCAACGGCTTCGGGTTCATGGTAAAACCGTGTTCTTTAGAATCCATGGGCAATATTACAAACTGGCCAGATTGTCTTAGGAGAAAGGAGGGCTAGTAATTTGGGGTAGGTTAGGATTTCATTTGTGGACTTCGGATTAAGTTTGTATGGAAATAGGTTTTAGTAGAGTTTAGAGGGTTAAAATGGCGTTAATTTGACCGGTGTAACGGAGAATTTAGTAAGTTTGCCAAATTAGAATGAAACGTGTATCTATTATTAAGTCTAAACCTTGTTTAAATAGAATTACAAACCCTAATACGACTATGCGTAATTACAAAAACATCCTTATACATAATTAACCCTAATACGCCCCCTCAAGTTGGAGCATGAAGATCTCGAATGCCCAACTTGGAACGCAAATAAAGAAAAGGATGTTGTCCCAACGCCTTGGTGAAGATATCGGCAACCTGTTCTGACGAACTAACATGAGATGTCTGAATGGTGCCGTCCTGAACTGCGTCTCGAATGAAGTGACAATCTATCTCAATGTGTTTCGTACGCTCATGAAACACAGAATTTGCAGCAATGTGCAAAGCAGCCTGATTGTCACAGAAAACTCGTATAGGAGCCGAAGGAAGAATGCCAAAATCCCGAAGAAGAGCTCGCAACCAAATGAGCTCACTCGTAAGATGAGCCATAGAGCGATAT
>CM071863.1:29907742-29922114 GCA_036759665.1 Gynandropsis gynandra | reverse complement strand
GTAAGTGACATAATCCCGAAGCTTAACAGAAGAAACCTTGGTACGATGACCACGACCAAGTACCTCAACAGCAGATAACCCTGAACCATCAACTGGAGGAGAAACAGATGTAGACTCATCACTAGGTGAAGGCGACTCGGGCGATGATGCATCAGGTGTAGGAGCACCATGGAGCAAATCAGACCGCCCCCTGTCAGAAGAACCAGAAATCTGTGGTAGATGAAACATGTCTGATGTAGGAGCACCATGGAGCAAATCAGACCGCCCCCTGTCAGAAGAACCAGAAATCTGTGGTAGATGAAACATGTCTGATGAATCATCAAAGACTGAAGGATGCAGTCTTTTTTTTTTTTTAAATCCTTTTTCTTTTAAATTTTTTTTTTAAATCTTCGAATCCCTTTTTAATCCTTTATTTTTATCCCTTTTTAATCCTGATAAAAAAAACCGTAAATGTCGCCCAAGAAGAAACGGGCGAGCGACAGATCCGGCGCAGATCCGACGAGCGCGAGAACAAGCGACGACGACGGCGATGAGAGACGACGACGGCGACGGAACGACGAGCGACGACGATGGCGCAACAGAAACAGAACCTGATTTCTGGGCGATTCGACGGGGCAGAGGTCGGCGCAGAGGTCGGCGCAGAGGTCGACGGGGCAGAGGTCGGCGGGGCAGAGGTCGACGGGGCAGAAACGACGGGATCTGCAGATGATGACGGTGGCAGAAACGGAATCTGCAGAAACGACGGAATCTGCAGATGATGACGGTGGCAGAAACAACAGGGAAGGAATCTGCAAGGGAAGGAATCTGCAGATGATGCGCAAAAACGACGGAATCTGCGCGAAACCGGTGGACAGAAGATGACGGTGGCAGCGGAACAGAGACGCGGCGCGGAACAGAGACTGGGTTGCGGAACAGCAACTGTCACGGCGGCGGCGGCGGCAGGGAACAGCTGCGGCGGCGGCGGCGGAGGCAAAGAAAGTAGTACGGCGGCGGCGACGAATAATCGCGGCGGCGGGCGGAAAATTTTCAAAGAAGGCCGCGGCGCAAAAGCGGGGGGGGGGGGAGAAAGGAGGGCTAGTAATTTGGGGTAGGTTAGGATTTCATTTGTGGACTTCGGATTAAGTTTGTATGGAAATAGGTTTTAGTAGAGTTTAGAGGGTTAAAATGGCGTTAATTTGACCGGTGTAACGGAGAATTTAGTAAGTTGAAATTGATAACTTCAGATGTAAATCTATATAAAACAATTTTTTTTCTCTCTTTCCTTGAGCCACTAAATTAGGAGATTGAAATCGATTTATTTAGTTTTTCTTAGATTTATTATTAATATAGCGAAATATATTAAACATTTAAAATACAATATTTTTTTAATTTAATTATGTATTAGAAATTTTAAAATATAATTAATATAATACATAGTAAATGCAAACATAAAGTATTTGAAACAATTACAATATATTCATGTTTTTAAAACGAATTATATAATTTAAATTTTTAAATGATGTGAATTAATATATTACATTTAATTTTAAATTTATCTATATATAAAAAGAAAAGTTGTTCTTTCTTTTCCTTGCGCCATGAAGAGAGATTAAAATTTTATAATTTTATAATTTTTTTATATCCATCAATTTATTTATTTTTTCTTAGATTTATTATTAATATAGCATGAACAATTAAAATACATTTACGTTTTTCAATTTAATTATGTAAATAAAAGTTTTAAAAAATGTAGTTAATATAATACATGATAGATGAAAAGTATATGAATAAAGCAAAGTATTTGAACAATTACAATATCTTCATATTTTTTAAAATAATCATGTAATTCAAATTATAAAATGTAATTAACATAATACATTTAATTTTAAATGTGGTTAATATTGTGGAAGAGCAAAAACTATTTCATTTATTTAATTGATTGTGGAAATCGTTGGTCTTCCATGGATTATCATGGAAGAGAAATCATCGTCCTCCTAATTAACATATCGGGGTCTTAACTCTGTAACTAGCTCACATACTCTCTCCTTTTTGCTCTCATGTGTCATCGCCACCATCGCTTTCGAAACAATCATCTTCCTCACCGAATCTCTAATATAAACCATAGGTTGCGCTCCAGACATATAATATGCTATTAAAAAGTAATAAACTCTTAAAAATAATATTAGATGATACTAAATGAATTATTCTTTCATTATTTTTAATTTCTATTACAAACATATCTTTCTTTACATTATCATTTTATGAAATAATATAGAAATTTTTTTCTTTAATTTTATTATTGAATTATAATAATTACATCTTACAATTTTTTACTATTTCTAATAAAAATTCACACATATTGATCATTTTTTGTTTGGAGATTGGAAGAATACATGTAACATCTAGAACATGTTTCGATACCTCAAAAATAATTGATTATGTAGCATTTTCATAAAATAAATTCCTTAAAAACAACTCTTGAACTTTAAATATCATAATGCATATATACGTAAAAATCTTTGTCGATTTACACGTTAACAACAACATGAGAGATTGTATAATATGATTATAAATTAAGTAATTACCAATTTGATAATTATCATATCCCGAATTGTATTATATAAAAATATATAAACAATTCAAATTACTCTAGAATAAATATAAATATTTGTATGTAAAAAATGTACCCATATATATATATATATATAAATTTGTTTGAATCTATTAATTCTACTTGATTTATATAATATTTTTCGATTTAATTTTAATAACTATTTATTATTATACGGTTTTACGCAAGATAATATTTATAACATAATATTTCAATTGATAAAAATAATATATATTATTATGCCAAATAATATAAGAACCCGTTCGATTCTAGTAAAAATAACAATTGGAGGGAGCATGGTAGCCTTGATATGAAGGCATAAATTCGAGGACAAAGTGGGCTAATGGGGAAGTCTAGGAGAGTCGAAAGCAATTGTCGGACTTCAATCTGAAATGACTTTAGTCAAATGTCATTTTGTTAAGATAAATTCGTTCTAAAAATAATTTAATATAATTTAATTTTTTGGGATTAAAAATATATTAATAATTTCAACCCCTATTGTAGGCACATATTACAAAAATTTCAATCGTCATGGATGAAAGGCTACGTGATGCATCCCTCCGACGGCTGACCACTTCATTTCTAGAATTAAATAAAACTTTAATTTCTTTCTCAAATTTTTAAAAATTCTCTAAATTCGTTAAAAAATATCTCAAAATCTTGAAATCTCATCATACACATCTTCTTCTATGGATAAGTATCACTTAATACTGTTGAAAATAGGAATATTTATGGTTAAGTCCATAGTTAGGTTTCAATGTTCGTACGAAAATTTTTCATCCTTCACAAATTTTCAGAAAAATTTTCCATGTTAACACATGTTGTACAATTGTGTAGGTCAATTTCATGCCGCCCCACATTGTGCAACGGAAATGTTGTACCATCGGCACATGTTATGCCAAAGGCACATGTTGTACCACACACATTGTACCACAAGAACATGTTGTACCACAGGCACACGATGTACCACAGACATACGATGTACCTCATGCACACATTGTACCACAAACACATGTTGTACTATAGGCACACGTTGTACTATACACGTTGTACCACACTCACACCTTGTACCATAGACACACATTGTACCACACACGTTGTAATACATGCACACATTGTACTACATGCACACGTTATGCCATACACGTTATATTACAGTCACACGTTGTACCACATACGTTGTTTTACACTCATACGTTTTACCACATACGTTATACTTCAGATACACATGGTGCCACAGGCACACGTTGTACCACATAAGTCATACTTCAGATATACATTGTACCACAGATACACATTGTACTATACTCTCACGCTGTACAAGCACATTGATCCACAAGCACACGTTGTACCACACACGTTGTACTAAAGTGACAAGTTGTACAAGAACCTTGTATCATCGACACACATTGTACCACACACGTTGTACAAGCATGTTATTCCATAGGCATACATTGTACTACACTCATATGTTGGGCAAGCAGTTGTACCACACACATTGTACCACATCCTCACGTTGTACCACACACACACACACATATTATACAAGTTTTTAGGCTTGTTATTTTGTTATACTACTAAAAATTTCTTTTGTTTTCCATATTGTTTGATAGTGAGGACCAATGGATCCAAGATGATTCTATTTCAATATAGAAACTTTTTGCAATCTTGTAAAATTTTATTGAAGTGCTCTATGTTCAAAACCATTTTAGAACTCCAAGAAGCCTTCCACCCTGAAGAATCGGAAAACTTCGTGCAACATCCTCAATTCAATCATTTACTTCAGATGGAGAGGATGAAACAAAATAAAACCGTTGGGCTGTCCACGTTGTTTCTCCGCTCTACATGACAACAAGATAAACAAATTTTGGTTCGTGCTCAATGGTGTGCCTATGCAATATTTGCTCATAGAGCAAGACGTGATATATGGATTTAATTGTCATGAATATCTACCACAATGGTAAGTCTTGGTGGAAATGGGTTCAAGGATAGGTATTGACCAAACCAAAGCTTAACCACCACATAGACCGTGAAGAACAAGATGTTTTCACTGTCAAGATCTGAAGGCCGGTTGAAGATGACCATATTATACTTTTAAGACACGATCATTGGAGGAAATAATAAATTCAATGACCCCATCAAAAATTCTTGGTGCGAATTGTTGATGACTTGGAAGCTTGCAACAACTTTCATGGGGAAGGTTCAGGTTTTCTAATGTTCTTCATGAGATTAAGCACATGCTCAAAAATTTTCAAGGCAAAGTGAATAAAACGTGGACACCTTTGCCCTTGAAGATAGGTGTGAATTCGTTTAATTTAATTAGTTATACTCATTTGATCAGTTTAATAATTTGTGTCTAAATTTGTTACAAATTCTTATATATGAGAGCATTCCTATACTAAAAGAGATGTTCCTCAGACCCAAGAATAATGCTAATTTCTCTAAATGCCCAAAGATGTGAAAGTCCAACTACAAACACGAGCAAATGCCATAAAATCAAGCAAAACCACTCTCGGTTCAGCTCTGCACGGTCAGCATCAGAGATTCCTAAAACCATAAAATGGAAATGCAGCTGCTGGACAAAATTGAAAACAACTGCTGAGAAAAATGGAAACATGGCTGCAGAACAGGAAAGGAAATGCAGATATGAGAAGAAAAAAGGAAGCCGACCAATGAAAATGAAAAGAGGGAAGAAAAGGCAATCGACTGAGGTTGCCAAGGAGGAAAAGGACACCATAGGCCTTTAAACAGGAAGGGGACGTCAGTTTGCAATAGAGCCTAGTCGAGGAGATGGCTGAAGCATAGAGCTCAGTTTTGGGCCGAAAGGGCATGATAGGATTCTCTCACGGACGAACAGAGCAGAAGGCCAGATAAGGCCAGAGACGGGGCAAAATAAAAACAGAACGCGGAGGAGCTATCGAAGACTACAGTATTTGTACCTGTCAAGATAGATTTCATTCGTTTCTTGTTTTCTAAACCTATGTACGAGTAGATCTGTTGCCACATGTTAGAGTTTTTCCGATAAGTAATGAAGGGCTAGTGTTTAATGCTTGGTTATAGTATTTGATCTTTTCAGACAGATTGGTTGCTTCTAATGCTTTTATTCTTGATGGCCACTTGAATGAATGATTTAAAAAGTCTGATTGCATTGGAAGGTGGATTAGATTTTGGAACCTACCCATGATTTTGGGTCTTAATCGATTTAGAACCTTGACCAGTCGGTCAATTGAACTTAGGGATTAGGATAGTTGTCTTAATGTGTTTACTATGTTTATTGCGCAATTTAGAGATTGGTAGTACGCATGCTAGATAGTGGGATTAGGCATCAGAAGAGTTATTCCCTAGGAAAGAGTTTGCATTCCCTGAATTTATGATAATATCTATAAACATGATCTTCAATTGCACTTCATTGCATTATTGTAGTGGATTTGTTTGGATCTTAATGCTTGATGTCAGATTTTGTTCTCTCAATTGGTTTGATGGACTGTTCTTAATGCTTTCATCCTTGTTGATCACATGTTTGAATGAGTTTAGAGGCTTGTCTAAGCTGTAAAGTCAAATTTAAGTCTTGGAAATAACCCTAGAATTAATTAGGTTAATGAGAACCTTGGAGGTCAGTTAATATATTTCTAGGAATCGTGATAATTGATGTTGAATGCCCTATTAAAGTTGAGTTCTCCATTGATCTTAATGCATCTAGATGTTTCATTTGTTTCATCAAGAGATGAGTACTTTGATTTGTAGGTAGTTGATTTAGGCATCGAGAGATTCACTTCTGATAATTGACTTTGAGTTCCTCATTGATCGAGATAATCCATTTTCATGATTCATAGAAACGTCCATTACACGTCCCAACATTACTCAAAACCTGTGGCGTTCTATCTTATTGCATTTATCCTGTTTAATTATTTTAGTCATTACTTTGCATTTTACCGATTCATTTATTATCCATCCTATTCGTTAGTTAAATAATTCTATAGCTGCATTAGTTCCCTAGTGTTCGACCCTGATACTTAGTCTTGCGGGAACGTTAGTCTAGGTAAGTTATTATTTAAGATTTAGCATATCAGTCTTTCTTTTATATACATGATTGTCGTATTGAAAAGCTAAGAATCAAAGAAAAAACCTCTGTTTTATATATATGATTATCGTATTGAAAAGGAAATTAAATTAGACAATAAAAATGATATTATTGTGATTGATTTTAAAATGTGAAGATTTGTAGAATAACATCAATAAAAAAATTATTTGTTAATGTTATATTTTAATAATGTTTAATATAATTATATGTTGCCCTCAATCCAAAACAATTCTACATCTGCCACATTGTTTGACTGGCTACAAAGGCTACTTGACTCTAGGGAACTCATTGGAGGTGAATTTCGATCAAGCAACGTGATTCTTTGACCCCAAGCATATTCAACTGATAAAGTTTGAGATCGAACAATGTGATTGCTCGACCTGAGCATTTTGTTGGAAATAGGTACTCGACCGAGTAATATGACTGTTCGATGCTGAGCATTTTCTCTAGAATGAAGCGCTCGACATGAGTAATATAAAAGTTCTGCCCAGCACTCGAAGAAAATAATGATCTCAGCTTCACATATTGAGTTCATAAAAGGCAAAATAGTTTATCCTTGTATCTTTTTAATCAATGTAGATACATAAGTTAAGTTTCATTTATACGGAACGCTATGATTGTTAGAAAGATAAAACCTCTAAGAAAGCTATAAACCTCTCGTCCAAATTTTCCATCAAATTTTGTGATATTCAATGATGGCAAATACCTCATGCAGTCGCAGTTTGCAAAATCCAAGCTCAGAAGTAGGATATGTGGAAATATTTTGTAAATTAGCAACAAAGCGACCTACCTAACGTTATTTTAGAAATTTTTGGGATAAATAATTGGACCATGCAAACGAAAAAGAAATCCTCATCAAAACCACATCAAAATGATGTAGAGGGTAGTGACACCTTGCAATGTGAAGCCTTGGAATAAGAGTAGTGCTCAAATTTTATAATACGAGCTGAAGGAGGTCATTGAAAATACCTCCAACTTAGCTTAAATTTGCTAAAATCTTAGTGATCTTCGCCAAATGAGATTGTTGAAAGATACAATTAAACAAAGATGTTTGAGCTTCTTCACACATTGAATAAGCTAGTAAAATAAGCGAATTCAAGGCTCCAGTGCAAAGTTACTTGGTGCGATGATGCATTTTCTAGATGTGAACTAATCCTAATAAACTTTTAATATTGTTCTTAGACTAAACATCCGACAAGGATACAGACTATATAGTACCAGGGTCAAACACAAGGACTAAGAGTGATCTAGATATCAATGTTACAAAAACTACGGTCGTGAACAACGTGACATGAGTTATTTACTTAAAATCTATCCTAAATGTATGATTAAATTATTTACATGGAGACAATGTCTCTAGAATAGAGTGTTGCGTTGAGACATGTGAATTCATTAAAGATATTGGAAAATATCGCTTTGGTTCTGTCAGAGAATTCATTTATCTTGAGGTGGATCTACTTGCTCACGCATTGCAAATTCTTTTCTAGTATATAGTGATAATGTCTATTTTGTTATGTATTTTCGTATGCTTTCATAGTTAGTTTCATCATTCATTTGGATTTTAACAAGCATTAAGCATCACTTAGTCCTCTTTCATTGTTTTCTCGTGTTTTGCAGTTAATGGAGATACGGAGACACAAACACGAGCGACCCCAAAACATGACCGTTCCGCGTCAAAGGAGAAGCAACCCCCGTGAGTGGACACCTTAGCCAGCGCGGGCTCCCTGTCTAGCACTTTCAGCATGCCTTGGACTCGTGATCAACCCGAGCTGATAGCCATTGCCAAACCACCCCGCGCGGGGTGTCCATTTTAGCCCACGCGGGGCACGAGTCGGGCTCTTCACCAGCCTGCGTGGGTTCCATTCTGCCAGCCAGCCCCCATGGGGCACTCATCAGTCGGCACGGATCGTGTTCATCACCTGCATAAACCAGAAAAGGAAATTTAGCAAAACAAGAAAAGGAAGGTGCTGACTGCTTAGACCAAAACGAAATATGGTTAGAGAAGAGGAAAGGGAGATACATGGCTGGAAAATAAAGAGGAAACATTGATAATTACACAAGAATGGAAAAAAAAAGAGATGGAAAAACTCAGAAAAGGAAAACTGCAGTTGCTGTAAGAAACATGAAATTCTAGCCACTAGAGAGGAAAGAAACGGGACAGCCAAAAAGGAAATAATATATGAAAGGAAAGAGGAGAAAGAGGACAAAAAGGAGAGAGCTTCAGCAGCACAATTCGTATAGAAAATTAGAGAAAAAATAGAGCACACGTAGAGAGAGAGAGGGAGGGCAGAACGCACACGAAGACCAGGACGGAGCGACGAAGCCTGAGCTCAGAGGAGCTGTTGAAGACGTCGGTAACAGAATGGGGAGGGATTAATTCTTTATCCCTGTTGAATATAGTTATCTTCTGTGTTTCTTTTTCTAAGTTCATGTCCGAGTATGTCCATAGCCATAGGTTAGAGAGCTTTGCTAATATGTAACGAAGTCTTGTTCTTAATGCTTGGTGATTCTTAATGCTTTCGTTCTTGAATGCCACTTGAATGAATGATTTTGTTATTTTATTGTTTTTCAGAATGATTGGTTGTTCTTAATGCTTTCATTCTTGCATGCCACTTGAATGAATGATTGTAGAAGGCTAAGGAATCTATGTTAGGGGATTAGACTTTGGAACTTAGCCATGATTTAGGATATAATCAATTTAGAATCAATGCCAGGTGGGTTGATTGAATCTAGTGGTTATGATATCGATCTTAATGCGTCTAGTGGTGAGATTACGCAATTGGGAGATTGGTAGTACGCACGCTAGGTAGTGGACAAGTCTACGCCAGTCAGTTCCTTAGAGCTTGAATTCCTTGAACTCGTGATAATATCTAAGACCAATGATCTTGTTAGAGCTTCGTTGCATCATCGTGCATCTCTTGAAATATGTGAGGATTAGTTCATCAAGTTTAATTCGATAGTTAGTTAGTAAGTTTATCTTTATTCATATTTTCCAATTACTTATTGATTTTACACGTCCTATTAATTAGTTACTAGCTTTAGTGTTGTATCTATTCCTTGTGTTCGACCCTAGTACTACACGATCCGTACTAGCGGAAGTGTTAGTCTAGGTATTTTATTACTTGAGATTAACCACAACATATTACTTACTAGCATCTTCGTCTAATAACCTATATTCCAAATGCGCTATAAATCTACCTGCTCTCGTAGTGTAGATTCCTATCTAATGTCTAAGTCATTTATGTATTTAATCTATACATCAAAATCATTATAGCTCGATATCCTAATTCCTTAACCGACTAATATACCTCTCAATATGATCATTCATGTCTATCTAATGCATATTATATAATATAACACAACGTCTCTGTTTGAATTATACCATGCGACTACTAATTCCAATGGCCATTCAAGAATCAAAAGATTGACAACATGCATTAAACCATAAAACTCAAAGAACAGTAAATCCGATCATGTATGATATATCAAAATACACAATATTTCAAGCCGAAAGCTTGGATCAACTAGATGATTCTACATCTTGTGATTAATATGCAGCAAGAAACAAAGGAGAGGGAAGTTTGAGAAAGCTCACCATATCTCTCGATCAGTTACCACCGCTGCCTCGCCTTGCACCTATCTCCACTGGTTGTTCAATCCGTTAATTCTTATCCTCTAGCTTTCTCCTTTTTACCGCAGTCCAAAAGTTACTTTTTTCATACTTTTTGTCTCTTTTCATCTTCTTTAATGTCAGTTATCCATCGTGGTATTTTTTAAAACTTTCGTTTATAAATTTAAATTATGAAATTCTTAGTGATTTTGACCAATAGCTACGTCGAGCGTTCCATCGCTCAGGCTAAGTGATAACGTCTATTTTGTTGCAGTATTGTAGTTTATTTTCGTAGATAGTTTAATCATTCAATTAGATTTACTGAGCATTAAGCATTATTTAGTCCACTTTCAGTTTTCTCGTGTATTTGCAGGAAATGAAGATATCGAAAACTAATATGAGCAAATGCCCTACAATACCAAACCTGCACGACCGAGCATACAACAAGGGGGAGAGCACAACCCATCATCCACACAAAGCACGACTTGGCGCTGACGGAACAAGCGTAGCACGACTTGGCACCGAAGGAACAGGTAAAGGAAGAAAGGGGACAAAGGGAAGAGGCTTCATTAGGACAGAAACATGCGCAGACAGAGAGACTTACAGACGCAGAGAGAGATAGCAGAGAGAGCAGAATGCTTACAAGGATAGAGACGCGCGATGAAGTCGGATCAAAGAAGAGCTATTGAAGACATCGGTAATAAAATAAGGAAGGATCTCGTTTTTTTATCCATGTTGAATATAGTTATCTTTAGTGTTTTGTTTTTTAAGTCCATGTCCGAGTAGATCTATAAACATGGGTTAGAGAGTATTGCCTATATGTAATGAAGTCTTGTTCTTAATGCTTGGTTGTTCTTAATGCTTTTATTCTTGTACGCCCCTTGAATGAATGATTATGGTATTTGATCGTTTTCAGAATGATTGGTTGTTCTTAATGCTTTCGTTCTTGCAGCTACTTGAATGAATGATTGTAAAAGTCTAATGAATGTACGGCAGGGAACTAGACTTTGAAACTTAGCCATGATTTATGATTTAATCAATTCAGAATCTACGGCAGGTCGGTGATTGAATCTAGGTATTAGGATAGCGATCTTAATGCATCTAGTGCATGAGATTATGCAATCGTGATATCGGTAGTACGCACGTTAGGTAGTGGACAAGTCTACGCCAGTCAAATCCTATATTAGAGCTTGAATTTCCTGAACTCGTGATAATATCTAAGACCAATGATCATGTTAGAACTTCATTGCATCATCGTGCATCTCTCGAAACATCTGGTATTTAGTGAATTGAATTTAACCCATTAATTAGTGAGTTTAGCTCTATTTGCATTCCTACACTTATTGATTTTTACCATCCTATTCATTAGTTTACTAGCTTTAGAGTGACATCAATTCCCTTGTGTTCGACCCTGGTACTATACGATCTGTATTCTTGCAGAAGCATTAGTTTAGATAATTACTACTCGAGATTAACCACATCAAGTTTTTGGTACCGCCACCGGGGAATCGATTATGACTTTAGAGTAAGGATACTTATGGATTAGGACATATTCCTTTTCGGTTTTTTGTATTTTTGGGTTTTATTTTCTTTTTCTTGAGTCAATTTCTTTTACTTTTAAGAGCTCACACGACCTTTTTTCTATTTGTCGTTTTTTGTTCAGCTCACTAACGCATGAGAAGTGTCGGAAGCACTGATCTAGTTTTCCAAAAATAGACAAAACACTTAGAGGCTTGGAAAAGAAATCGAAAGCTAGTGCTAGCCAACTGGTACACGACAAACCAGTGGATTTAGATAGAAAGCTCAAAGAACTAACAGAACTAAAGCTTGCAGGCGAGAGCGAAGATGAACAGATGGTGGAACGTATCAACCAAAATGCACCACGCCATGTTGCGCCAAAAATTCCAGTCGCGTTAAGCTAAGGATCATACACGGTCCCCAGGCAAACACAACTCTTGTCTTGCATCACTAGGAGAGACACTAGCGTCGAATTATAGTCAGTATTCATCCAAATGCTCTATAATGCAGTGTTTAGAGGGAGACCCATCGAGGATCCGGAGAAGGATTCTCGGACGAGGACGAGGATGTCATGCTTGCTGCAGAACCATCAGGACCGGAGAAGAAGACTCAGACGAAGACATCATGCTTGCTGCCTTCCCATTCTCACGGAATGATAAAGCGCAGGACTGGTTATAGTTCCAACCGGCAAAACTCTATGTGATCATGGAGACAAATTGAGGAAAAATTTATGACGCGATTCTTCCCGCAGAGTAAAGCTCAGCTCGCCAAGAATCAAATCAACATTTTCGTCTAAGGAGCAATTGAGAGTTTATATAAAGCGTGGGAACCTTTCGAATGCTATCAATGCCTTTGCCCAAATCACGACATGGATCAAAGCTATCTTATACATAAATTTCTGCAAGGACTTATGGATAACACGATGATTCTGATCATAGCAGCAGCTAGAGGTTCTTTGAGCAACCTCAATTTTCCACAAATCGAATCATTGATTGATCGTATGGCCGATGAGGGCAGCAACACAGCTAGAGAATACAACCGAAACACTCCAGCAAGGGTAGCTCATGTCAACGACATGCATGCTCTATATGCCAGTTTAGTCGAAGTGAAGGATCAAGTCGCTCGGATTTACAATCTTCTATCGGAATCACATTGTCCACATTTTTAGGAGAAATTAGAGGATCAAGGAGTCCAAGGGTATGAGGAAGTAAACTACGTGAGCAACAATCAGCCCTTGGGAAACACGTACAATCCCGGATGGAGAAATCACCCAAACTGCTCCTACAAGAATTCCGACAGTGAATTGATTGCGCAACAACTATCAGGAAACTTTCAGCCACGAGCGATGCAAAGGAATCAGAATTTTCAGCCAAGGACATAGACCCAAACCCAGAATTATCAGCCACGTGCGCCCCCTCCTTCGCAACAAGAAGCTAATGCGGATGTTACGTCTATGCTAGCTCAACTCTTACAAGGACAAAAAGATCAATACAACGAGCTTAGACGGATGAGAGGAGATCATGAAGATGTAAAGAAACAAGTTGTGGGGATTCAAATGCACCTAAAGATCTTGGATACTCAAGTTGCACAACTTGATGCAAACTCCTCTCAAGAACAAGGAGTGCTGCCAGGGAGCCCGGAAGCAAATTCTCGTGCCACGCCATTTACTTAAGGAGTGGTAAGACGTGGATCAGCCCACTCATTCGTCGTTTGAAAATTAAGAATTATCAGTACAGTAGTAAAAAAAGCAATAACTTTGAAGAGCATAAAAAGGAGGAAGAGGAGCCAAAATACATTAAACCCGAACTGAGGCCTCCTCCTTTGTCGTTTCCACAACGCCAACACAAGAACAATGATGAGGCTCAATTTGAAAAGTTTGCTGAGATGCTGAAGAAGATGCACATCACCATTCCATTCCATGAAGCATTGAAGAAGATGCCTTCATACGTCAAGTTCCTCCAAGACATACTTGCAAACAAGCGAGATGTGGAGACAGAAACCGTCATGGTTACTAATTCGATGATGCAGGCAAACCTACCCAAGAAAATACCCAATCCATGTATATTCGTGATCCCTTGTCAAATACGCTATTATTAAATTAACCATGAACTAATTGATGTCGGATCAAGCGTAAGCATGCTACCATTGTCATTATACAAAAAATTAGATCTTAGGGGTAGGATGGATCTTCAACCTACACTAATGGCGCTCATCACAACTGATCGAACTGTGGGGATACCCGAGGGCATGCTGGAAGACTGATAACGTCTATTTTGTTATAGTATTTTAGTCTCGTTTTATATTTAGTTTCATCATTCATTTGAAAATTACCAAGCATTAAAGCATTATTTAGTCCTCTTTTAGCGTTCTCTCGTGTTATTGCAGGAAATTAAATATCGGGATACAAACACGAGTAAATGAAGCAAAACTAAGAAATACCACTCTCCTATCAGCTATGCACGGTCAGCATCCAAAGAATCATAAGCAAGAGAAAAGAAATGGAAGCAATGACCGCTTACAAAAAAAATGGAAACAATGGCCGCTTATAAAAATGGAAACTTTCGGTGGTTGGA
>CM071863.1:29873701-29886643 GCA_036759665.1 Gynandropsis gynandra | reverse complement strand
GACCCTGTGACCCTTGAACCTTTGCGACCCTTTAACCTCTGCGACCCTGCGACCCTGCGACCGTTGAACCAAATATTTAAAAATAACAATGTACCAAATATTTCAAAAAATAACAATGTACCAAATATTTAAAAAATAAAAATGTACCAAATATTAAAAAAATAACAATGTACAAAGTATCAAGTTAAGATTTGGGTGAAGGTTTTCCATTACAAAATATCTCCGCCGCCATCTTCTCACGCATGGAAAGAACATTGTCGTCGCAAATGGAGTGCAAATCATTCTGTTTTTTCGTTACCGCGGCTTCTACGTATTTGTATGAGTATACACCACATTCATTCTCGGTGTCATTCTGTACACCTTTATAATACTCATATTTCCATTAACTTTGCCCACCTACCAAAGAAGGAAACCCCCCGAGAATGAACATCTTGGGGATAGCTATTCTTAGCTTCTCAATCACCGGATCAATATTCGTTTCCTTAAGTCTCGTCTGGCAGTCGTATACCTTGATGCATTGGATTTTGAAATCCGCTTTAATGACTACCCAATGACATCCTATATACAAAGCGGCTTGCGATGGAACGTTTAGAGCCGCGACAAAGCCTTCGAAAGCACTAATCGGGTCCGCACTTCCATATGCATACTTGCCCTCCAAACATTGACTAACAAGATCCGGCACAGTGTCCAAATTCTCGTACGCCCAATGATTGAGCATCTCCATGGAAAACATAGGAAAAACGTAAAGTTTCTTAAATAACCCGGGGAACGTCTTCATGCGGCAATACAGCATCAACAACGCCTCCTCCAATTGCTGCAAAAAAAAAAAAAAATTGACCTATGCAGACCCATACGACCCATTTGACCTTTTGCGACCCATGCGACCTATGCAGACCCATACGACCCATTTGACCTTTTGTGACCCATGCGACCTATGGAGACCCATACGACCCATTTGACCTTTTGTGACCCATACGACCCATACGACCCATACGACTCATACGACCCATACGACCCATACGACTCTCGGACCCCTTTGCGACCCTTGAACCTCTGCGACCCATACGACCCATACGACTCATTAGACCCATACGACCCATGCGACCAATGCGACTCAAAAGACCGTACTTACTTGGTGGAACCTCCTTATCCTTAGAGGGGGCCTCTTCGGCAGGACCGACTATAGGTTCCTCGGAAGGAACCTCCTTAGGGGGGGCCTCTTCGACAGGACCGACTGTAGGTTCCTCGGAAGGAACCTCCTTATCCTTAGAGGGGGCCTCTTCGGCAGGACCGACTGTAGGTTCCTTGGAAGGAACCTCCTTATCCTTAGAGGGGGCCTCTTCGACAGGACCGACTGTAGGTTCCTCGGAAGGAACCTCCTTAGGGGGGGCCTCTTCGACAGAACCGACTGGAGCATCTGCATAAAATTACTTCATTCATTAGATGCGTATTTTGCGACCCATGTGACCCTTGCGACCCTTGCCGACTCTCGATGGAAATTGACTCAAATGAACTTTTGAGCTATTTATTACTTACTTGGTGGAACTTCATCAGGAATAACGACTGTAGTAACCTCTCTGGAAATGTATTCATTTAGAGGAATGGCGGCGGCAGATGCAATATGTTCAATTAATATCGAAAGGTTTGCCAAATCCTCTTCTGCGCCATCTCCACGGACATTTTCAGACTCTGACTCAACCGGCTCTTCGTTAGGCACTGGATATGAACGTTGAAGGAATTCATAGTCTCTAACACGTCCGGAAAATTGGTTTGCGGTGCTCGCATCTATCTCGGCAGATTTTGATTATGCCTTTTCAGCACCTTTGGGATTTGCCGCCTCTGCTTTTGTATTAGGCAAATGAAACCCGGCATCCCTTAGAAGATCTCTGACAGCATTGATGATTCTTTTCTCCGACTTCTTTATTTCCTTCACTAATTTCTGCTCCAATGTCAGCCGGACTGCAGCTTCTTTTCCTTCAGCTTCATCTTCATCCTCGCCTTCTCTTTCAGCATCAGCTTCAACATCACCATCTCTTTCTTCATCACCTTCAGCATCAGCTTCAGCATCAGCTTCATCATCAGCTTCATCATCTTCAAGCTCTATCATTTTTCCCCCACGCTCTTTTTCCTCTTAGTCCCCTTCCCCTTCCCCTTCCATTTCCCCTTCCCTTTCCCCTTCTTTTCATCTCCAAGAACTGCTTTCCGCGTCAGCAGTTCTTGCTCACGAATGTCCTCCCAACAAAGTCCCTTCGGATTTCTACGAATATGTTCCATCCATATCTGAACATCGGGATCGTGGCATCCCTCATAGTCGTCCAGATCATAACTTGTAAAATGTTCATCGTAATCAGGACAAAGAATACTTCGAATATCTTGAAAACCAAAAATAGCCATTATTACCCTCTGTGACCCTTGTTTTCCTTGTGACCCTTGTATAATTGTTACCGTAGAATCTCCGATCAGCCTTATGACTTCTACGTACTTCAGGTTAATACTGGGCTTAACCATCTTCTTGCACATTCTTGGGCATGATGGATCCGCATTCTCTACATCAACATACCATCCCTTTCCGCCCAAACTAAGGATGGTTTCGAAACGAAATAACTGTAACATTAAAAAAAATAAGAATGCAAAAAGTATAAAAAAATTCAAGTTATTCGAATAATATATACAACTTACCATTAGTGGGATCATGAAACCGCCACAATACCATTTTGGTTTCGGTGATTCCCCGCTAACATGCTTGCGGCAAGTATCCACAATCTTCTCGAATGTGTAACGCCCCCATGGAAAGCCTTCACAAAATTCCAAATCATCAACCATGTCAATGAGATCATGGCTGATAGAGTTGTCTAATGAAGGCTTGTGAGCAATAACTTGCGCCAACAACAACAAAGTTGCCAACCTCTTTCGGTCCTCGTCATTCTTCGCCTTCACAAGCTTTCCAATGATTTGTACGGGGGTCACCTTTCCACGGCCGAAACTCTTCCGCCTGAATGTATCACCCCTTTTGGACTCCCATCCTTTGGGATATGGTCCGCAGTTCAATCCGGAAATTAGTGCGTGCTCCACTATAGAGTACCGGATGGGAACACCGTTTAAGACGAACCACAACTCCTTCTTGTCCCGTACAATCACGGAGTGATTTAGGAGGATAGACATTTGAACCTTAGTCAATGTGGAATCACATTGGAAATGGAATAAATGCTTAAATTGCGATTACTTCTCGAAGTAATGCAAGTCGTATTCATCTAAGATTCCTCTCAGCTTCGTTATTGTCTCGTGAGGATAACACTTGGTGGTGATCTTTGGCATTCTGTCCATGTGTTTGAATTGATACACAAACTTCGGCTTTGGGGCCACCTGCAAAATAACCAATTAATTAAAGAATACATTATACTTCTACCGACTCAAGTGACCCATGCGACTCATGCGACTCATGAGACCCATGCGACCCATGCGATCCAACCGACCCTTTGACTCAACCGAGCCATGCGACTCGACTGAACCATGCGACCCAAACCGACTCACTAAGACAACCGACTCAAACGACCCTTAGACTCCCTGCGACGCTCAAGCGACGATTGCGACCCAAACCGACTCACTAAGACAACCGATTCAAACGACCCTTAGACTCCCTGCGACGCTCAAGCGACCATTGCGACCCAAATCGACTCACTCAGACTCAACAGAATCACTGACACTCACACCCATTTCAAATCAATAAACCATTCTGGCACTCGACAGCCTGCAAACCCTAGAAATCGACGCTCAACCGACCATCGCGACCCAAACCGACCCACTGAGACAACCGACTAGCCTGCAAAACCCTAGAAATCGATCTACTTACACTTATTCATGCCATTGAAGATTGACTCGTGCTCTCTTTTTCACTGCTGTTGCTATTGATTCTAGCCATTTCTCTCTTTCCAACTTCAAATTTATCCCTCTCAAGTTCGAAACTACTTCTTCTTTATTGCTCTAAACTTTGAAACAAGTTTTCACGTCGATAAATTGTTCGTCTTTCTTGTTTTTGACACAGTTTGACAGTTTTTCACGTCGAAAAACTGCGGAACGTGTGTTTTCTCACGCTCGAAAATTAAGGGTAAATTTGTCTTTTCTCCAGTTTTTTTTTCCGATTAAATAATTATTTTAGGGAAGGGTATTTTTGAAGCGTTTTAGCCCTACGAGGATATATCTGATATTCCGCCCCCTAAGAGGGTATCCATCTTGAATGGTTGGATATAATGTTAAGGTTATTTTTTATATTTAATATATTTTAATATAATTATTAATAACATTTTTTTATTTTTCGATCGATTTTAGATGATGTTTTGAAACATAAAAATAATAATATCATCCAATTAATGATCCTTGATCGACTATATAAATCTTGGCAAGTGAAGCAAGACTTTATTTATCGCTATTGGTGGTATAATTTTATTATAAGTATATTAATTGTTTAATTTAATTTAAAAATTATAATATTTAATTTAAATTAACGTAAACTAATATGCTTTATTGTTTATAAACTTTATAAATATTTTATAACAACCACAGAAGTGCATCTACAATGCCTAGGCACACGAGGTGTAGGCATGAATAAAATTGAAGATGAACAAGGCCGATAAAGTTTTACCCAAAAGATCCCCAAATTGGCATAAGCAACTGTCTAAGTTGCTAACAACTAATTTTATGATTTACATTTTTCAAATATTTTAATATTATTTTTAAAGTATACAATAAATGTAATTTTAATTACAAATATAGAGGATAGAGAGAGAATCGATATTGTTCGACCTTTTAGTCAAAACACATGCCAAGAAAAAAATTCACTCTTATAACGAATATGATGAATTCTAAGACAGATAGATTAAGGTTGTGGGCAAGAAAATCACACAATAGTCTTAAGTTTTGTGGGAAATCACTTGATGAACTTACTCCACTCCAAAAATGTAACAATTTAATTTAGCTTTTAAAGTATAATTATTACTAATATAATTTTTATGTCGCAATTAGTTCACTTGTATAAGAGGCAATTTACGACCTAAAATCTTAACCAAAATATATTGCACAGGATGCCTTTATCACCTTACTTCAGGAGATATATTTTCAAAAATATCACAGCAAGCATCTCGAGACTCTCCATTGAAAGGAGACCACTAAGATGCGAAACATGTAAAATGTAATAGAACTTCTAACTGACCAACCTTACCACCATCCGCATAACCTAACACATCCCGTTAAAGATGAAGATGAGGTTTGGTGGTTAATTCAAACACTATGCCATCTCACACAATTGGAGGTGCAAGTTTTGATGGGAAGGAACATGTAGTGGATTAGGTGACATTTAGGTTTTTATTATTAAATCTTTTTTAATTTTTTAAAGTATTCCTAAGAAATTGTAATATTTTATAACAAAATAATTTATATATAAAATGCTTAAATTATTTTTAAAATTTTTAATCTTTTTTAAATTTTTATCAACGAGCATTCGTTGAAATGGTATTCCTTTTTTAACGGTGAATGGTTTATGTTGATACGCTTTTTAATTATTTCCAGGGATGACCAATTAATATATTGTTGTGAATGTTTTTAACTATTTCAAATGATGCATAACGAGTTGGTTGTTTAAAATTTGTAATTGGAAAATTTTCAACTGATATTAGTGATCATCTGTTACAAAATTTCGATGGAATTTTCAGCAGCTATAGTTGAATAATCGTTAAAAAATTCCAAAAATGACAACAAATGGCGGATTTTATACTTTAATTCAAGCTCGATAAAAATTTGATAGTCATTTAAATTTTAAATAAAAATGTCACTTTCACCAAATCTTCCCATTGAAAATTTTATGTTTGTTTGGTTTGTAGTGATCCAATAACGCACCCAAGTGTTATTGCCAATTCATTACTTCATACTGATAAAATCACAATGACTCATTCACTAAAGTCTGCGATGTTTACTAACTTTTATGCTAACACATTCATGCGGTGGATAAATATTTCCACCTTAATCTACATTTATTTCTGTCCTGCATCTCTTTGCTTGTCTACATTGTTATATATGGAAATCTAGGTACTTTATTTGTTTATCTTTCTTTATTAAACCAATTTGAGTTGCTCAATTATCTGAGGTGGTTGATGTTCAAAAGGAGAATTCAGACCAATTTATAAAAAATGAAATCAAAACACGTGTTTTATATGAAGCTTTCTATTCTTGACAGTGTCTCGACTCAATACAGATGATGGAAATTGACTCCCAATGTATTTGTCTCCTCTATAATTCGGACAAGGTGATAATAAACCACATTTATTTCTCTTGTTCTCTTTCTAGTGAATTGTGGCATTGTCAAAGTTATAATGACCCAACGGAGTGTTATGACCACAAGACAGAGTTTGAAGAAAACCCGGAACTCACTGTTTGAGAGCTCAACCATGTGTTTAACCATTTGATCCGAGCATTATGTCTAGAATAAGTTGGAGGTGTTAAGTGGGTTAGTCCAGCCCAGCTTTGTTCGCTGTTCACTATGGGTTAGATTATTTTTCTCTTGTCCAACTTAGCCTATATTTTATATGGGTCGAAAATTCTAGTCCAGTCGAACCCAACAAAAAGAGCAAGTTATATGGACCAACCTCTCGCTTGTAATTTTTTTTTAATAAAATATAACATTAAAAGTTAGATTTCATTTTCGAAAAAAATATAAATAACATAATAGCATAAATAATAATATTATAAATGAAAATTTAAAAAAATATAAAATAACATTTAAATTTAGGAAAAAAAAAATATTAATATTATAATTATATTTCTTTATTATTACACTAATAAAATATAACTAAAACTAAAAAAATATTAATTTTAAAAATGTTGTAACTCGCTCATTTGCACGCAACCCATATAGGTTACAAAAAATTCCAACCCAGTCCATAAACCTTGTTTTTTCATTGTCGAAATTTTCTTAAACCAACCCACTATTTTATGGTCAGGATCAAGATCAACCTTAATTGGCAGACCAATTAGCACTATAGAATAAGCACTAGTATGATCACTCGACCAAGTACTATACAAGAAAAACATGCCAAACTAATAAATTTGAGTTCAAAATGATAAAATAGTTTTACAACATAGATTTTTCATTTATATGGATCAGTCCCACTATTAGGAGAGATGAAGTTTATTTAAGAATTAACTTTGTATGTATACTACATTAGATGAACATTGTGAGTATATAACTAATTTTTATTAACAGGCTCGCTACTTAAGGAATACACATTGCAACTTTTTGCTAGCCATGTTTTTAACTAATTTGAACTATATCAATAGAAACGACTTGCAACCAAAAGACTATGTTATATAGAGCTATAAAATTTAAAAAAGAACATAATAAATATGTTTGAAAAATGATTTGACAATCAAGAAACTAATTTTTAATAAATGGGTTAAAATCTACTAATAAGAAATAAAAATTTCTAATAATAGGGTACTATTCATTAGTAGATAAATCATAACGATAAAATTCCATGTTTTAATGATATTAATTTCTCTTACTCTTATGTTGTTGCTTTTATGTTTCCTTTAACATATCTTGAATAAAAAGAGATAATGTCATACATTTCCTTGTGAGTCATCCTAGACTTCACAAATTTGTTGGGATAAACATCTATAACTGGTACAACACCCTCGAATTAGTTTTTATGCATGAAAAACTTATTGATACGATCGACAAGCTAGTCAAGAAGATCGTATGTTTCGATTTTATTTTTCATTTCTTTTATTTCTTTTTTATGTGTTTTTTGATCATTTTGTGATTTTCTAGGTAATAAGGGTTAAGGACCATATTATGGAAAAACATTGCGATATTTAGCAGGAAAACGAGCATCATAAGCGAAAACATTCAAATGCTCGGCCCGAACACCAAATGCTCGATCCAACACTTTGAAATCAAGTTCTCCAAACATTTTAGTGGAAACGCTCGAACTGAGCGATCTTTTGCTCGGTCAAGCAGTCTTGAGAAGCGACCAAACTTAACTCTGGTTTGGATGGAAAAAGTAAGCAACAACCAACTGCTCGGTCAAGCAGTTTACTGAGCTCCCTAAAAACTTGGAATTTTGAATTATTTAAGTGAGAGAAAGTTTTCTATAAATTGAGGATAACTCTAGACACAAAGTAGAGCGACGGGAAAGTCAGAAAAAGATTCTTAGGTCGTACAAAAGGGTAAAAATGCTATCGGACTTCATCAAAGGATCGAGCTACCAGCAGAGATAACTCGAAAAGAAGGTCACAGCTGGGACTATTCACAGATCGAATGAGCTTTTTGAAACCTTTTTCTTTAATTATTTTTTGTTGTAGTTATTTTTCAAGATGTAGATCCATACATATGATTCGTACTTTAGGCTAGAGTTTTGTGTATTTGAACTCATCATACTTTATGAATGGATTTATGTTCTTTAATTCTATGGTTTAACACATGTTCTAATTCTTTCAATTTTTATATGGCCATTGGTATTGACTATCATACGGTGTAACTACATACAGAGATGTTAGGTTATAGTACATCGTATACACTTAGATATATATTATTGATCATACTTGTGAATGGTTTTGTCGGTCTAGTAATTAGGATATTGGGTTATACTACATTCATTGTATAGGTCACGGACGACATTGACTTAGATATTGGATAGCAATATGCACTACGAGAGCATGTAGGTTTACTAATATATTTTAAATATAGTTTATTAGACTTGTGACACTAGTAAGCTATATATTAGAATAGGATTTGCACTGCGAGAACATGTAGATCTAGATTTGCACTGTGAGAGAAAGTAGATCCACTTTAAAGTGATTAAATTTCCCATTAGAACTAGGTTACACTTCCATAATCTTTCATTGTGTTCATGTATAACAATTCTCTAACCTAGAAGCATCGTCTTACCTATATATATTTGTAAATGTAATTTATTATATTTGATATACCCATACACCATTTTGTTGTTCATAACCATAGTTTTTATGAAATCGATAGTTTAAATTACTCTTAGTCCATATGTTGGACCCCAATACTACATCTTTAGTATCCTTGCAGAATGTCAAGTCTAGATATAAATTTTAAAAATTTGATATATTTCGATCACACCTAGATGACACATCAAGTTTTTGGCACTATTGTTGGGACCAAAGATGATTTAGCTATTCGATTTTATGAAACTATCTCATTTTTTAGTCTTCTAATGAAATCCTTTTTGTCTTATTTTATTTGTTTCTTTTTTAGGAACTTAGTTTATGACTAAAGGTGCTGGAAGATCTAGACTTGTGGCACTCGACCCAGAAATTGAAAACATTGCAACAATCATTCGTGAAGAAGCAAGAAGGAGATAAATAGCAAACCACTTTGTCCTAAATAGTGGTGACAATCTCGGAAAAGCTAGATCTAACTCTGAGAGAATAAAATTAATATGGTCAAGCTCGAGACAATAAAAGGGCGCTTCTCAGGAGGAAACTCGAGCACCTTTTGGACTTGGTTTTTCTTTTCCTTTTTATTTTTTTACCCTTTGTTTTTTCATTTTAGGCTCATGTTATTTTAGTTGGAATCAATATTTACATATTTAATGTAGGAACCATAGAATTGATATACAACAACTATTAGAGGAATGAAAAAGAGATAAAGAAAACAATGGAGTCGAGAAATCGTGAGCTCTGAAATGCTGGGTTGTTTTGTAGTAAAGGTAAATGGTTTCTCTTGGCCGAACAAAATCTCCCGGGCGAAAATGTGTCTGAAACCATTGCATGTGTGACCATCGGAAAAGAGATCTTTGTCGGCGTGGGAGAAACCAATAACCAAAACTTATACTTCATGTTTATCTATTTTTCTTGAATTTTATTTTTAGAATTTCTCATGTCTATTTGAAATCTAGTTTCCGTCAAAAAAGAAGACGGCAATGAACAAACGCTTGGGTAGAGTTACGATATTGCATATCCGCTCGACCATGAGAACTCTGGTCGACTTAAGGTTTTACTATAATTTTGAACTCTAGAACAAGTATGGACACACCACAAGATACTTTGATGACACACTGAGACATTTGGCACAAATGAAACATCGGCATTTCCAACTGTGACATTTCTCCAAATTTTAATTTTTCTTGCTTTATTTAAATTTTTTGTTAGAATAAATTTAAGTAAGTTATTTCACATATATCTCGATGTATGGTACTCGAGACATTTCCTTCAAATTCTTGTATGAGTGAGTGTAACATCAAAAGACCGCGAGCAGAAATGATGGAATATGGGACAAAACATTGAAAAATATGCCTAGCATAATCACATGCACAAACACATCACTACCTTTAGTGATGTTGAGGTAATGTATTCCCATCTTTGTTTCTTATATTTTATGTTCGTCTCTATCATGTTAGTTCGACACCGAGTACAGTTTCGAGTCTAAGTCTAGAGTAAGAATATATCGACATCATAGCTTCTACTTAGGATCAATGAGGTTGCATCTTAGGTTGCTTCAGGAGAATTTTAGGTGAATATTTGTTTTAGAATCTAATAAACGAGAGCATACATAAATTTAGCTTAGCCAAGAGAAAATCATATTATCTTTAGGATATTAGAGAATTTTTATTGCCCAACTTAGAATCAATAAAGTATTTGGTTGACTTAGAGGTTTCTAGCTTCGGTTGATTTTATTGTTATGTGGGGAAGATTGACATTTAGTCATCTTATGATCGTCCTAGAATATTAGTTCCAAGCTTATATATTTTCTAAGAGTTATTTCTCATTCTTTTGAGTATTAGGGTCTTTTTATCTAAGTCGAGATTGCTAAAAAACTCAACTGAACAAGAGCCATAAATCTCGTCTGGGGGTGGCGGCAATCATCACAGTGAATATTAGCCCTAATTACTAGTTCTCTTTATCCTTTTTATCTGATTGTAATACTATAGTTGCAAAAAGAAGATAAAATAGACAAAATGTTGAAATGTTCAAATTCTCACATATAAAAAATAAAGAAAAAAATAAAGAGAATGAAAAAGTCAAGTCTCGGAAAGAAGAAAAATATGTTGAAAATTGTTTCATCACTTTCGAGCCTTACCTTAACCATTTGGACCAATTTACTCCGTAGGACAGCAATAAATTGACTCTAGAAATGTTCTTGGAAGGATTTTAGTTCACTAAGGATTTGTTGTGTTATTATAAATCTTGCGACTTAACATCTCTCCAAAAATTAGAAGACTCTATAGGAAACTAGTTCAATTTTGTTCACAGCCGCCGTAGTCTAAGCGAGTATGAATGTTATTGAAATACTTGTTGATATCGATTTACCTTATGCTCATGTTCTATAATTTTTCATAGATTATGTTTTCTTAATGACGAACAAAACCCAACTCAGGGGGAGTTTGATCACACCAATTTTGTTCTGTAATTTATCGTATGTTTCAATTTAATTTTGGTTTCTTTTAGTTTCTTTTTATGCCTTTTTTGGTCATTTTGTGATGTTTAAGGTAATAGAGGATAAGGATCACATTATTGAGAAACATGGAGACATTTAGCATGAAAAAGAGTATCCTAGGAAGAAATAGTTAAAACGCTCGGCCCGAACACCAAAACGCTCGGTCGAGCACTTTGAAAGCGATTGCTCCAAAAGTTATAGCGGAAACACTCGACCCGATCGGTATTTTATTTGTTCAAGAAGCCTAGAAAATTGGTCAAAGTTAGCTCCAATTTGTATGGGAAAAGTGCGCAACAACGAACCGCTCAGCTCGAGCGAAGTGTTGTTTGGTCGAGCAATTTACCGAACTCCCTAAAACCTTGCTATTTCGAATTATTTAAATGAAGGAAAACTTTTCTATAAATTGGGGACGACTCTAAACATTGAAGGGGTAAGATGAGAGTCAGAAAAAGACTTTTGGATCATGCAAAAAAGTGAAAAGCTATCGAACTTCATTGAAGGATCGAACTACTGGTGGAGATGGCTCGAAGAGGCGGTTACGATGGTAACTGATCAAGAGATCGATTGATGTGTGCTTTAGGCTAGAGTTTTGTGAATGAAATCGTGTTCTTTGATACTATGGCTTAATGCATGTTCTAATTCTTTTAATTCTTCTATGACCACTGGAATTGTCTGTCAGATTGTATAACGATAGACATAGACATTGGGTTATATTAGATTGTATGCAATTAGATAGACATGATTGATCATACCTGCGAGTGGATTTGTCTGTCTAAGAATCGGGATATCGAGCTAACGACATTTATTGTGTAGATCACGGATATCACTAATGTAGACATCGGATAAAAATATGCATTACGAGAGTAGGTAGATTTAGTTATATGTTTGAAATATAGTTTATTAGACTCGTGAAACTAATAAGCTATATATTAAAATGGGATTTTCATCGAGAGATCATGTAGATCTAGATTTGCAGTACGAGAGCACGTAGATCCACTTTAAGATGGTTGAATTACCCATTAGAACTAAGTTACTGATATGATCCCGGAGGACGCTGAAGACGCAACCATCAACAGTGAGGAGGACGCGACCTGCAGAAAGGAAGAAGAGGGAATCACTGCGACCCAAGACTCCGCGACCCGAGACGCCGCGACCCGAGACGCCATCCCTGCAACCCGAGACGCCATTCATGCGACCCGAGATGCCGATCATGCGACCCGAGACGCCGACTCCGCGACCCGAGATGCCAATCCCGCGGCCCGAGACGCGACCACCTCCAGCACGACCCGAGACGCCATTAGGTCAAAATACGTCGGTCCTGTGACCCGAGCCCGAGCTCTAGAAGAGGATGCCTTGATCATATCCGCTGGTCTCATGACCCGAGCCAAGGCCGCAAAGCTAAAGGAAGCTATTATCGGGATTCTCACGACCGTCCACGCCCACGAGGAGTATGCTAGTTCACGCGATGTCACGAATTTCAAGAACGT
>CM071863.1:29847233-29862564 GCA_036759665.1 Gynandropsis gynandra | reverse complement strand
ATCTTTGAATTGATCTTTGATCATTCTTGAATTCCCTTTGTGAATTCCTTGGGTTTTTGGTGCGTAATATCCAGCTTCCTACTTGTTGGTGCGTCATATCCATCGAGCCGTTCGTTCTTCCTTGGTGCGTCATATCCATCGAAGACGAACACGGTAAATCGAGAGCCTTCCGCAACTCTCGTGCGACCATTCGTTCCACACACCCTTGTGCAATTCGTCGCAGCAAGGCATATTCGTCACTAACCAAGTCTAGAGCGTCGATTCAGTCGGGATCGCGTCAGTTACACTTTCCATAATCTTTAATGATTTCATGCATGACAACTCTATAACCTAGAAGTATCATCTTGAATGTATATATTTGTAATTGTAATTTACATTACTTGTTATACCTAAAGGGAAGCCGAGAGGAAAGAACATGCAGCGGAAACACAGAGTTTTCTCGGTTTTCCCTTAGTTAGATCTGATTCGGAGACAAATCTAATTAGGGTTTTTTAGGACATACCTTGGTGCATTGTAACGTAAAGCTTGTATATGTGAGTCATGAGCAACAGCGAATCGCCTCTGCCTCTGTCGGTATGCACATAGACGAAGGAGATCTGGACAAAATCAAAAACTCTAGTTGCTAGATTAGGGTTTCAGCCTCTAGGTTACTTGGGGAGAATTGCCTTTTCTTTTTCGTATGGAGAACATAGTTTAAGCACTCTATTTCTCGGGAAAACGATTTAACCATCACTTAAAACCCTATTAGGGTTTTGCCCAATTAATCCAAATGGACCGAATTAGGCCCAATTAAATTGAATTCACAATTCAAGAAGAATTGGCCCTAATAACTTGAATATTTCTCAATCTATTCATAATAGGATTTTCCCATTTACATGTCTAACTCCATTCGTCTTTGTGTGCGACCCAATAGGTTCTCATTGCGTTGATCACAAATAATGAGCGGTGTCTAGCAACAGATCATTATTTCCTAAGCATGAGAATGTGTGTGACTCGACATTACCAATCTCGTGATTTATGTATATTAATCCTTATGTCAATGATGTCTAGATTGAACATGAGACATGGAACGTATCATACTCATCTACTTCAATTTGTGAACTGTAACATCACTCTTGTTATATAGGAAGGACAAGTCCTTACTCAATCAATCAACATCTTACTACATAAGTAAATTGTATACCCAATCACTATCTTGTTTATCCATCCATTTAGGAGTGACGTTTGATAGTGTCAAAGGATGCAATTGCTTATGTTAAGTTCTCTGGCGATCTCAAGTCATAGGATTACATATACCATAATCATTGTGAGAATTGCTATGATACTCATATAACAATCCATGTAGCAATCTCATGGCAGATCAATCCATCCAGTACATTGTTCTCTAACATGTACCTATGTGTTAAATTGATATCTCATATGAATATACACATACTAGTCTTAATGCAACATTGATATTCTTATTCTCAATGATGTTCGACTAGGGATGTTTTAAGACTATCTTAAATTATATTTCTAAGGATATTATTTCATCTATTTATATACGCAGACAGTAAATCAAATGAAATAAAATGTCATTTTATACAAAATGTCATGATACATCAGAAATACTCAAATAAGAATCATCCAAATGATTGCTCTCTAGAGCATACTCCAACAATACCTATACACCCTTTTTTTCATGACCATATTTTTTTGTGAAATTGATATCCTTCCAGAATATCTGGACTAGATATAAATTTTAAAACTTGATATGTTTAGATCACACCTAGACAACATATCGGAATGCACTCCCTACAAAAGATATTTATATCTCAATTACTTATTTTAAGCATTTGGATGGTGATACAACTTCAAAACGTATCAATCCAAATGATTTCTAAAATTTAGTGACAACATCTTAGTAAGATGTATAGTAAGTATTCAAAAACATATTGGCTAACAACTTTCCCATTTGAACCTGCTTTCTAGTGATGATTGATCTTATTGAAAAACTCGAGAAGTTAAGTGCAAATTGGATAAGGATTTATCTCAAGATTTCATAATATATTCATTGACGATACATTTTCATTATTTATTATTAACAATAAATGAACAATTGAATTATGATATACCTGAGATGCTAAAATTCCTTATTAATTATAGGGTCATAAAGTATATGACATGTCAAAGTGAGTTAAAGCAGTGATGGTGGTCAACACATCTTCTTAGAGGAGGAACTGCAACAAAAAGTTCAAAAAGAAGCTCAATGAGGCTAAGCATAGTGTGAGCAAACCCAAACCCAAATAATATAGTTGACTAGTCTGATACTAAGTGCTTATGAAAATTTGGTATTGGAAGGGAAATTACAAGGACTATCTTGAAATTCACCATGATTTTCTTCCTCAAGGAGTTCATTTAAAAAAAATGTTGTATATCTAGCCACAACCACTTTGTATTCAGAAAAGTGATAAAATAATATCCTTGAGTTTCCTTTGGATATGAAAAGATACTTATAATACATAGCATCAAACGTTTCTAGTTGCATTCTCTTGATAATACCAGGATAACCCTATACTCTTATGTGATGTAGATTCAGTTTACGTATTGTTTATTTTCTATATGGAGTTGAAAATAACTTTTTAGTGGGAATTTTTTCCAAAATATAGGTAGTTGATTTCAAAGTATATGCACAAATGTATATCGCATGATCAGTGAACCCCATCATGAATCTCATCATATCTAATAAGGATTGGTTCATTTTTTTTTTAAACATTGTTATACTATACTGAGAAGCCAGTATGACAAAATCACATTTTGTATTAGATAATGAATATAATTATGACTGAGATATTTTCCTCAATGTTACATCTCAGTATTTTGATACTTTTATCCATTTATTTCTCAACTTCACTCTAAAATATCTTGAACATTTAAAAGATTCATATTTATATTTCATAAGATATACAAAACCATAGCTTGATATCTCATGGGTGAAAACGATAAAATAAGAATACCCTCCTCTGGCTTGAACTTCATAGTTTTAATAACACTGTTATGCATAAGTCCTAAGAGTTTAGCATATTTGTCTTTTGTTCCAGTAAAAGGCGATTATGTCAGTCTTCCTCTAAGGCAATATTTATAGGTTGCATATAATTTATAAACATATGGGCCAAGATAATTTTATTTATGCAAGGAGATACTTATTTTCTCTCGATGTGACAAAAATTACAATGCCAAAAGCAATTTCATTTATTTGATCATTTGGTTTTCTCTTATGATCAGAAATATGCATATTAATAATACTAATTGTAACATTATGTAAGACATAAATACCATGTTACAAATAACAATTCACATATAATTCATCACCATGAAAAATAGAATAAATTTTATTATTGAAGATTTTTCAAAAAACAATATCTATCTAACATAGAAACAAAATAATGTTTGAAATAATTTTTGAAACATTGTAACAATCCTCTGACAACAAAGTCTTACTCGTTGGTATATAAAGAGAACTTGTTTCTACAGCTAATGTCACAACGTTTGCACTATTTTTCTATTGTAGGTTGAATTTCCATCTATTTTTCCGAAGTCTCTACAACACTTTGCATATGTTAAAACTATTATGGGTATCCAATATCCACTTAGAAGAATTAATAGTAGCTAAAAAATCATGAATAATTTTTTCATAAAGGTCTTACCTTGTTTCATGTATTTTGTTGAAGAAATATTTTTTTGTTGAGATTCAAGAAACTACCGATCCAACAAAAGCTCATGAGCATGAGATGCGAAATGAAAACCTTTACTAGACATTTTGAAGTTGACTACAAGGGTTCCATTTTCAATACTTGTAAAACAAAAACATGTTAGAGAACCTGTTTAGCACCTAGTTCTAAAATAAGTTCAAGAACATGTCCACAATAAAATCAATTTCACGAAGAACCTACTATACAAGCTCCTCTAAGAATGTATGCATGTTTTTTAACTAGTTTTTTATGCCTTTGTCGGAGAATTGATTACGGCTTTAGAGTTAGGATACTTTTGGATTAGGACATAGTCCTTTCCGGAGTCTTATTTGTTTTTCGTATTTTTGTTTTATTTTATTTTTCTTGAGTCAGTTTTTTATATTCACCTCTCGGAGCTTAACTGATTTTTGTGTTTCTGTTGTGTAAGGTACTTTATCGCGCGAGACCGAAGAAGAACAAATGGCAGAATGTCGCATCCTAAACGCACCACAAATTCCAGCCGCATTGACCTATGGAACATACATGGCTCCTAGGCATACGCAACTCTTTTCTTGCATTGTTAGAAGGGATGCTCGCGTTGAGTTACAACCAGCATTCATTCAAATGCACGGTAATGCAGCATTAAGAGGGAGACCCACCGAGGATCCAAATCAGCATCTTATTGATTTTAAGATGCTTTGCCAAACCACTAGAGCGGGTGAAGGAGTCTCGGATGAGGATGTCATGCTCGCTGCCTTCCCATTCTCAGTGAAAGATATAGCGCAATACTGGTTGTATTCCAAACCGGAGAACTATATACGATCATGGGGACATCTAGAGGAAAATTTATGACGTGATTCTTCCCTCAAAGTAAAGCTCAGCTCGCCAAGAATCAAATCAACACGTTCGTCCAAGGAGCAGTTGAGATTTTATATAAAGCGTGGGAACGTTTCAAAGGCTATCACTGCCTTTCCGCACATCACGACATGGATGAGAGCTATCTTATACACAATTTTCTGCAAGGACTCATGGATAACACGAGGATTCTAATCATAGCCGCAGCTAGAGGTTCTTTGAACAACCTCACTTTTCCATAAACTGAAGACTTGATCAATCGTGTGGCCGATGAGGGCAGCAACACCGCTAGAGAATACAGCCACAACACTCCAGCAAGGGTTGCTCATGTGAACGACGTGCATGCTCTATATGTCGGTCTAGCCGAGACGAAGGATCAAATCGCTGGGATTTACAATCTTCTATCTGAATCGCGCCGTCCACAATATTCGAAGCAATTAGAGGATCAAGGAGTCCAAGGGTATGAGGAAGTAAACTACGTGAGCAACAACCAGCCCTTGGGAAACACGTACAACCCAGATGGAGAAATCGCCTTAACTTCTCCTACAAGAATTCCGACGGTGCATTGAACGCGCAACAACTATCGGGAAACTTTCAGCCATGAGCAATGCAAAGGAATAAGAATTTTCAGACTAGGACACAGCCTCAAACCCAGAATTATCAGCCATGTACCCCTCCTCCTCAACAACAAGAAGCTAATGTAGATATTATGTCTATACTAGCTCAACTCTTACAAGGACAAAAATATCAATACAACAAGCTTATAGGGATGAGAACAGGTCATGACGATGTAAAGAAACAATTCGTGGGGATGAAAATGCATCTAAAGATCTTGGATACTCAAGTTGCACAACTCACTGCGAACTCCTCTCAACCGCAAGGAGTTCTAGCGAGGAGGTCGGAAGCAAATCCCATGAGCACATCAACGCCATATATCTAAAGAGTGGTAAGACGTTGGATCAGCCCGCTCATTCGATGTTTGGAAGAGGTGAAGCATCTAGTACAGTAGTGGAAAATGGCAGTAACATTGAAAAGCACAAAAAGAAAAACGAGGAGGAAGAAGAGCCAAAATACGTAAAACTCGAACCAAGATCGCCTCCTTTGTCGTTTCCACAACGTCATTGCAAGAAATTGATAGATCAGCCCACTCCTTCAACGTCTAGTACAACAGTGGAAAAGGACAACAACATTGAAGAGCATAAAAAGAAACCCGAGGAGGCGGAGCCAAAGTATGTAAAACCCGATCCAAGACCGCCTCCTTTGTTGTTTCCCCAACGCCCATGCAAGAAGAATGATGAAGCTCAATTTGCAAAGTTTGTTGAGATGTTGAAGAAGATGCACATTACCATTCCATTACACGAAGCACTGAAGAAGATGCCTTAATATGCCAAGTTCCTCAAAGACCTACTTGCAAACAAGCGAAATGTGGATACGCAAACCTTCATGGTGACTAATTCGATGCTGCAGTCAAACCTACACAAGAAGATGCACAATCCAGATATATTTGTGATCCCTTGTAAAATAGGTGGTTATGCAATTAACCATGCACTAATCGATGTCGGAGCAAGTGTAAGCGTGCTACCATTGTCGTTATACGAATAATTGGATCTTAGGGGTATGATGGATCTTTAACCTACACGAATGGTCCTCACCATGGTTGATTGAAATGTTAGGATACCCGAGGGCATTTTGGAAGACGTGCCATTCCAAAGACCCTCTTAGGAGATCACTCTTTTAGGAGCTGAAAAAAGAAGTGTACAAAGACCCAAACAACGCAACATACTATACTAAGCTCCTAGACGAAGAAAAGATGAAGGAGATCACGAAACCGAGCTAGACGCACTCCGAGCAGATTTCTGTGTGATCCAAGCACAACAGGTCGTAACCTAAGCTACAGGTAGAATTTCGGATAATCCTTATCAAGAGGAGTGCTAAAATCACAAAAATATAAGCACATGTCAAGTGGACATCAATTCAGGACAAGAAAACATCATAAATCAGTGCAAAAACCTCTGTGCGTCCCATGCAGATTCCAGCGCGTCTCCAGAAGCATGCAGCATGAGTTCAACCACTCCTGAGACACCTAACAGCCACGCCAAATGTCCAGTGCCCAATTGGAGAATCGATAAGGCGCCCAAGGTGAAGATGAAGCCTTCACCACAAGGGCTCACGCACCAACAAAATCTGGAGACGTTGAAGGAAATGAGAGACGAATGCGTAACCGGTTTCATGGAGTGCATAACTGTACCTATGGACAGATCGACCAAAATTTTTGGACAGCACGATCTAGCCCCCAAAATAAGGAGCATCACGACCAAACTTAGGGAGGACATGACAGATTGTGCAAGGAATCCAACCGCTACGCACACTACGACATCGAGGACGTCCACCTAATGCGTAGCACATCTTCGTCAGGCTCGTGACTATAAACAAGCGTTTCTCATGAGGCAACCCGAGCCCCATATCCTTTTAGTTTAATTCGTTTTATATTTTTCAGAATTCGATTCCTATTCTCTTCACATGCATTCACACTACTAGCGACTGCGATGTATTGTTCTCTCTTTTTCAGATTGTGTAACTTTTGTTACAGGTTTTCCACTCTGAAATCATCCACAATAAAGGAGAGATGCATATACCCACCTTCATCAACTCGGTACAGCAAGCACACATCAGGTGCACACGTTCCTATATACTTTATTATTCTTGATTTTTTTGCATGCGAATCCTTCTCTTAGGTTTTGAACATCGGGACGGTGTTCCATTCAAGTCTGGAGGAGGTACTCTTTGAAGTGTCATGATTTTGATTAGGATTAGATTTTGAGTTCTTCGTTTGATTTTAAATTTTATGTTAGTTTCGTTAGGATTAGACGGACAGATATCTATTACGAAAAATTTCGATCTTTAGCCATCTTTATGCAACTTTGTCGAATCGGGAACAAAAGTCTAGGTTTGTTGAAAAATACCTTTTGATGAAGATTAGTAGTCATGCATGAATCCATAGCCTATAGTGGTATTCCACCCCCTAGGTTTCAATCTCAAGTATTTATATCTCCGAGCATACCGTTCATTCTTTGTTTTATTTCGATGGCTATATTTCCATGCACTTACACTCCACTGTTAATAGAATAAGTTCTTTAACTATTTTAGCCTTACATTGATATGAGTGCATAGATATTGATGGTTCAGGTTTAAGTGGTGGGTCGAGGCTGTTTTTCTACGTCCTAAGGGTTAGAGTTGATGCGTAATTATAATAGTTTAATCAAAAGAAAAAAATCTGCAATTGCGCAACCTCTTCACTCTATTAAGGTTACAAGACCTTATGAGAGTGCCAATCGGCAACCTAGGTCTAAGTAGAAGGTTGTCCTCTTCAATTCCGACGTCCTAGAAACCGAGTGCAAATTTTCAAAGAAAAAAATATATGGAAACTGAAAAGAAGAAAAAGAGAATTAAAAAGAAAAAATAATTGTCTTAAGAATGGTATCGCAAATAAGCGTATTAGAATAGGTATAGAGATCAGTTGGATGTTGTCTAGGGGTTAGCGGAATGAACTTAGGATATGTTTAGAAAACATTCGAGGAGGTCGGAAGCAAATCCCATGAGCACATCAACGCCATATATCTAAAGAGTGGTAAGACGTTGGATCAGCCCGCTCATTCGATGTTTGGAAGAGGTGAAGCATCTAGTACAGCAGTGGAAAATGGCAGTAACATTGAAAAGCACAAGAAGAAAAACGAGGAGGAAGAAGAGCCAAAATACGTAAAACTCGAACCAAGATCGCCTCCTTTGTCGTTTCCACAACGTCATTGCAAGAAATTGATAGATCAGCCCACTCCTTCAACGTCTAGTACAACAGTGGAAAAGGACAACAACATTGAAGAGCACAAAAAGAAACCCGAGGAGGCGGAGCCAAAGTATGTAAAACCCGATCCAAGACCGCCTCCTTTGTTGTTTTCCCAACGCCCATGCAAGAAGAATGATGAAGCTCAATTTGCAAAGTTTGTTGAGATGTTGAAGAAGATGCACATTACCATTCCATTACACGAAGCACTAAAGAAGATGCCTTAATATGCCAAGTTCCTCAAAGACCTACTTGCAAACAAGCGAGGTGTGGATACGCAAACCTTCATGGTGACTAATTCGATGCTGCAGTCAAACCTACACAAGAAGATGCACAATCCAGATATATTTGTGATCCCTTGTAAAATAGGTGGTTATGCAATTAACCATGCACTAATCGATGTCGGAGCAAGTGTAAGCGTGCTACCATTGTCGTTATACGAATAATTGGATCTTAGGGGTATGATGGATCTTTAACCTACACGAATGGTCCTCACCATGGTTGATTGAAATGTTAGGATACCCGAGGGCATTTTGGAAGACGTGCCATTCCAAAGACCCTCTTAGGAGATGACTCTCTTAGGAGCTGAAAAAAGAAGTGTACAAAGACCCAAACGACGCAACATACTATACTAAGCTGCTAGACGAAGAAAAGATGAAGGAGATCACGAAACCGAGCTAGACGCACTCCGAGCAGATTTCTATGTGATCCAAGCACAACAGGTCGTAACCTAAGCTAAAGGGAGAATTTCGGATAATCCTTATCAAGAGGAGTGCTAAAATCACAAAAACATAAGCACATGTCAAGTGGACATCAATTCAGGTCAAGAAAACGTCATAAATCAGTGCAAAAACCTCCGCGCGTCCCATGTAGATTCCAGCGCGTCTCGAGAAGCATGCAGCATGAGTTCAACCACTCCTGAGACGCCTAACAGCCACGCCAAATTTCCAGTGCCCAATTGGAGAATCGATAAGGCGCCCAAGGTGAAGATGAAGCCTTCACCACAAGGGCTCACGCGCCAACAAAATCTGGAGACGTTGAAGGAAATGAGAGACGAATGCGTAACCGGTTTCATGGAGTGCATAACTATACCTATGGACAGATCAACCAAAATTTTTGGACAGCACGATCTAGCCCCCAAATTAAGGAGCATCACAACCAAACTTAGGGACGACATGACAGATTGTGCAAGGAATCCAACCGATCCGCACGCTATACCCAATTGAGCACCCTATGCACGGGAGACGCTACGCACACTACGACATTGAGGACGTCCATCTAATGCGTAGCACATCTTTGTCAGGCTCGTGACTATAAACAAGCGCTTCTCGTGAGGCAACCCGAGCCCCATATCCTTTTAGTTTAATTCGTTTTATATTTTTCAGAATTCGATTCCTATTCTCTTCACATGCATTCACACTACTAGCGACTGCGATGTATTGTTCTTTCTTTTTCAGATTGTGTGACTTTTGTTACAGGTTTTCCACTCAGAAATCATCCACAATAAAGGATAGATGCATATACCTAGCTTCATCAACTCGGTATAGCAAGCACACATCAGGTGCACATGTTCCTATATACTTTACTTTTCTCGATTTTTTTGCATGTGAATCCTTCTCTTAGGTTTTGAACACCGGGACGGTATTCCATTCAAGTCTGGAGGAGGTACTCTTTGAAGTGTCATGATTTTGATTAGGATTAGATTTTGAGTTCTTCGTTTGATTTTAAATTTTATGTTAGTTTCGTTAGGATTAGACGGACAGATATCTATTACGAAAAATTTCGATCTTTAGCCATCTTTATGCAACTTTGTCGAATCGGGAACAAAAGTCTAGGTTTGCTGAAAAATACCTTTAGATGAAGATTAGTAGTCATGCATGAATCCATAGCCTATAGTGGTATTCCACCCCCTAGGTTTCAATCTCAAGTATTTATATCTCCGAGCATACCGTTCATTCTTTGTTTTATTTCGATGGCTATATTTCCATGCACTTACACTCCACTGTTAATAGAATATGTTCTTTAACTATTTCAGCCTTACAATGATATGAGTGCATAGATATTGATGGTTCAGGTTTAAGTGGTGGGTCGAGGCTGTTTTTCTACGTCCTAAGGGTTAGAGTTGATGCGTAATTATAATAGTTTAATCAAAAGAAAAAAATCTACAATGGCGCAACCTCTTCACTCTATTAAGGTTACAAGACCTTATGAGAGTGCCATTCGGCAACCTAGGTCTAAGTAGAAGGTTGTCCTCTTCAATTCCGACGTCCTAAAAACCGAGTGCAAATTTTCAAAGAAAAAAATAGAGGTGCCCGACCCAGCACTACTCCTAGCCCGACCGGGATCATGAAACAAAAACTAAACTCAAACGTGTAGCAAGGCTTAGGCATAGGAGAAACCCGAACGGGCTGTAACTTGAGGATGTGCCCGACCGAGCTTACTCTTGTGCACGGTCGGGCATGTTGAACCTGCACGCGCTGATCAAGAAAAGGAAAGATTCAGCAACTTAAAAACTCCAGGAAATTCAAGAGAAAGAATGGAAATAATCATTCTAAGAGGAAAGAAGAAGAAAAGAAAACAAAAGAAAGAGGAAATGAGAAGAAAAGGGGCAAAGTGAAGAGTTTCATTCGGACAGAAACGGAGAGAAACTTACGGCATGGCAGAGTAGAGAGAGCAGAGAGAGAGCATAACGTAAACAAGGATAGAGACGGGGCGCCGAAGCAGGATCGTGGAGGATCTATTGAAGACATCGGTAATAGAATAGCAAGGGATCTCGTTCTTTATCCATGTTGAATATAGTTAACTTTTGTGTTTTATTTTCTAAGTCCATGTCCGAGTAGATCCATAACCATGGGTTAGAGAGTATTGTCAATATGTAATGAATTCTTATTCTTAATGTTGGTTGTTCTTAATATTTTCGTTCTTGCATGCCACTTTAATGAATGATTTTGGTATTTGATTGTTTTTCAGAATGCTTTGTTGTTCTTAATGCTTTCGTTCTTGCATGCCACTTGAATGAATGATTGTAGAAGTCTAATGAATCTATGCCAGGGGATTAGACTTTGATACTTAGCCATGATTTAGGATTTAATCAATTTAGAATCTACACCACGTCGGTTGATTGAATCTAGGGATTAGGAGAGCGGTCTTAATGCATGTAGTGGGTGAGATTACACAATCGGAAGATTGGTCGTACGCATGCTAGGTAGAGGACAAGTCTATTCCAGTCAGTTCCTATATTAGAGCTTAAAATCCTTGAACTGGTGATAATATCTAAGGTCAATGATCATGTTAGAACTTCATGGCATCATCGTGCATCTCTCGAAACCTGTGGTATTTAGTGAATTGAATTTAATCCGTTGATTAGTTAGTTTAGCTTTATTCACATTCTACACACTTATTGATTTTTAGCATCCTATATATTAGTTTACTAGCTTTAGAGTTGCATCAATTCCTTGTGTTCGATCCTGGTACTATACGATCTGTAGTCTTGCAGAAACGTTAGTCTAGGTAATTATTACTTGAGATTAACTACATTCGCTTGATAAGTTAAATCTTGTACAGTAACAGAATGATGTACATCATGTTGATGATGATCCTAAGAATTTTGAGGAAGCGGCACAAAGTTGACTATGAGAAATGGTGGAAAGTCGTGAAATTCGAGATAGAATCTATGAAAGTTAACAAAGTTTGGACTTTGATATAACATTCAATTCCGAGCCAATTGGATGTAAATGAATTTAAAAGAAAGATTGTAGAGTAAATAGAAATTTAGAAAACATTCGTCTAGTTGCCAACGGTATAGTAAAAGAAAAGGAATTGAATATAAAGAAACGTTCTCCCATGTGGCAATGAACAAAACAGTTTTTCTTGCTATAATCGCATATGTGATTATGATAGATTTTCTTTAATAAAGAGCTAAGAGAATAGGTCTATATATCTCAACGTCAGGGTTTCATGTTGCCCTCTATGAGCAATATGGTGTATAAACTACATAAATCCATTTATGGATTAAATCAAACTTCACGGAGTTGGAACATTCATTTGCGCAATGTAGGTTATAAGTTCAAATTTGTTAGATGCAAAGAAGAACATTGTATCTACAAAAACGTTAATGGGAGTATTGTTTTTATATTCCTAGTGTTTTATTTGGATTATTACTAAAATAAAATAGCATATGATCATTACACCACACTAAGATTTAGTTATCTAGACAGTTTTCCATGAAAGAAGCAATCTATATTTTGAGAGTAAATATCTACAGAAATATATTGGGAATGTTTTCCAAACTCTCAAGAAATTTACATAGATACCATTATGAGGTCTAACATAAAAAAATCAAGGGAGACTATCCTAGAACCTAAGAAGAGAGAGAACACATGAGCAGGACCTCATATTCTAGAACAACCAAAGTTACTATATATAGCATAACATGTCAATGACCTAATGTAACATACGTGCTAAGTGTAGCAAGTCGGTATCAAACAGATTTTGATGAAAAACATTGGAAATGGGTTAAACCATTCTTAAGTACTTAAAAATTGTATTGATGACATTTTCATATATTAACTTGGTGTATCTTTGCTTAAGGAACTAATTCCTCTATTATGTAATAGTACCAAAACAATACCTGAAGCGAAGGAACAAAGATCTTATCAAAGATCCAAACATGTTATGTGAAATACCTAGGGATGTCAATTTCAAGCCCGACCCGAATCCGGCCCAAAAAATTACGGGTTTGGGCCAAATATTATAGGCCCATTTTCAATCGGGTCGGGCTCGGGTTTGAAAATTTTTGGCCCGTAAAATTCGGGCCGGGTCGGGCTCGGCCCGCGGGTTGCCCGAGCCCGAAAATGGCCCGCACCCTTAACCCTAATGCTCTCTCTTCCCTCTGTCTCATAAGCTCTCTCCCTCCCCCTACCTCCTCGTCGTGACGTCTCTCTCTCCCTCGTGCATAAGTTATTAATTTGTAATTAAATATTTTTTTGTTTTGTTTATTAATAACTTTTTTTTCTTCTTATATTTTGTGTATTCTTTATGTTGAGAATAGTTTTACTAAGATAGAAATCCCTAAATATTATGTGCTATGATATAACTTATAATATATATTAACTTCATTTGTGTTATTTTCCATTAAAAATTAAAATTAAAAAAATTTAAAAGGATATGAATACAAATAAATTTTTACTTTACACATATATCATATATGTGACACCAAAAAGTGAAAAAGAAAATATCACAAATGTATGTGTGATCCTAATATATGCATGCAAGATCATACCGATATGGATGTGTTGCAGTTCTAGAAGTCTAACACTAAGACATATAGTATTGAGTTAGCGCTTATGGCTTCTGATATCCTAAGTATTCCGATCACCACAGTTGCTTCAGAGTCTTCTTTCAGCGCCGACTCTGTGTGCTCAACAAATACAAAAGTCGTCTCTTACCCTCAAATGTTCAACCTTAATTTTTGTCCGTTCTTGGTTACTTGGTTACGATGAAGAAGGTTAAGTTTATACATTTCAATTCAAATTATCGAGATTATATGATTGTTTATGTTGTTGATTTGGTTTCTTTGATTGACTAATGCGTAAATTCTATATTTAGCGGCCCCGATGGATTTGTCGCCGCGACCCAATAAACATATTGATGGTGAAACCGGAAGAACAAGAGATTCAAGTCAAATTTATTTGTATTTTTGTTTCTTCATTTATGGACTTGTATGGAATAGTTTTAAATCTTTGTTGATGTGTGTTTTAGACTATTAGACAATGATTTGTTTAGCATTTCGGAATTTGTTAACGTGAATTTTGGATTCATATGGATTAATTTAGACGTTTTAGACTTGTTTAATTTTTTTTTTATTTTTTATCCCTTTAGGCCCGAGGCCCGACCCGAGCCCACCCAAAGCCTGTTGGGCCGGGTTTCGGACCGTAAATTTTAGGCCCGTCGTATTCGGACCGGGCTGGCCCGACCTGCAAAAATGCGGACTTTTTTCGGGCTCGGACTGGCCCGGCCCGTATCGCAACCCTAGAAATACCATCTAATTAAAATAAAATCATTTGAGTGTGTCCACATTCAAATCTTAAAAGTGGATAGAAAGGGAAATGCAACAAGGTCAATCACAAAGGCACTTGGATTAAATGAATTTGACAAGCACAAGTTAAAGATTGAACTGAGAACGTGACAATGGATTTAGTTCTATCAATAGTTCAATTGTTGAAGTTGTTTAGAACTAAATATTTCATGTAATGTTTGAATAATCATATATATAAAAGACAGGTTTTTTGAAGCCTTCTCCTTAAACCACGTCAGACACATCAATTTTAAATAACAATTAACTTTTTTTTTTCAGTCAAATTTTACTCTTCTTCTTTTTTTCTTTTTACGTCTCTTCTTCTTCCTCACGACGTTCTAAACCTAACCTCTCACAGATCACCCGCTTCACTTCCTACGACAAGGCCATCAGCTGAAAAATCGTCAACCCGATGGAGTCGACGTTCTCCTCCGTTTCCCACCTCAAAATCTCGACCGAGGCAGGACAACCGACGCCCAAATCAGAATCGGAGGCAAATGGAATCGTGGGCAAACGGAATCGAGGGCAAACGGAATCCAGAGAGCCTACGACACGAACAGCCTTGTCCGACGCCCACATCGGAGACGAAGAACGAATCGGGGGCAAACGGAATCGAGAGAGCCTACGGATTGCGGAGCGCATTCCGTATCAACGACGATGATACCTGGTTGCCCCCTCACCCTTTTACGTCTCTTCCACTTCCTGCTCTCCATCTTCCTTTTGCTTGATTCCGCATTCACATTAAAACAATCTCTTAAATTTCTCTTCAACTTCATTGTATTTTCCCCAAATCATCTCCTTAAGATTAGAATGTGTGATCGGTGATGGCTAGGGCGGCACGGGGATAATGTA
>CM071863.1:29810003-29842395 GCA_036759665.1 Gynandropsis gynandra | reverse complement strand
AGGTATTCTTAAATAATTCATCTTAAAATTGCATTTTTCTTTTGCAGAAAAATTGTCTAAGCTTTCTTCTCTGATTTTAATACTCCAATGGTCCAAATAATTATGTTAGGTTCGATACCTTACAAACCCTTCTCAAATAAGTTATTCATGTCATTAGCTGTGGATACGAGGACACATCAATGTGGGGAACTGAGGTTCTTTCTGATATTGTTCTAGATTTCAATTCAATTTACGTTAGCCACCATAAGAACAAAAATAAAATCATCATCCCGCGCATCGCTAGGTGAATGTTTAATTATACAACACTTAATAAAACACAATTTAATTATCACAAAACCGCACAATACGCGAGTATTATCTAGATTTTGATTAACGGTATCACACGAAAAACTCCAGTGCAATCACTACCTCCAACAGGTTACGTTTTACAATTTCAATGATATTATAAATAAATGACATTGTTAGTTTACATTACATCTTACAAATCTATTGTTTGAACTTTTACATTGAAAATTAGAATTTGTACGTTTGTATTGAACGGTCCATATATCAAATTTCATGACAATTTCAATTAATAAATTATATATAATGTTTCAGAAATATACAATGTAATTATTACAAAACCGCGCAACGCGCGGGTATCATCTAGTTTCATCAATAATATTACATTTGTTTATCAATCTAATGATATATATATATATCAGAAACATATATTATGATAGATTCCATGATAAATTTTAGAAATGTGTCATGCCATCATTATTGGGAACTCTAATCGAATACAAAAGCCATGTTGAACCTGCGTTAAACCAACGTGGGAGTAACTTTGAAAACTATTCTCAATGTAAGATGCATTGGCCTCAACGTATTTTTCTCTATATATCTTTTTAGTGTTGTTTCTTAAAACTCATTATTTATAAGGGCTCGGGAATACAAAGAGTTTATTACGTTATACTACCACAATAACACCGTAATGATATCATACAATTTAATAACATTAAAATTGCACAATTTATCATATTAATTCCTCGTGATGACACATTTCTAAAATGATAAATGTGTCATCATATTAATTCCATGATAACATTAATATTATTTTTTTGTTTTGTATAATTTTATTACCACATAATTTGCCAACCAACGATGTATTTTAAAAAGGAATTCTTGTTTTTTAGTTATTCTCATATATGGTCCAAATCATTGGAAAAAATTTTGATATATTTTTTGAATCATTGATTAATGAGTTGAATTATTTGAAGGAAAACAGTGTCGAAACATATGATGGTACAACTAAATAAAATTTACACATGAAAACTCGTGTTCTTCTTGAAAATAAGTGGTTTTCCTTCTTATGAGATGGTGTGTGGTTCACACACACTATTCTTTCATTTTTGTTGTATAGATAATACAAATTTATTTATATTAAACATGGTAAAAAATTGTGTTGGTTTTATTGTCATATTTGTTTTGTTTTGTTAAAACATCCTTTGAGATAAATAAAAGAAAATTTAAGAAAAATAAGGCTTTGGATAAACATGCAACATGCATGTTGATGAAAGATGAGATAATATTTTGACCAATTAGATGCTATTAATGGGTTACAAAAGACCGTTGATTATGGTGGAAAATGGCATAATACATATATGTTAATTACAAAAATATTTACAAGTGTGTGTATTTTTATGATGAGGCACGAGGGAACAATCTATCTTTGATGGATGAAGATTTAATGACGACAAAAGAACATACATATGCACTATGACTGCAAAACTATGTAAGAATTGATCACATGGTGAGTTTTCAGTTACGTAAATATTTTAAACATTGACACTAGCCATAAATATTTATTTCCCAGTTAACATTGCAGCACAAGCTATATTTCTTCATATGCATGGTTGAACGACATAATACGACCTCCTATAATAATAGTCAAATGTTGGCTTATTATATTTTCTCGTGGCTACACGTTTCACACACTTAGTCATTGTTTAGGAAGAATGACAAGTAATAATGGTTTTTGTGTAAAAGATGTTAATTATTGTGATTTATCAAAACTAATGGCTTTCACAATATTATTAAGGATATTTTTGTTAGTTGAGTATAAAGGATTTTTTAACTAAAGTTGATACTTTTTAATTATGATTGGTTTGATTTGAAGATCAAGAAAGAAATTGGAAGAAATAAGAGTGGAGGTTACAATGTCTAGACAGCAAGTCGGTTTTGAAATATGATCTTCATTCTATCATTGAAAGCCGACAATATGGTTTTATTTACATATTTGAACACAAAAAGACAACATACGAATTGGAGTGTGGTTGTTAAAGGTTATTTGTGATGTATAATTTTACTTGATGACAAGGTTACGAAGGATAATCCAATGCAAGAAAAACAAAGAGTCATTAGCTAAACACAATGACATATCATTATTACATATCAAAAAACGTGCACCTCCAAACAAGTCAGATGTAACATCGGATGAAGAAACCAAAGATGCTGAAAAAGGCAATGATATAGAAGATTAGTGTGGAAGATAATTGCTATATTTATTTATTAACAAAATTGTGTTAACCATATATTGCAATGCCACCACGTTTCTACCCGTAACGTGCTCATCACGTTATTTATTTGGAAAACACTAAAAGCATTTAATTCCATCATTCAATGCAAACACAGTTTCATTAAAACATGGTTTCCGAGACAGGCAATGCGATTGCATTTGAAATTTTAATCACTTTGCATTGCCTAGCATGATACGGTGTCTCGTCATGATTAAGATCTCGTTGTAATGCAATTGTGTGGACCGTTCTAATGACTTTGCAATGTAATTGCTTTGGTCTTATTCATGTACTACACATTTTAAGGAGAAAAAGGTCGAGATCGTGGTGCAAAAGGAATAAATTATGACGCTCAATACAAATCTCGTTGATCTCGAATCAGTAATAGAGATTTTGCACCCATCGATATCGAATTTCGACGCATCCACACCTGTATCTGTATCTTCATCTTCATCATCACTACAAATCAATATTACGAGATTAGAAGAATTTTTCAACAAATTGTCCATTCAATTAATATTTTTTATTTTTTAATAATATTTTTTATTTAGAATTTCAAAATATTTAAAGAAAATTAACTATACCAATGCAATCATTATTGGAATAGTGTTGTATAGTCAAATGTCATGTCCGTTACATCCGGTGGTGATAATTTTCTAATTCTAATGTGTATATCTGCATCGAATCATTTTAGGAAGTTGTAACCCTATTAGCGTAAGAACTGTAGCTCCTTCAGAAACGCTAATGCGCGTAATATTTTTGTAACAAAGGGTAATACAAAGTCTTTCTACCCGTGGGGAAAATTATTGAAACATCATTGTCAACCCTATCGTCGCTGACGTTATTCATGCACTGACATTGATCCCACATCGATATTAGCATGTTATATAATGTATACATTGCGTTGCTATTTTTAATGCAAATGCAATGCTCATCATCTACCAATAGTGCCTTATTTAACACTATGGTTGTGTTTGAGTAGCATTGAAAACTGTTTTTCGAAACTCAATTGGTTCCAATGCTAAGTTGTATTGGTATTTTGTGTTTTTTGTGGTGTGGAGGCTTTATCAAAGCTCACATCTTGCAGCTATAATTAGGTATGTAGATTCAAACTATAGAATATGTTTATTGTAAACAAATTTGTAAACTCCATGAATACAAAGTACATCTCAAATATAGTTGACAGAATAAGATTTTGTGTTTTCTCTGAATACAAATAAAAACCATTTTATTGTGTTATTGTACCGAGGAACAAATTCAAAAGATCAATAAACTAACCTCTATTCATGGTTAGGAGAAATGCAGCAGAGATGATCTTCTAATTCTACTTGTTATACCAAATCATGCAAATCGATGAGATGTCTATATGAGGAGATAATCGTTGTTTTGTTGCTTTTCCGAATAAGAAAAATATTCTATATGGTGAAAAACGCTAAAATCTCATTTATATATATATAAAACAAGGACCATAACCAAGAGTTAACCGGTTAATTATCCGGTTCTCAATCTTGTTGTTTAATTCCGCCCATCATGGAATTTCACGATATAACCAAAGGTCTCTACACATATAACTTTTCACACTTAATTTAATATCAAACTCCAATAATGTAAAAACGAATCCGATTACTTTAAATTTGAACTAAACCGAAACTACAAAACCATATTTCATAATTATACATGTACTGTCCACATGAGATACCAAAAAAATCTTACAATACTCCCACTTGGACCGTATATGTTACCATAATAACTATAGAATAACCTTAAGAACACTCATAACTATTTTTCATTGAAAATGATATTGATAACAATCGCGTCCATCAACTCCACTAATGTAAAACCATAGGGATTTCACTAAAATTCAATACAGCTAGACTCACAAATGATCACAGACACCAATATTAAAGAATGACATACACCTAAATATGGATATGTAGCATGGAAATTTTACGTAAAGTGATCAATACGTGTCTTTTTCCAACTTGTCGTACCTTATTGAGATCAACATAAAAAATACATCGTGGAAACTGAAACTGAAATTGGATAGTTCTAGAACATTGTATTAAACCGAATAAGTGTACCACGCTACATTAAGAAAGGAAACCAAATAGATACAAAATTCCAACTAAACCATAATATCGTCATGAGAGACAATACCCATACGCGTGGTATGCTCATGAAAGACTTTCGGTATGACACCCTTAGTTAGGTGATACGTAATCATGGAGCCTACCTATATGTTATGTCAAAATAACTACACTTTGTATCCTCTCATGAACAACAAGATACTTGATATCGATGTGCTTCGAATTCCTAGTACTCTTATTGTATTTAGAGTATAACACTACATAACGATTGTCACAATAAACCTTCAGTGGTTTCTCCACACCTACCATGACACGTAGATCGGTGACAAAGTTCCACAGCCATAAAGCATAATTAGATGCCTCAAAACAAGCTACATATTTTGTTTCCATTTTGGATGAAGCCATGAGTTTTGGGTTGGCACTGCACAAAGAAATATCTCCACATGCGAGAAGTAATACATAGCCTAAAGTGGATCAAAGAGTATTGAGGCTCCCAGCATAGTCTGAATCTGAATAACCAATGATCTCAAGCTGGTCTCACCATCTATACACGAGCATATAATCCTTTGTTTTCAGGAGATATTGCATCACTCGTTTGGTTGATTTCCAATGATCAATCCCGAGTTTACTTAAGTATCTTCCTAGATTGCTAACAATTTATATCATATCAGGTCGTGTGTAAATGTGTGCATACATTTGACTCGGTACAACCGAAACATAAGGAATCTTCCTTATTTCCTGAATCTTCGATTCATATTATGGGCACTGCCTAAAGCTGAATTTATCACCCTTAGAAATAGGGTTATTTATATGTTTCCATCCATTCATGTCAGACCGCTTTATAACTTTATCGATGTAACTCTTTTATGATAAACCTAATATACCGCGAGAGTAGTCTCAGTGTACTTTTATACCCAATACAAAAGATGCATCACCAAGATTTTTAATCTCGAATTGCTCTGAGAGAAAACTCTTAGCTTCGCGCATGAAGTTTACATCGTTACCAACAATAAGGATATCATTAACATAAAGGATTTATCAATATAAATTCTCTCCCACTGATCTTATGGTATAAACAATCATCTACCTGATTCACCTCAAACTATATGAGATTATTACACGGTGAAATTTGTGATACCATTGACGAGACACTTGCTTTAAACCATAGATGGATTTCCTTATTTGCAAATCATTTTGTTAGGATCTTTGACCTCAAAGTATTCTCGTTCCACCATATAAATTGTTTCCTCAATGTCTACATTGAGAACGTTGTTTTTACATCCATCTAATGCAGCTCTAAATCATAATGACTTGTTAGTGCCTTCAAGACTCTAAAAGAGTCTTTCGATGAAACAGGTGCGAGTCTCTGTTTATAATCTATGCCTTCATTTTGATTAAATCCTTTAGCCACTATACGTGCCTTATACCTTTCCACATTTTCTTTTGAATCTCGTTTGGTTTTAAAAATCCATTTGCATCCAACGAATATCGTATTTTCAAGCAACAGAACAAGATCCTAAACGTCATTGTCTTTCATGAACTTTAACTTTTTTTCATGGCATTATTCCACTTTTTAGAGTTGACACTTTGGATAGCTTGACAGACGGTAACCAGATCCTCTTTTGTCAACCCAATGTAATCCTAATGTTCTTGGAGAAAGACTATATAGTCATTAGAGCATTTCTCCATTCTTTAGTGGATCTACGTGGCAAAATTTCTGGATGTAGACATTCTTGAGGTTTATAAACTTGTTCATCATGGACGTTTGGAGTGACATTTGGAGTTTCCTCATTTGTAGCTCAAATAATATTTGGAACATGTTCATTATCATTGTTAGGTACAAAAATTGGAATTGGAATCATCATCTCCTGTGAAACAGAAGTTTCATCTTTTTTCTCTCAAAAACAAAGTATTTAAACTCATCATTCTTTTTTTCAAGTTCAATATCCTCAAAGAATGCGGTTACTCCCGTCTTAAATATCACCTTTATTGTGGGATCATAAAATTTATACCCCTTAGACCTTCTTGAGTAACCAACAAAGTAACAACTTACAATTTTTTTAGTCCAACTTCTTTTCATCTGGTTGATATAATCGAGCCTTTACAAGAAATCCCCAAATGTGAAAATGCTTTAAGATAGGACGCTTACCCATCCATAACTCATAACGTGTCTTTCTTGGTTCTTTGGTTGGTATTTTATGTAGGATAAAAACATGTGTCTTTAATGCCTCATTCCACAGTGATTTTGGAAGAGTAGAGAACGATATCATACTTCTCACCATTTTCTGAAGTGTTCAATTTCATCTCTCCTCAACACCATTCATGATAGGAGTATCTATCATTGTATTGGAGGAAAATTCCACACTCCTCGAGGTATTTGGTAAATGGTACTAGACGTTGTTCAAATGATCCATCGTTTCTACCGTAGTATTCACCACCATGATCAAATTGATCGATCTTAACGCGTTTATTAAGTTGAAGTTCAACCTCAGCCTTAAACGCTTTGAAAAATATCCAAAACCTCTGACTTCTCATGAACTAGATAAAGGTAACCATATAGACTATAATCATTTATGAATGATAAAAAGTAACGTTGACCATTCTAAGAAGCCATAGGAAACGGTCCACATACATTCTTATGTATCAATTCCAAACTCTCTGAAGTTTGATATGTACATTTAGCTGCTTTGTTCATTTGTTTCCTTTGATACAATTAATACAATGGCCAAAATCCGAAAAATCAAGAACTTTAATAATTCCATCTGATACTAAAAGTTCCATACTTGGTTTCAAGATATCGCCTAATCATTTATACTATAAAATACTGGAATTTTCATTCATCAATTTATGCTTCACACTCATGAACCAATATGCAGGATTTCATTATATGAAGGGATGATATCGAGCATATAAAGATTAACCGACATAGATAAAGAAACAATTCCAATCATAACCAAATGAAATGAGAGGGTAAACTTAAGGTTTCCGAATGAACAAGAAAATCCCAATTTTTCAAAAACAAAAACCGAAAGTAAGTTCTGCCTATAAGATGATATTATAAAAACACCCTTCAAATCCAAAACTTGGTTAGTCTTCATCAAAAGTCTAAAATACCTGATAGCTTCTACTTCCTCCCTTAGACTGTCACCTATATAGATGTATCGGTAACAGAGACAACCTTGCATAGAAATAATTTTGTGAGTGGTAGCACTTGAATAAACCCACCAAGTATTATTTGGCACTAAAGCTAAATTGACCTTAGAACAAACCAAAATGAGAGTTAAAACCTTATTTCCACGCCAAGTATGATACTTCGTGCGATATTTCCTTATTTGGCCAGTCTTCTCACAAAAGAAACATTTTTGAACCTTAGTATGATCTGTATTTTTTTCTTTTGCACATGAATTTGTCCCCTGTAAGCAACTTCATAACCTTTCTTTCTTTTTCCAATCTTGTCCTTTGAGATGGTAATGACAAAAGTACTTTGTGTCTTCTCATGCCTCAGTCTCTCCTCCTCGTACACACAGTAAGAAATGAGCTCATCAAGAGTCCATTTCTCCCTCTAACTGTTATAGTTTACCGTAAAATGATTGAATTGTGTAGGGATTAAAATCATGCACACAAGGACATCATCAGACAACTCAAGTCCAAGTTCATTTAACTTTGAGGTATTGTTCGACATCTTCATAATGTACTCTCTTATATTCTTGTTGCCTTTATATCTCACAGAGACAGTTTTTGCTAGAAACGTAATTGTTTTAGTTTGGCAAAGCATTTCTCCAAGGCATCGAGAGATTCTTTAACCAAAGAAATTTCATAGGCACAATGCCCCTAAAAACTAAAGAAATAGAATGATTGATGATCATTAAATATGTGTGGATTGAGTTCTCCCAAAGCTCAAGTTTCTTATAGTTATCAACAGAACTCGAATCCGAAATAATAGGACGATCCTCCCTAATCTCAATATTATTAAGGATATTTTATAGGTTTAGTATAAAGGATTTTTTAACTAAAGTTTATACTTTTTAATTAAGATTGGTTTGATTTGAAGATCGAGAAAGAAACTGGGAGAAATAAAAAGTGGAGATTACGATGTTTAGACATCAAGTCGGTTTTAAAATATGATCTTCATCCTATCATCAAGAGCCGACAATATGGTGTTATTTACATATTTGAACACAAAAAGACAACATACGAATTGGAATGTGGTTGTTAAAGTTTATCCGAGATGTACAATTCTACTTAATAACAAGGTTACAAAGGATAACCCAATCCAGAAAAGAACAAAAGAGTCATTAGCTAAACTCAATGACAAAACATTGTTACGTATCAAAAAACGTGCACCTCCAAAAAAGTTAGATATAATATCGGATGAAGAAACCAAGGATGCTGAAGAAGGCAATGATGTAGAAGAGTATGTGAAGATGTAGAATATAATTGTTATGAGTAATGTATTTGGAAAAAATTAGAATAGTAAAGCTTATTTTTATCTTTTTATTTATTTATTAAGACAATTATGTTAACTGGATATTGCAATGCCACCGCGTTTTTATTGATAACGTGCTCATCATGTGTCTCGTCATGATTACGATCTCATTGTATCGCAATTGTGTGGACCGTTCTAATGACTTTGCAACGCAATTGCTTTTGGTCTTATTCATGTACCACTAATTTTGAGGAGAAAAGGTCGAGATCGCGTTGCAAAAGGAATAATTGTGACGCTAAAAAAAATCTCGCTGATCTCGAATCAGTAATAGAGATTTTGCATCCATTGTTATCGCATTTCAATGCACCCGCACCTGCATTTGTATCTTCGTCTTCATCATCACTACAAATCAATTAATATTTTTTATTTTTTTAATAATTTTTTTATTTAATATTTCTAAGTATTTAAAGAAAAATCACTATACCAAGGCAATCAATGTTGGAATAGTGTTGTCCAGTCAAATGCCATCCCCGTTACGTCTCGTGGTGACAATTTTCTAGATATTCTAATGTGTATATCTGCATCGGACTGTTTTAGGAAGTTACAACCCTATCAGCGTAAGAACTATATAGCTCCTTCGAAAACGCTAATGCACATAATATTTCTTTATCAAAAGGTAACACAAAGTCTTGCTAACCCTTGGAAAAATTATTGAAACATCATTGTCAACCCTATCATCGCTAATGTTATTCATGCACCGACAATTATCCCACATCGATATTAGCATGCTATATAATGTATACATTGCATTGCTATTTCTAATGCAAATGCAATGCTCAACATCTACCAATAGTGCCTTATTTAACACTATGGTTGCGTTGGAGTAGCATTGAAAACTGTTTTTCGAAACCCAAATTTGGTTGGTTCCAACACTAAGTTGCATTGGTATTTTTGTGTGTTTTTTTTTTTTTGTAGTGTGGAGACTTTATCGAAGCTCACATCTTGCAGCTATAATTAGGTATGTAGATTCGAACTATAGAATATGTTTATTGTAAACAAATTTGTAAACTCCATGAATACGAAGTAGATCTCAAATAAAGTTGTTAGAATAAGATGTGTTTTCTCTGAATACAAATAAAAACCATTTTTATTGTGTTATTATACCGAGAAACAAATTCAAAAGATCTAAACTAACTTCTATCATGGTTAGGAGAAACGCAGCAAAGATGATCTTCTGGTTTTACGTGTTATACCAAATCATGCAAATCGATGGGATGTTTACAAGAAGAGATAATCTTTGTTTTGGTGCTTTTTGAATGAGAAAAATATTCTCTATGGTGAAAAAAACCCTAAAATCTTATTTATATACATGTAAACCAAGGACCATAACTTAGAGTTAACCGGTTAATAATCCGGTTCTCAATCATGTCGTTTAATTCCGCCCATCATGGCATTTCATGACATAACCAAAGGTCCCTACACATGTAACTTTCTATAGTTAATTTAATATTGAATTCCAATCATGTAAAAACTCTAATCCGATCATGTTTAATTTGGAATAAACTGAAATGACAAAACCATATTCCATTATTATACATGTACTATCCGCATGAGATACATAAAAAAAATCTTACAATACTCCCACTTGGACCGTATATATTACCATAATAACTATGGAATAACCTTAAAAGCACTCATAACTATTTTCATTGAAAATGATATTGGTAACAATCGCGTCCATCAATTACACTAATGTAGAACCAAAGAGATTTAGCTAAAATTTAATACAACTAGACCCACAAATGATCACAAACACCAATACTAAAGAATGACATACACCTAAATATGGATGTGTAGCATGAAAATTTGACGTAAAGTGATCGATACATGTCTATTTCCAACTGTTTATACCTTATCGAAATCAACATAAAAACATCGTGGAAACTTAAATTGAAATTGGATAGTTCTAGAACATTGCATTAGACTGAATAAGTATACCACGCTATATTAAAAAAGGAAACCAAATCGATACAAAACTCCCACTAAACCATAATATTGGCAAGAGAGACAATATCCATATACGTGGAATGCTCATGAAAGACTTTAGGTATGACACCCTTAGTTAGCGGATACTTAATTATGGAGCCTACCTATATGCTATGTTGAAATAACCACACTCTGTATCCTCTCATGAACAACAAGATACTTGATATCGATGTGCTTCGAATTCCTAGTACTCTTATTGTTGTTAGAGTATAACACTATAGAACGATTGTCACAATAAACCTTTAGCGGTTTCTCCACGCCTGCCATGATACGTAGACCTGTGACAAAATCCCACAGCCATAAAGCCTAATTAGATGCCTCAAAACATGCTACATATTTTGCTTTCATTGTGGATGAAGCTACGAGCCTTTGGTTGGCACTGCACAAGAAATATCTCCACATGTGAGAAGGAATACAAAGCCTGAAGTGGATCGAAGAGTACTTAGGCTCCCATTATAATCCGAATCCGAATAACCAATGGAATTGGAATTGGAATCATCATCTCCTCTAAAAAAATATTTGGAACATGTTCATTATCATTGTTAGGTATAACAATTGGAATTGGAATCATCATTTCTTGTGAAATAGAAGCTTCATCCTCTCCAAAACAAAGTATTTAAACACATCATTCCTTTTTTCAAGTTCAATATCCTCAAAGAATGAGGCTACTCTTGTCTCAAATATCACCATTATTGCAGGATCATAAAATGTATACCCCTTAGACCTTTCTGAGTAACCAACAAAGTAACAACTTACGATTTTCAGTCCCATTTCTTTTCATTTAGGCGATATAATCGAGCCTCTGCATGATATCCCCAAATGTGAAAATGTTTTAAGATAGGACTCTTATCCATCCATAACTCATAAGGTGTCTTTGTTGTTGCTTTGGTTGGTACTCTATTTAGGATACAAACCGGTGTCTTTAATGCCTCATCCCACAGTGATTTTGGAAGAATAGAGAACGATATCATACTTCTCACCATTTCCTGAAGTGTTCGGTTTCGTCTCTCCACAATACCATTCATGCTAGGAGTATCTATCATTGTATATTGGGTGAAAATTCTACACTCCTAGTGATATTTGGTAAATGGTACTAGACGTTGTTCAACTGATCTATCGTTTCTATCGTAGTATTCACCACCACGTCAGATCGATCGCCTTTAACGCGTTTATTAAGTTGAAGTTCAACCTCAGTCTTAAACGCTTTGAAATTATCAAAAACCTCTGACTTTTCATGCGATAAAGGTAACCATATCGACTATAATCATCTATGAATGATACAAAGTAACATTGACCATTCTAAGAAGCCATAGAAAACGGCCCACATACATCCGTATGTATCAATTCCAAAATCAATTCCAAAATCTCTGAAGTTTGATATGTACATTTAGTTGCTTTATTCATTTGTTTCCCCTTGATACAATCAATACAATGGCCAAAATCTGAAAAATCAAGAATTTTAATAATTCCATTTGATACTAAAAGCTTTATTCTAGGTTTCAAGATCGCCTAATTGTTTATACCATAAAACGCCAGAATTTTCATTCATCAATTTACGCTTCACTCATGAACCAGCATGCATGATTTTATTATATGAAGGGATGATATTGAGCATATAAAGATGATCTGAAATAGATAAAGAACAAGTTCCAATCATAACCAAATGAATTGAGAGGGTAGACTTAAGGTTTCCGAATGAACAAGAAAATCCCAATTTTTTCAAAACATATACCGAAAGTAAGTTTGGCCTAAAAGATGATATTATAAAAACACCCTCCAAATCCAAAAAATTGGTCAGTCTTCATTAAAAGTCTAAAATACGTGATAGCTTCTACTTCCACCCTTAGAACGTAACCTATATAGATGTATCGGTAATGGAGACAACCCTGCATAGAAATAATTTCATGAGTTGTAGCACTTGAATAAACCCGCCAATTATTATTAGGCACTGAAGCTAAATTGATCTTAAAACAAACCAAAATGAGAGTCAAAGCCTTATTTGCATGCCAAGAATGATATTTCGTGCAATATTTCCTTATGTGACCAGTCTTCTGACAAAAGAAACATTTTTTAACCTTAGCATGATCTGTATTTTGTTTCTTTTGCACATGAACTAGTCCCGAGTAAGCAATTTCATAACCTTTCTTTCTTTGTTCGGTCTTATCCTTTGAGGTGGTAATCACAAATGTACTTTGTGTCTTCTCATGCCTTAGTCTCTCCTCCTCTTTGTGTCTTCTCATGCCTTAGTCTCTCCTCCTCTTGCATACATTGAGAAATGAGCTCATCAAGAGTCCATTTCTCCCTCTAACAGTTACATCTTACCTTAAAAGGATTGAATTGTATAAGGAGAGAGATTAAAATCATGCACACAAGGACATCATCAGACAACTCAAGTCCAAGTTCATTTAAGTGTGAGGTATTGTTCGACATCTTCATAATTCACTCTCTTATTTTCTCGTTGATTTATATCTCACAGAGACAAGTTCAGCTAGAAGCGTAATTGTTTCAGCTTTGTCATTTTTGGCAAAGCGTTTTTCCAAGGAATCGAGAGATTCCTTAACCAAAGAAACTTCATAGGCACAACACCCCTAAAAAGTAAAGGAATAGAATGTGTGATGATCATTAAACACGTGCGATTTGAGTTGTCCCAGCGCTCAAGTTTGTTACGGTTCTCAAGAGAAATCGAATCTGAAATTATAGGACGATCCTCTCTAATCGCAAGGTCAAGACACATCAAAGCAAGAACAGTCAATAAGTTTTCTTTTCACTCCAAGAAATTCGACCCACTCAACATATGGATTGAACTGAAGTTGGCGGAGATACTTGAAGCAAATTGTGTAACTGAAAGAAAACAAAATAATGAAAAGCTCGTGTTAGACCATCATTCAACAACAACTTTATTGAATGATAACACAATATTAAATTTTCGTAAGAAACCACATGTGCAACATCAAGAGCTTAGCATTTGGACATTAACCTTGATTTGCAATAAGTGGTTCATCGCATTAAATAAATAATGCAAATTAAACATCTAATGTGATGGTTAACCATTAGGCATATCTATCACATTTATGTCATACCGAAAATAAGAACCAATTATTTAATGCACACGCGAGTACAACACTGCCAAACCACGATTAATCTTTGGGTTTATCGAAATTCGCATGTATCGTATTTGTGAAGCCTTTTTAATGTATTCGACATAATCATTTTCTCAAGAAAGCCCAGTTAGGTGGGATGTTGAGAAATCTAATTAAATCTTGTACATTAATCAAAAGACTATGATTTTACATTTAATTATATTTAATTGCATAATGAATCTCATTTTAATATTTTAATTGTAATTGGACTTTTAATTGTATTTTAAAATAGCATAACACAAATTGTTATTATTAAATCACGTTCAAAAATAACACCCAAACATAACGAAGACATGGGAATTTATGTTTCTATGTTCTGTGTAATCATCGAAAGATACTGTAAGACCAAATATATATGTTATCAAAATAAAATAACCATAAATATTATTCAATTATGATAATATTTTAATTATGTCAAATCCAAATAACATAATTTAAATTGTATATGTAACGGATGCAATTTCATATGATAAATTTTAAAATTATATCACTTTCAAAACACATAACATATATCATAAGAGTATGATAATAAAAACACCAAAATTCCAACAATATAATGGTGTTTTATCAAACTTTTTATATAAAAAATATATTTTAATCTTTATTTTTGACATTCTAGATTGAACCATATAATCTAGAATGCAAAATAAATATATAACTAAAATTTAATTTTCTAAATCTTCTCGCTATAAACACAATAGATCGGTTGTGATACCATTGAAGAATTCGTATTTTATCTGAATACAGAGAACATCATTTCTACTATATTATTATACTGAAAAACAAAATCAAAATATCAATAACTTAACATGTTTCACGGTTAGGAGAAACACAACGGAGATGATCTTTTGATTCTACCAAATCATACAAATTGATGGATGTCTATAGGAGAACATAATCTTTGTTTGTTGTTTTCTGAATGAGAAATTATTTTATGCGGTGAAAATAAAATATGCTAAAGTCTCTTTTATATACACATGAACTAAGAACCATTTACTCAATTCTCAATCGTGTCGTTTAATTTCGTTCATCATGGAATTTCACGATGTAACCAAATGTCTCTATACATATAACATTCCACATTTAATTCAATATCGAAGTCTAATCATGTAAAACCGAATCCGATCACATTTAATTTGGACTAAACCGAAATGATAAAACCATATTTCATAATTATACATGTACGATCCGCACGAGATACTAAAAAATTTTACAAGAATTTGTTTCTGTTGTGTGACAACAAGCCTATAGCTTCCTCAGATGAGTTTATGCGAACTAAACTTGACAGATTTAGTAGAGATAAGGCTGCTGCAACTCGACGATACTGCCGCAAGCAAATTCCTGCAGCTTTGGTTCTGAAGCTCTTCCAATTCGCGGATGTGTTTCTCTTTGTATAACCTTTAGGCAGGTAAACTTTAGGTTGGTAATCTGTTAGAGCCGTGTACATTCTGATTCTAATGTGTATGAAACTTTAACGTTGGTAATTTGTAATGGCTTTCAGAAACCCTTCTCTTTAGCAATTGAATCAACTTCTCTTCTCAAACTTGGATAGAACAAATATGCCTTCCGAATCCATAGCATGGAAAAAATCATGGAAAAAGGCCGTGTTATTCAAAATGGGTTGACAGGAAAAACGAAACTTTTGTTAAGTTTATCGAACAAAGACTGGTTCAATTACTGACGAGAACATCAAACGAAACTAAAGATAATTGGAGACCAAGAGAAAATAAGAGCAAAAACCTTGGACTGTGTCGGGTTTCTGAAACGAAGCAGACGAAGCCATCGCTCGAACAACAAGGCGAGGATTCATGAATGGTTAAACTTCAAGAAGTCATTCCGTTATTCTTTCAGGAATGATCTAACAAAAAATAAGAACAAGAAAAGAAAAGAAAGAAAATCTCAGTCTACGTAGGGCAATTTTCCAGAATATGACACGTGGCATCATCCGAAAGCGAGTAGAGGTTTGGATCTCTAGTAGCCACGTCAAACTTAATCCATGGATGAGGTTGATGATGTTTGCCCTTACGTCAACGTACCATTTCAAGGCAAGAGATGACGTCACTGGATCATCTAAAACTTGGTTTTTATTTTGAGAAGGTTCCAAAAGAAAGATGCTTTTTTTGAAGCGACAACGGCTTGAAACTAAGAATAGATGATGGTCCCTTCCGATGGCAGACGACGCCGTGTGGGAGCCGACGCCATCCTCTGCCACTTCTCTTTGGTGGTCCTTTTGATTTGAAGAGAGAGATAAGTGTTCTATGTACGTAACACTTTAATGCATTATTCATTGGTCAATTTTGAAGACCCTAATGTGGTGGGGATTTAAGTTTTAAAGGATTGGGATCTTTTACATTGCTGTAAGAGTTTTATAATCTAATGATGGTCCTATCGTGGGACAGATCTACCATCACAAGAAAAATTAATCGTTGCTACACATTTTTTTAATTAAAACAATGTAAGAAAAATTTCGAAAACTAAGATTTGCGACGGATTGCTACAAAAATATGTACGTTGCTCCATACTTGCCTTACGCGTCTTAAGCCATAAACTCCATGGCAAAACAGAAAATGTGCACAAACGCGAATTACAACAGAAAATGTATTGTGATTGAATTTTTATGAAAAAATTAAATTTATAAAATTTTAAAATTTGCAGTGGCACAATGTAGCCGTTTTTTTAATAATCTTTGTTAAATCCTTTTTGCAACAAATTTTTTTTCTTTTCCTTTCTTTTTATTTTTTTGCAAAACATCCCAATTTGTAGTAATGCGGTATTTTCTATTGCAAATTGCAGTTTTCTAGTTTTAAATAGCATAATTACAAACCAAGAGAGATAAAACCTTGTACATTACAAATATTCATTGCATTCTCGACCGAAAAATATGTTGGAAACATCCAAAAATCTGTTAAAATTTTGTTTTTAGTAGATTTAAATAGTTGATATTAGGGTATTGAAAAATAAATATTTTTAAAGTCACTACAATATATTTTTAACAGTGAATCAATTATAGTTATCGGTTGATAAAAATGATTGGTCATAACGAAAATATTCATATATACATTGTTTCTTCGTATCTAACAAATTAAAAAAATGTGCATCATTGTTTGGTGCATCTTCTTCCTTTGTTCACTCGTAAACACGGAGAATTGTGTCATTGACCATTTTAACATATGGATTTAGAGATATTGTTTCTTCAATATCATCATTCTTTGATTTCGTCAAAAAATCGTCAATTTCATGAGACGTGAAGTATTTGTTGTCGGAAAGATCAAAGTATCTCTTGAATGAGGTACTTAAAATTCTTATATTTTTTACACAAACGTAACATATTGTGTTACGTATGATTCATGAACTGATCTAATCCTTATAGGAGCTCTTGGGTAATCTCATTTGTTATTAGATATTTCATTTGATTCATCCATTGTTTATATACGTATTTGAAGAATATAAGACATGTTCTTAAAGTAAATCTAGAATATATCGAAAATATTTATCGGTAACGAGTGATAAACAAGCTTCTTAGTATAACAAACACGTTTTTAAATGATCATCCGTTGAAAATTTAAATAGATGATCCATTAAAAAGTAATCATAAAATCAATATGGTGTGGTTTCAAAAGTCAAATATAACGTAAAACTTTAACTGGACGATCATTGAAATATCGTTTAACATATCAATGATTATTAACGAAAAAATTTCATTTGTCATTATTTGTTAGTTTCCGATAAAATTTTGCAAAATAGTGACAGTGTATAAAGGTTTATACATTACACATCTAAAAGAAACTCTCACGGTAAGTAAAACAAAAAACAAGAGAATGAGAAAGAAAGAGGACAAGAGCAAAAATGTTGGAATGTTTTTGCCTTTTGGGTGAAGTTTAGGGACGCCATTTTTCATGTCAACTTCAATGCTAAAAGTTTGGCAAAACCTTTAGAATGCCAACTAATGATGTCTTGCTCTGGTTTGCATCTATTTTTAAGAAATAATAATAATATAACAAAAAAAAAGGAAATTAAATAATTTTATTCAAAGTGCTATGTTGAACATATTTATAGTTTAGTTTAAATTTATTTCAGTTATACAATTATATACAGATTATTTATGGGTCATGAAGATTTACACGATGAATATCCGTTTATAAAAATAAATTTACTCTAAACTTAAAAGGCAATACTTGTCGCCTAACTTCGTCGAATCATCATTAATGAAAGAGCCCACATGCACCGTCCCCCTTGAAAGCAACGTCTTACCTATCATTAGGTCAAGCGAAAAACCAATGGCTCAAATGTACACTACGCATCATGCATGTCCATAGTTCAATCTTTAGAACGAAAATTACGTTAATTTAGTAACGTTTTAGATTTGGTTAACCTCACCAAATCTATGGAAAACCATTAACATTTATATGTTTTTGTGCTGTACCTTTCAGATGTAATGATACAAATATGAAATAAGAGGTTTTTCGTGTTTAATAGTTTGTCCATCATAGAAACGAATCAATAGAGTATAGGAGTAAACTAATTCCTCCATTTCCACATCCAACCATAATACATAATTCATCCTATTTGCTTCTCTCTCAACAATTTCAAACACTTTTTACTACGGTCGATGTCTCTAGACTAATTAACGTTTTCATTAACGGCCACACTCCAATATTGAAGGTTGAATCAGAGTCTTTTTCGAATTTGTGTGAAAGATGTATGGTTTAATTTTTTTTAGGCACAAATGCATTGTTTCTAAAAAAATTAACTGCCAAAAGAGTTTGAAAAGTATTTTTCGCCTAATAACGAATTCTCTTATCCTTTTTAACACAACCGGTCACTAAAATTTCCACAAGCCAACTTGGCTCTGCGCTTATAAATACACTTCACTGCTTATTAACTCAATCATCTCTTCTCTCATTCCCATAGTTCCATGCTCAACAACACCACCTTTCCTTTAGTCCTCATTATTGAGTCCGAATCTCCGAGATGGCGAAAGCTAAGGCTGCCGGGATCATAACAGAGGTGGCTCCAGCGAAATTCACATCAGTGGCTATGCGGAGGCCGTTCAAGAAGATTCTCGCCACAATCTCCGAGGAAGATATTGGCTTCGGAGGGGCCGCGGCCGCCGAACGCCTCTCTTCATCTTGCCCAGGCTCGTGGTCGCTTGGACTTTACGCAAAGGCCGAGAGACTCTTCTTCTTGGAATATTGACTTGACCGAGTTTGCGAAATGTTCCATCTGAGAGCATCCGAAAAGATGAAGGACATGATTATTACAAGAACTGAGAGTTGTTTTTTCTTTGCTCTTCGTTGTTGAATTTGAATCTTTCATTTCTTCACATCATTTCTTTGCAAATAAAATTAAATTATCGTCACTCCTATGAATCCGTACTATATAAAGTATACTGAACGGAGTTAGCACTAATTTCAATAATTCACCACTTAATAGTACCTTAAAATATCTTTTTTACATCATATACCCCAAATTTTTGTAATAATCCAAATATTTGCCATTGCATTCTTTACCTTCATACTTCCCTTTTAGAACTTACCCACTAACTTCGGACTATTTATTTTGAAACAAAATGGAAATCAATATAATATCTCATTCTTTATTCTTAAATTTCATTTTTCAAAATTTTCTTCATAGAAATTATTTTAGATATCATTTATCGAAAAATTGTATTATAATCGTAATAGTATAAGAGTGAATAAAAATGAAAACAATTAAGAAGAGAGTAACAAAAATCATAATCTCACATGCAAGAATTTATTGTAAAGAAAATATGTAATGCTAAGGGCTTCGTGTACTATTCTATGACCAATGAAAAACAATATTCGGAGGAATATACACAACTGATGTAAAGATTCTCTGCCAAAATTTTAAAAGTTACCTCAACCCCCTCGAGACTCTATTTCTCTCTCTCCCCGCTCATAAAAGGACATATTCTAGAGACAATCCTTGGGGATACCCAGAGTGATTAAACGGGGTACGAATATTAGCATGAACAAGACGATACTCGCCCACGGTACCTCCAAACGTTGTCAATGACCCTGAGAGTCTCTCTCTCGGCTACTAAAGCCCACTAGACGTTTTACGAGCTCTGCTTTCAGTGACCCCAGGATTTGGGAGTTAAAAGTTGACCTTGCCTCCACAATCAGCCTCTTCCTGCAGAAACAAAGAAGGAAACAATACCATTGCTCCATCAATGATACACACGCTGAGTCTAGTATACCAGAACTATGTTACAAGAACTCGGAAAAACAAGAAAATGGGTACTCAAACTCACTTTAATTCTTTATCATCTGGACCATCATCTACCGCCTCTTCTGTACACAATCTCTTCCTCCCACGCATGGAAGCATGAACTTTACCATACCATCCACATGATCGCAAATATGAAGCAGCATGGTTCTTGAGGCTGATACATTCATGAGCAGACAATAAGAAATTAGCCCCATTTTTTCATAACAACAAAATTGGTTATGTAGTAAGGTACTTAGACCATTAGTAACGACAAGATAGGATTACCTCTCTTTTAGTGCTTCAACTTTGTCATGAGATAGATCGTATGTTCCAAGCAAAATGCATGAGTCTTTATCTGTTTTTCTCTTGGAACCCAAGGTTTTGGGCTGGGTAATGACACTGCCGATCTCAACTTCATGGTGATCAGCCCCATTGCTCAAACCGTTATTCTTACACAGATCCAATTTAACTTTATGGAGAACAGTCCCACCATTGCTCTCGTGGGAATACAGTTTAACTATATGATTATCATTAACCTGTGCACTACAGTTTTCTCTGATTCTGGAGCCATTATTGGCAGCATCAACCATTTTATCCGTACCACATAAACCCCTAGTATATGTGCAACGCTTTCCTCTTTCTCTGCTTGTATCAACTCTTTTTTGATCTTTCTGGACATCAAGTATACCATTCACAGACAGAGAGACCCTTTTGGCACCAAGGTTGACAGAAAAGTTGACCTTTGCATGTGGTCTTAAAGGAGCTTTTTCAATTTTAGAAGCAGCCGAGATATCCTTTTGGAAGGATTGTTGTTGATCTCGTGGTTTCGTGTTACCATCTTTAACAAATCCAACAGCTTTTGGGGCCTTTAATGTCTCACAGCCATTACTTTCATGAGACATAAACCCATTGGATGCTACTGGAGTTCTAGCAGCCACTGGCCTTTGGTTGGAACGACAGAAGAAAAGAATATAAGCATTCTCTGACAACACCTCCTGTAAGTTGGAGAGTGACACAAGCGAATCATTGCAGCAATACCACCGACCCAAGGCATCCTACACATGGCAGATAGAAACATCAGTAAACAGTCGACAAGTTTTCTGTTGCTTCAACATGACAGAAAAGAACCTTAATCTACGCGTAATAATGCCCAGATTCTGGTGAGAATCCTGAATGCACAATTGTCCCCAAAAGCTTGTATTCTGGTTCAGGATCCTGCATTTCCAACATAGGAAACCGATTAAGAAACAGCGGCGTGTAGACAGTAGCACTTCATCAGAGCCAGAAAGAACTTTCACAAATTAGGTCATAGGAATACTAGATATATATCCAAGCCTGTGACATCAACATTTTACAATGAAAATGTATGCATCAAGGATGGCCTAGAGTTCATGTAAAGGATTTTGAAAGCATCAATTGGACAAGTTTTGACAAGTTATTCTGAAAATAACCTGAAAACATGTCACGTTAGCTGCACAACTGAACTTGTCTCCTCATCAAACAAGAGCATCTAATAATAACTCAACTGTCAAAAATAATGCCAAATTTATGCTTGAGAAGTACTATCATCCTGTCGGTTTATTGGAGAGTGATTCAAATGATACAAAAAGTAGTTCCCAAACTGGTCTTTCTAAAACGCATTCAGTAATCTTACTTAAAAAACAATAAAATTATATACAATAGATTCGTTTAAATTCTGCACAGGCTTTGTAAATCCGTATTGCTACACAACAGTCGTTCTATAAGGCCATATTACACAGCTCTAACACATAAAAATCATACTAAACTACTATATTGGAACATGAATCACAATTTCCTGACTCAGCCTGCGGGATTACACTCCTTAACTTTCTTATATATGATTCTGAGATCCTAATATGTCATGCAGAATGAATGATGATGCACATCATCATACGCTGTTCTGGAACAGGAAACACAATTTCCTGACTTAGCCTGCAAAATTACATTCCTTTATGCAGAATAAATTATGATGATGCACATCATCATAGGCTGTTTTGGAACAGGAAACACAATTTCCTGACTTAGCCTGCAAAATTACATTCCCTAACTTTCTCATATATTATTCTGAGAAACCAATATGTTATGCAGAATAAATTATGATGCACATCATCAAGTATATGCATTAATAATCAATCCAAAAATGATTAGCAAACTTGATCAAATTTGGAAGTGTCAGAATCAAGTACCTTGCTTATTTTATTCATGAAGTTCGAGAGAACCAGAAGTTCATCAAATGCAATGGCCTTGTCAATTTTCCCACCAAATATGCCCTCAAACCGCTGCATAATCAACCAATAGACATTCCCCAGTTAAAATAACATCTTTTACAATAACAAGTAAACAACTGTACTATAAAAACAGCAACATGGTAGTATACTCACCTTCAATTGGATAACAAGGATATTTGGCGCATGGAGTACTGACATTTGCTTGCTTGCGACCACCGATTTCTTGCAGCTAAACAAGCGTAAATAATTTTTTCAGAAAAAAACAACAGACGAGAAAAAAAATTGAAGGAGAGCCCAAGAATTACTCACCTCTCACATCTATACTTATTGTTGCCATCAAAACTTTTGCATCGATTCCTTAAGTGAACTACTCTGCAAAATTTCAAGACTGATATCCATAATCTCATCTGTCTTATTTGATTCCGTACCGCATGACAAACACTTCACCTGGCTCTGCAAAGCACCGCCAAAAATCTCCTTAACTACAGTGTTGCCACTGAAGGGCTCTGTACCCTTCCGTCGCGGCTTCTTCAGGCGGAGACATGTATTGTGGCATGCATCAATCACATACCGCAAGAACTCATGGGCATCTTCTTGACGTCCAAACTTAAAAGGCTCAGCAAATACTCTGAGGCAATTAAGAATCGTGTTAGGTGCATCCAGTGCAAGATCCGCACTAAGAGACCTAGCTATTCTTTTCTCAGGTATGCAAAAAGCACAGTCGCATTTCCGATCCCCATCCAAAACCGAGTCGCCTGTTAAAACATTTAGAACGGTTCCAAACAGGATCATCAACAAACCTTGGATCAAAAACCAAAGAAACTTACAAAGAAAACACAACCAGTTACAGTAGAATCAATTGGATGCTTCACCTTCCAGAGCAATACATTAAAATAAACGCAACTCGGAGAAGAAACTTGTAAACTCTACTAGCTAGCCTACCATCAAGGTTTCCAAACGAATCAGCTATACAGTAAGCATAATTTAAAATCAGAATACGAAGGACAACCCTAATTTGATCTGAAAGTGACGCCAGGACAAAAAAAACAACAGCGAATATGCTCAAGGATGTAATAGAAATCACTGTTCTAATACAAATCACCTCCGAGGAGAGAGAGAGAGAGAGAGAGAGAGAGAGAGAGAGAGGGAGAGAGAGAGAAACATACAGAGAGAGGAGTGTTGGTGAGAGAGGCAGAAATTGGCTAGTGGAGGAGTGTAGGTAAGGCACTGGAGGACGCTGTTGAGGTAGCAGGTATTGCCGAGGTTCCGCAACCCTAGAGGCAGACTGTTCTTCCGCTTCTGACTCAGTAGACTCGGCATCCAGCTCATCTGCAGTTTGAGTCCCATCAAACCTCCCACCTCCGGCGCAAACGCAACCTCTCATCCCTCGTTCGCAGCCACGGCGTCTCCAACCGCCGCAATCGCATATCCCTCTCTCTCCGCTGACGGACCACCGCGTGTTTTCCCGCTTCTCCTTCTCTCTCTCTCTTCCTCTCTCTCTCTCTCTTCCACGCGCTTCGAGATCCAATTATATCAGTGTGGCTATGGAAATTTCTAAGCGATGATTCACTGATTTGGGGAAGTTGTTAGAGAGATCGATCGGTGGTGGTTAACTGCGGAGGGAAACAGACAGAGTCCCCTCCAACAAACCCCACAATCCCTCGCGAGGTTTCTTCGTCTTTTACTATTTTCCGCTTTCTTCATTTATTCCGTTCTTTTTATTTCTTTTTCTTAAGATATATTAAAGAATAATAAAATTTTTAAAAATAAAATCAACAGATGGAACGGTAGGTATAGTAATTGGGCCTTCTATACATTCATAGGCCATCCTTGACTCGAGTCGGAAATTGACATATTATATTATATATATTGAGAACATTTAAAATAAAGAAATAGATTAATTTTAATCGATATATTCATTTTACTATAAACATTCAAAATATATACAATTATTTTAGAAAAGATATATGATAGATTATAAAATAATGTTCAATTAATATATATACATAAATTGTAAGAATTGGATGTTTTCTAATGAAATCATACATATATATTTAGCATGTTTAATCGAAAATTTGTATATGAAAAGAATGACCTTAATCTCAATATATACAATTAGAAGATTTTTCGCTAAAAAAACAAATCTGCTTTTCTTTCCAATGTGAATAATAACCCTTGATGTAGCAACCTATGATACGTTGAATCACACAACAATAACGTATTCCTATGGATCGCAGAGATTTTATTTCAAATGACGCCAAAAAGAACTTCTAAGAAATGAAACGAACCTAAGTATAAGAAAATTTATATGTGTGTGTATATACACACATATATATGCTATAATGATAAACAGGTAATATAACCATAGCCTAATTCTCGGATCCAAAGTAGTTCAAAGAAAGGTACATGTATTGTAATTTTTGAGGCGCTACATATAGGTATGAGAGATTTGCCAAGAAAATGACTATCTTTTTCAGGTACAAACAATTTGTTCTGTGAGTAAAGAATTGACGGATATAGATCATTAAGGAACAATAGATCGTTACCTCGGAATGTTGCATTTGCTGCTTGAATTGAATCCCTGACATTATCTATCAGCTGTAGCCGAAGATTGTGAAACCAAAGGTATAGATTCACCTTCTTCTGGAGTTTCAGAAGGAACTCGGGATGCTTCCTTCTTCAACTTATGGTTATTATATGCAGCGACACCCGCGATTGCTGCGTGAGGACAATGTAAAATAAGAGGAGCAACTTTACTTAAGTTCTAATAGCTCATTGATGGTTCATCCAATAGCCAACATGTTTTTTCCTACATTGTTTACATTCATTCGGGATAGGAAGTGATCATTGTAAAGTTAAAGGCACTTACCAATGGCATAGCCAAAAAGATTGATGATTGTGAGTTTTGTGTCAGCAAACAGAAGAGCTGACAGCAAGACAACTACCCAATCCTTGACGACTCCAGCAACCCGGATAGTGAGAGCACTCGTGTGAGAGATGACAAGGAAAACCGACAAGTTGAGAGCAAATGTACAAAGAGAATTAAGAGTCAGCACTAGAGGTTGAAAGGTCCATGTTCCATTGGCTTCCATCTTCGATTTCTCTAGAAAGATCCATGGTACGAACAAGCAAATAGCACTGCAGAAGGCACATAAAGACAGTAAAGTCGGGGCTTATAAAAATAAACGAGATTAGTTTTTATATCACACACCTGCACGGGCTCACATAGTACATGAGAGATATAGGGTTTAGTTTGATGCCCTTCCTCTTGACGAGGATTTCCATGAAGATTAGCCTCAGGGCTTCTCCCACAACACCACCCATTTGGTAAACCACTCCAATCCAGCTGATGTTGATTTCCCCATAAGATGCTACGAGAACACCTAAACTTATAACAGACATTATCAAAAGCATTCTGCAGCTCATTACTTCAAGTCCCACAGCTACTCCAAGAATGAACACCGCAACAGGCACTGGAAGATGAATTGAGATTTTATTGTTGCATTCCGATTAAAATTTATCACCGTACAGGAGAGAAAGGACTTTAAATGCAGAGCAAGAACTTTTAGATCTTACTGATGGCCTTCAACATTTGAGCAAATGCAACAGAAATGTACAGATAGGCAGTGTTCCCTAACCAGAGAGTCATCGCAAACATTGCACCTATTGGAATAACTGATGTAACATATCTGAGTACATAAAGTGAATTATTAACAGATCTCAGTAGTACAAAGACATTATGAAGATACTTTAAACCCCACAAATCAAATTGTTTAGAAGGATTCTTTCTTCCTTACATTTCTACAGTCATTCCTTCCTCCACCTTCATGATCTTCGAGAAGAATCATATTAAGAAAAGAAGACCAGAATTTAGAATCTACACATGATAATTTACGGGCAAGCAGAAAGGAAAGTCGTCGCCAATTGAATACCTTGAAAACTTTGGTGACGAGGAAGCACAAGACTGAGGAAAAGATCATATGGAGTAAAGTCAATCCAAGCGGATAAGGGAAGTTTATTTCTTTGGATGACAAAACCCACTGCATTTGAGCATTCAGAAATAAGAACATTTTGTTTGGAAAGCAAAATATAACAGTTACACGCTTAATAAAAGATGGGAAACTGAAATGAACCATTAACCCTCAAACTTGGAAATAAATTTGAGTTTGTCGAACTAGAAACCGCAACAAGCATTTAGAGCAGAATGACATTGATCCTTTGATACAAAAACACTAAACACAATGGGCTACACTTCAACTACAGTGAAATCCATTAACCGAATCCACATAATTGATCTAAAAGATAAGACGAGATAAATGTTCTCGCAGTTTATTGTCTATTGAGCCGAATATGATTACTCAGTGTTACAGAAGTTTCCAACAATACGGCTACTAGGATTACACACAAACTATGAACTTCTATCCCAATACATGCTTTCACAAAAATCTATGTCACTATCTTGTCAATGGATCGAATTGTAAATTCTCAAAACTAATCGTGAATAATCGAATCTGCTAAACAAATTCTTCCTGGAAAACAAGCAAAAACTCAAACATCCACAAAGAGAATCGAAGACTTCAATCTACAAACCCAAATTAAATGCAGCCAAAATCTTACGAAAACTAGCGATCGGAACCAAAAACTAAATTAACAAGTGGAAATGCTAATCTTGAACAGAAGAAATCACAATACGAATAATGGATCCAGGAAAATCCTACAAGGGGGAAAAGCTAATTTAAACCTTATTAAAGAAGATTTGACCGCTAGAGAGCCCGATGTACAACAGAATGTAAGCGTAGGTAACGAACTCCTCCCTCAGGAAGCCTCTGCTCCGATCCGCCATTGATTTTGATAATTGTGATCCCCAAATTACAAAAAACCATATATATACATATTCCTACGCTGTTTCTCGTTTTTCGTCGTCTATAGTGTGTTCTCCACTCTATCGCTCTTCTCTCAGCTAAATGGGAGGAGTGAGAACAAAAGCCCATCAGTGGGTCCCACGTTGGATGATTTTTTCGGGTCGGTTATTTGGGTCGTCATTACATTTTGGGCTTTTCTCTAACTCAAGAAAATAGGTCCAATATTCGTTTTGCCCTATTTTTCTCGCATCTACTTGATAGATTTGCTGCAATTTTAAAACATCGGTTTCTTGTTAAAAAATTAAATTACAATCACGTATGAAAATCTTAATCTTAATACTAATAAAGTTAAAGTATCTGTGAACAGTGAAAAGATAATCCATTAGATTTTTTCAATATATGTGTTCTTCAATTTTTAACCATTAGATCGTGTCATTTTTTTTTCCTACGTGTCATTTTTTTCCTATTTCTACTGTTTTCATTTTTTTTCCTGCGTCTACTGTTTCTCTTGATCGTTCATTAATTTTTTTCTATTATTTTCCTTCTTTCGAAGCCCCTGACGTTCTTTGGTGCAGCGGCTATCGACGGACAGACGCCCGGCGGGCAACACGACGGCGACAGCAACAAACAGCACCACCAGCAGAATGGCGAGAAGAACCACCAGTCGCAGCACGACCGCAGAAGCAAGCACTCAAATCTGCAAGGACCGACGACCGGTGGACAACATGGCGGCGGATAGCAGCTCAACGACGGCGACCAGAGATCCGGCAGACGAGGCAGCGTCCAGATCGGAGGATCAGTTACCGGCGGACAGCAGCTGGAAGAGGGCGGCCGACGCAGAGGAAGCCCAGCATCTGGCGGCGGTGTAGGCAGAGGAGGACCAGCAATCGACGGCGGACATGAGGACTAGCTCGGAGGTCAGCCGATGGTTAGAAGAGATGAGAAGAAGAGAGAAAAAGGTCTGGAGAGAGAGAAGCAGACAAGAACGAGGAAAGAGAGAACTCTGTAGAGAAAAAGGAGGAGGCTTTGTTTGCAGAAGAAAGAAGAGAAAACTATTAAAATTTGGGTTGGCCAAAAATAAAAGAAAAGATCCAATGAAAAAAATTATTCGTTTCTAAAAGATCACAGTTCACAGTTGAGTATAGTATTTAGGATAGTTTAGTAATTACAAAAAGAAATAAAACAATTAAAATCAATTTAAAAAATGTAAAACATTCGAGTAAATTTTTTATATTTTAAATTAATCACTAAAACTTATAAAATATTGTTGTAGTTTTCTTAAAAATATGGAAATTGATTTAAGTTTGTAACTTTAGATATATTTTTTAAATATTATTAAAAAATTAAAAAAAAACCCTTAAAATATACAAATTAAAAAAATTAAATTAATCTAAAATAAAACATATAAATATATCAATATATATTCAGTAATATTTTTTATAAATGAAAAATTTAGTACATAAAATGCTAATATTTATATATAATGAAAAATATGAATTTGAAATAATATATATGATTTTAATTTATAAAATTATTTTACTTTTAAAATTAAATCGAACGATTTATATTTAGTATTATATTATATAATTAAATCTAATATTAATTCAACGGTGCAAGATAAAAACAAAAAAAAATATCGGTATCAACAATTCATACCTCGCGAAAAAATTAAATAACGTAGAATATCTGAAAAAATATATTAGATATGATTTAACCAAAATCCAACCGTTTTACGTGTTGACATGTTACCGATTTAATTATTCATTATGAATATTTACATCAACAAATAAAAGAATATTCCATTATATTTTAATGAAAACTTTCTGCGCGAAGCGCGGGTTCAATTTAGTAATTATATATAGAGATATATGTTATATATAAGGATGTAAAATGAATTGGTTCACCTTAACTCGGTTCTTCGTCAATATCTCAAAAAATTAAATAATTTAGTTTGATTTATTTTCATAACGAATTTAAAAATTTTATCTTACCTCAATTCGCCAATAGCTCATTAAAAAACAAATTGACTCGTAAACTATATTATTTAATTTTAAATAACTTTTAACATATTAATATTAGACATTAATCAAGTTTTTTTTCTCTTTTTTGAGCGAAAAACATTTATTAATATATAGATTAAAAAATACATATATTAATGTAATATATATATATATATATATTCATATATATTAAATATATATTTTTTATATTCATATTTTATTATTTTATTTTAAATAACATCAAAAGAGAGATATACATAAAGACATCAAAGAAATATATATGAAAAAAAAAACTTTTTTGTATTTTCCTTCCATGAGGTGAGCCAAAAGGTTTTATATTTTATTTTAATATAGATTAAAAAATATATACATATTTTTGTAATATATATATTTATGTTCATATATATTGAATATATATTTTTTATATGAAAAAACAGATTATTCCTCCTGAACTTTACCACTTTAATCTTATTTCTTCCTCAACTTTCCTTCTCATTCTATTTCCCCTAAATTATCATTACTCATCATATTCCCCCTAAACTTTAAAAATCCATCATACCCGATCCGTTAACTTTGTTAATATTTTTAAAACAGTATATCCCCTCCAACTATATAAAAGACGGCGGCAGCAACCAACAGCACCACCAGCAGAATGGCGAGAAGAACCACCAGTCGCAGCACGACCGTAGAAGCAAGCACTCAAATCTGCAAGGACCGACGACCGGCGGACAGCATGGCGGCGGATAGCAGCTCGGCGACGGTGACCAGAGATCCGGCAGACGAGGCAGCGTCCAGATCGGAGGATCAGTTACCGGCGGCCGGCGGTTGGAAGACGGCGGCCGACGCAGAGGAAGACCAGCATCTGGCGGCGGTGTAGGCAGAGGAGGACCAGCAACCGACGGCGGACATGAGGACCAGCTCGGAGGTCAGACCGGTGGTTAGAAGAGATGAAAAGAAGAGAGAAAAAAGCCTGGAGAGAGAGAAGCAGACAAGAACGAGGAAAGAGAGAACTCTGCAGAGAAAAAGGAGGAGGCGTTGTTTGCAGAAGAAAAGAAGGGAAAATTATTAAAATTTTGGTTGGCCAAAAATAAAAGAAAAGATCCAATGAAAAAAATTATTCGTTTCTAAAAGATCACAATTCATAGTTCAGTATAGTATTTAGGATAGTTTAGTAATTACATAAAGAAATAAGACAATTAAAATCAATTTAAAAAATGTAAAACATACGAGTAAATTTTTTATATTTTAAATTAATCACTAAAACTTATAAAATATTGTTGTAGTTTTTTTAAAAATATGGAAATTGATTTAAGTTTGTAAATTTACATATATTTTTTAAATATTATTAAAAAATTTTTTAAAACCCTTAAAATATACAAATTATAAAAATTAAATTAATCTAAAATAAAACATATAAATATATCAATATATATTCAGTAATATTTATATAAATGAAAAATTTAGTACATAAAATGCTAATATCTATATATAATGAAAAATATGAATTTGAAATAACATATGTGATTTTAATTTATAAAAGGTATCTATATTTAATTCTAAAATGGTGAGTGAAATGAACTATCATTCTAATCATTTTTATTTTTAATTTTTAAGAAAATAAAACTTTTTATAAATGAATTTTTAAGAAAAAAACTTAGTATAATAATAATAATTTATAAAATTTATTCCAAAAATATTATTTAAAATAATATTGGTAATTTTTGTTTTATTATAGAATAAATTGTTATTTTACTTTTAAAATTAAATCGGATGATTTATATTTAGTACTATATTATATAATTAAATCTAATATTAATTCAACAGTGCAAGATAAAAACAAAAAAACATATCGGTATCAACAATTCATACCTCGCGAAAAAATTAAATAACGTAGAATATCTGAAAAAATATATTAGATATGATTTAACCAAAATCCAACCGTTTTACGTGTTGATATGTTACCAATTTAATTATTCATTATGAATTTTTACATCAACAAATAAAAGAATATTCCATTATATTTTAATGAAAACTTTCTGCAAAACGCGGGTTCAATCTAGTAATTATATATAGAGATATATGTTATATATAAGGATGTAAAATGAATTGGTTCACCTTAACTCGGTTCTTCGTCAATATCTCAAAAAATTAGATAATTTTAGTTTGATTTATTTTCACAACGAATTTGAAAATTTTATCTTACTTCAATTCGCCAATAGCTCATTAAAAAACAAGTTGACTCGTAAACTATATTATTTAATTTTAAATAACTTTTAACATATTAATATTAGATATTAATCAAGTTTTTTTCTTTTTTTGAGCGAAAAACATTTATATAGATTAAAAAATACATATATTTATGTAATATATATATATTCATATATATTGAATATATATTTTTTATATTTATATTTTATTATTTTATTTTAAATAACATCAAAGAGAGATATACATAAAGACATCAAAGAAATATATATGAAAAGAAAAAAACTTTTTTGCATTTTCCTTCCATGAGGTGAGCCAAACTATATAAATTCTAGCCTATTCCTCCGAACTATATAAATTCTAGTAAATTCTAGTCTATTTCCCTCCGAACTATATAAATTCTAGTCTATTTCCCCCCGAATAATATAACCTATAGTCTATTTTCCCCGAACTATATAAACTCTAACCTATTCCCCAGAACTATATGATTTCTCTAAAAGTAACATATTTTCTTTAATTTTAATGTATTATTAAATTTTTTATATTACAAAATATTAAAATAAAAAATACTTTAAATTCTAACAATTACAA
>CM071863.1:29755141-29809928 GCA_036759665.1 Gynandropsis gynandra | reverse complement strand
TAACCATATTTCACCCAATTTTTACTCGATTTCACCGAATTTCAACCGATTTAACCGAATTTTTACTCTATTTCACTCAAATTTAACATGTTTTCACCCAATTTCACCCAATTTTTATTCGAGTTCACCGAATTTCAACCCGGTTTAACCGAATTGTCACTCTATTTCACTTAAATTTAACACGATTTCACCAAAATTTGACCCAATTTCACCCAAATTTTACTCGATTTCACTGAATTTCAACCCGATTTAACCGAATTTTAACTCTATTTCACTCACGTTTAATCCGATTTCACCTAATTTCACCAAAATTTAACTCGATTTCACCTAATTTTTATTCGATTTCACCGAATTTCAACACGATTTAACAAAATTGGGTGAAATCGAGTAAAATCTAGGTGAAATCGAGTTGTGAAATTGGGTGAAATCGAGTAAAATTTTGGTGAAAGCGAGTTAAATGAAGAGTTTTTCTATCTCCGATAAAGTAGTTTCATGAGAAGAGAGAAAAACCCTCTTTATTTATATAGATTAAAAAATACATACATATTTATGTTATATATATATATGTTTATATATATTGAATATTTTTTTATATTCATGTATTTATTATTTTATTGAAATGACACCAAAAAGAGATATACATAAAAAAAACCAAAGAGATTTATATAAAAAAAAACTTTTCCGCCTTTTCCTTCCACCACGTGAGCTAAAAGGTTTTTTATTTTTATTTTATGTTTTTAATATTTTATAATTTAGAAATTACCAAATCTATTTTCACCAACTTTAGCGATGTTTCTTCTACTCATTCAATTTCTACTCGTTTTTACGTTATCTCTTGCGATTCTCATTCATTCTCCATCCATCAGTTCTTTTATGTTGTTTCTTTTAATGCACACAACGTTGAAAATCAAAAGTTTTGGTTAACAGTTACGTTCGACTTTTCGATTCTTACACTTTGGCTCATCTTCTTCTTAGTTCACTCCATTTTTCTCAATTTTCTCCTCCTTGATCGACATATCCTTGGTACTCACGGGGGTTCTCCTTTTTCCTTTTTCTCCTTCAAGAATCTCCATCAGATTTTCCATGGAAGTCGAGGTCAAGTTACATTTTCTCACGACTGTCAGGAGGAATCACGAAGGGCACGGCGGGTCAGCGACAAAGGATTTATCTCTCTTTGGGTTTCCTCCTTCAGGTTTGAAAGTTTTCTCCTCTCTTTCTTCTTGCTTCCTTTCATAAATCGAGTTTTTGGACCTCCTTTGTCCTCAAGAGCGATCGATTCTTCTTCTCAATCATCGAGTACCACACTCATTATCTCTGGGAGATTCTGAAATGCAACTCTGGTGTTGGATTTCGGATTTACGCATGAGAACCTTTTGAGCAGAGATCGATTGAGTATTTCACTGAATGCTCGATGACATCATTGTAAAACTTTCGCACAAATTGTGCGGTTTAATCACGAAAACCAAGCACATTTCACTATCTACATCAATAAAATTGTTATGTGTTAGATGGAGTTGATGAATGATGGAACAAGTTGCTACAAAAAAAATTGTTATTTGCATGTTAGGTGCATGATAGAATGTCTATGAATGTTCGCAATAAAATAACACTATGAATGAAACAAGGTTTTTGCATTTTCAAAAAATATATTTCAATTCCCTTTTCTTGAGGTAACTTTGGTGATTACTAATGACATTAATGGATGTGACTTAATAAGTGTGAGAGTGAAGTATTTATCAACAATGGCCTCCTGAATGGCTTCCATGTGTGTTCTTAATAAGTGTGATTAAAAGCAGAGCGTCAAAGAAGTTCATGGCTGGATGATAAGCACCTCATTGTATGTTCAATTAATAGATTTGATTGTAAGGATTGACCTTCTGTCGATATTGTCGGTTAGCCACANNNTTCATGTTCTTCTCGATTTCTAGGTTTTGCTTTCTCTACTTCAGGTCATTTTGTAGAGAGGAGAAACGTTGAGGAATGGTGAGTAGCCATTGAAAACGTAAAGGGAGAGACAAATGATTTTCCTATGACGACCTATCGCTTCTGGGAATTTCTGAATTCAGATCAACTTCTACCCCCAAAATCTCTTCCTCTTGCTCTCTAAGTAGGTATTGTGATTTGTGGTGTATGCAGCAGTATGAGCCATTGACTTTGCAATTGGAAAGAGTTGTGATCGTCCTACAACAACTTCTTCATTGCTTTCTAATACATCATGGGTTTGCAATGTCTTATTTTATAAGTCCATGCCATGATCTGCAACAAGTGGATATGGAAGTTCCTTCTGGAGTCATGCCTATTGTTTTGTGTGTTGTAAATAAATATCTATGGATACACATACTTATATTAAAGGACATCACATAATGTTATGATTTTGCTTTTGGTTTTCAATTATAGGGTTTGATATGAAATCATGGTTATATATCTATCATGTTGTAGGCAAGGTGGAGTCAAATGTCGGAGAGAGAGTCAAAGTCGACGGATTGATTATTAAAGGCAGAGGTATTATCGATACCATAACAGAAGAGCCATGGAGACAATAACGTAGGCTTCGACAGCGGAAGTGAGGTGATGATTGAGCCCCAGAGTTTGCAGACAAAAAAAGAAAAGGGATCAGGGAAGGATATCAACATATGACCAAAGCAACAAAATCATTAAGTTTCAAGAGATCAGGGCAAGAACATGGTCATCGTTAAAGTTTTCATTGATGGCACATAATCCAAATCTGATTGGAGGATATCCGAGTTACGGAAAGAAGATAACATACCTCAGACATTTGACCGGTTCCTACCCCATTTTGTAATCAAAATTATTATAGAGATCATATATGTCTGTCTTCTTTCTTCATCACCAGTGACCCTTGGAAAAATCATCAACCTCCCATCACTATAAGAACTTTATTGAGATACAAAAACTTGCAACATTGATATTCTATATGTTAGACGCTTAGTATAGATAAATAATCCATTATTTTAGTAAACATTCAAGACCAAGTTTAAGTTATAATTCTCATAATAATATACCATTTTTTATAAAAAATATATCTCACCTTTGGTAGTTGAAAGAGTAAAAGAAAATTATTACAAGCTTGAATTTACTTTTGGTGGTTTGATTATTTATATGTGGACCAAAAACAAATGTAAAAATCGACAATACAACTCCAACAAATGGACATGCGAGTGCAAAATCAACTTTTATATTCTGCTCTAAAATAATTGATTCGAACTGTACAAATGAAGTAAGAATCGCCACAAAATTTATCAATTTCTATTTTTTTAATATACACATTACAAATAAAATTTAAAGCTTCTCAAATAAGCATATATAATTTTAAAATCATTTCATTTTCTATAAAAGTATGATGTTTTGGAGGTTTCTGGTGAAACTAATTCAGCAAAAAACAATTTTTTTTATTTATCGATGACACCTCAGCTATTGTTTGTAAAATATTATATACACATGATACAGTTTCTTTCTTTTTATTTATATTCGCACAATTCATCTATTTTTCTTATATATATATATATATATTATATATTAATATTTAATTTTTTTAAAATAATAATAAGAAATGAAACATAGTCTTTTATTTAAATAAATAATAATTTTAAAAAATATTTCTTTTAATACATAAATAAATTAATTGCTAATAGATAATATTTAAATGACATTTTTTTAATTTTTTTCTAAACATTAGATTATAATGGTAGATACTCTTAAAGACTTCAATTTCAACTAATTATAATTTAAAAAATAATTAACAATTATAAATCTAAATTTTTATTGATTTTTAATTTTTTTTTATAATTAGTATATCTGAATATATAAATTAATAAATAAATTATTTATAATAAGAATGTTGTTTATATATTAGTCCACGCATTGTGCGGATTATAATCTAGTATCTAAAATATAAAAATATTAATTCGAATATAAAGTTATTAATATCAAGTACTAATTACAAAACAAATGTATTGAAGATCAAATAAAATATCGAATACCTAAACAAATTTTCAAAAAAAAAATTTCTTTATTTTGTAATAAAATATAAGATTTTGGGTTTGCTCATTATGAGCAAATTATATCTGGTCTAGTTTCTACCTTTCCAGTCATAAAAAATACAAATAATATATAGAATTAGAAAAATATGTGATTTTGTACTAAACTCACGAGTTAGCTCGTGTTATCTTTAATTCGCCTTCAGTTCAGCTCGTCAACTTGTTATTAAATGAACTAAAAAATATTCAGCTCGGCTCGCTCAAATATAAATCGAGTTAAAACTAGTACACGAACAAACAACTCATTTTATACTTGTAATTACATAACATATAACTATATTTATTTGACATAAATATATAATCATATATATACATGTGTATGTAATATATATATATATATGCATATATTAAGATATAATATTAAAATATAATATATATATATAAAATAAAGAAAAAAAAGAATTGTCAAAATAAAAGCAAAGGAGAAAGGAATGTAAAAAGAAAAGAAAATTTAAGTTTCATTGATTGAAGTTGTTTATTTATAGGCAAATAACTTTTCTTCAACATGAAGAAAGGTCAATAGGCCAAAATGCTCAAAGACATGCATAGATTTACAATATTCCTCTATGAATATGTACCGATTTTCTCGTAAAAATTTTATCATCGAGCTGGACAAGTTGAATTCAATCTTCTCGTCACCAACACATAGAGAGAGCTTCCCTTGTTGTACATCTATCATTGTAGGTGCAGTAGCTAAGAATGGTCTACCAAGAATTATAGGCACCATGGCATCTTCTTCAATATTGAGTACAACAGAATCAACGGGAATGAAAAGATTACCTACCTTGGTCGGAATATTTTCAATAATTCCCATCGAATTCCTTATCGAACGATCCCCTAGTCGTAGACACATCTTGGTAGGTTTGAGATCTCCAAAGTTTATCCGCTTATAGACCAAATTTGACATTAGCTCACGCTTGCTCCCAAATCGCACAAAGCTTTATCGATGTCGACATTTCCTATGGTGCATGGTATGGAGAAGCTTTCGGGGTCCTTCAACTTCGGGGATAGCTTGTTTTGAATAATGGCATTGTATTCCTCGGTGAGTGCTACGGTCTCACTCTTCGATACGCCTCTCCTTGGAAAGAACCTCCTTGAGGAAATTTGCGCGATTAGGCATCTTTTGGAGGGCTTCCACGAACTGCATGTTGATGTCGAGCTTCTTGAGGCCAAGGAAGAATCTGTTCACACTCTCTTGATTCTTGCTGCTTACCAAGCGTCTAGAAAATGGTATAGGAGGTATGTACACCGGTGGAGCAATATATGGATTTTCGAAATCTGGCTCAAACCCTTCAAAGATCTCAATTCTTCCATTTCCTTTGTCCATCGAATTTCCAGCAACTCTCTCTTGCTTGTTGGAGGGCGGGTTTTCAATCATATCCTCGCTGCACAAAGTGATGGCGTTTACGTACTCTCTCGGGTTTAGATCGGGTTTTCCGGGAAGTTATCCGGGATTTCAAGAGGATGAGGAAGCTTGTTGTGCAATGGAATTTTCAAGGGTCTTCACATGCTTGCTCAAGGATTCCATTTGAGTTTTCAGCTCATTGATCGGAGTCCCAATTTTTGCATTGAATTTAGCTTGAAGTGATTGTTGCTCCTTGATGCTGTCTTGATGTTGTCTTTGCTCTTTGATGAATTCAAGCATCACTGCCTCAAGGCTTGACGAAGGAGCTTGAGGAGGTTGAGGAGCTTGCTGACTTGTTGGAATTGTTGCGGTTGCTGGTACGGATACTGCTTTTGTTGAAATCCCGAATACTTCACCGGTTGGGTCATTCGTTATGAAAGATTCGGATGGTTCCTCCAATTCGGGTTGTAGGTGTTCCCGAATTACGTGTTGTCTTGCTTTTGGGCGTAATCATTTGTTCCATGCCTTCTTGCATCATGCATTGGTAAGCCACATGCTTCGTATCTCCACAATTCGCACAATACATGTCATTCGCTGCATTGCCCATCGCCCTACTTTGATGCACCTCGTAAAGACCTTGTGTCTTGTTCCACATACTCCTCGGCATGGACCACATGGTGTAGTTCATAGCAAGATTGTCAATCATCGCAGGCTTAATCTCAAAATGTTCTCTTGCAACAACGGGCATCCTTATTACGGTTTGAACGTTACTCATGTTCGGCACCACGTAATTACAAAGTCGACTGGTGGAGGAGCCTGCGGTTGCTGTAATTGTGCCACATTACTCATGGGTAATTGGTGCTGTCCATGACCGTCCAATAAGACGTCCAATATACCGTTTCGGTTGTCCATTTCGTTTTGAGTGGAAATGAGACGACAACAATTCAAATTTTAAATAATAAGACGTCAAGAGCACATAGGACACTCATTATTCAGCCAGTAGCATCATCATTCACCATCCATCATAAGAGAGCCCTCTTGACGGGAGACACACAAGGAGACGAGAAAATCGATGCGGGACTACACCTCGTTTAATATTTCTATGCTATTTACTCTATCTATTTCATTTGTGTTGTTTGGATTCAAACTCATGATTGAGTAGTTGACTTGTTCTAGGAGAAGGGATTAGTCCATTGCTATCCCACAACCTCTTCGATTTATTCTTTGAATGTTATTTCCCATTTTGATAATCTATTCTATGTCTGAGGTTGAATGTCTTGTATTTACGAAGGCCAAGTAGATGCATGTGTTAGGGATTAGGAGAAGGACCGAAAGGAGAATTCTAGTCCTAGAAGATCAAACTTAGAACAACCGTGACTAGGTCACGAGGTAGAGTAGTAACAGTTGAGGGTTAATCGGATGAATCATATATCGTATGGGTTTAGTTTGGGGTATCTGCCACGAAAGTAGAGGATAACTCAATTGAATTACGTTCCTATGTCTTGAGAGAGGGTATGAATTACATTAGGATCGTCCGTCTTAGATATCTTAATAGGGAATGCACGATTAGATAGATCGATAGTTGGTTTCAGAAGCTTTACGACGAAACTGCATTCTAGAACGTTTGTCTCATTTGTCAAGAACTCATTAGTTTACTGCATTTTCATTATTGCATCTCACAACCAATATTTCATCGTAGCAAGTTTGATTCTAGTTTGAGTTTAGTCCGTGTTGCGTAGTTCGTATGAGATCGACAACTAGAGTACTACACACTTACCGTGCACTTGCGGATAGTTTAGGTTAAATTTAGTTTAATTTGATTCGCATCAATAATTTTAAAAATATAGAATCTGGAATCATTTCGACAATCGGGTTCAACGGATTATCCTATTTATAAAGAAACCAAGACCTAACTAGTTTCATGAAAGGTACTTTGGCAAAAGTTTCAAATTTATATGCAACTCCGGGCATGTAATTTTATCGTAAGAAATAAAAAGGAACATACATCTATAATATGAATTATTTATACCAAATTCTATATAGGAGTCCCGTCTGGTATCATTACTTTCGTGAATAAGGTCGAAATAATTTTTTGGATTTTATATTCTCTACTTTTTATCTTTTCCAAGAATATATAATATATAAAACTAGAAGATTGGATTATGTATTATTATATTTCCTCGGGGTTGAGAACGATAATGAAGGAAGAAAATCTGAGAAACACACAAGTTGTATGTGGATGGGACACAACTCATCAGCTCTTTTTGTCGTGATCTCCTTCTCCATTCCTCACCTCCAAATTCTCATCCATAATTTCTCTCTTTCAAAACCAATATCTTACTCTTAACCAAACATTTGGAGTATGTATGCATGAATGTGTATGTATGTATGTATATATATATATATATAAGCTTTACCGTAATTTCCCACCGCCTTCTTCTCTTTCCAAAGCCCCATCTCTTCTGTTTAAACCCATCAAAGGTTTGTAAAGATCCCTATCTTATGACTAAGCAGTCACTGGGAATACTCCTACCTCATGGATTGTTTTGCAATAAGAGAATGATAGGTAACTACTAACTCGGGTTTTTCTTCGGTCGTTTTTTGGTATAGAGCGTTTAGGAAATTGAAAAGGTAGAGATGGAGATAACAAATGTCAGTGAGTATGAGGCAATTGCGAAGGAGAAGTTGCCTAAGATGGTGTATGACTACTACGCGTCCGGTGCAGAGGACCAATGGACTCTTCAAGAGAACAGAAATGCCTTCTCAAGGATCCTGTGAGTTCCTTATGTGCATTAGATTTTGAAACTTTCATGACAAAAGACGTGACAGGTACCTTTTTTCTGTTCTTCTTCTGTGTCCCTAGGTTTCGTCCCCGGATTCTGATCGATGTGAGCACGATCGACATGACAACCACCGTCTTGGGGTTCAAGATCTCCATGCCTATCATGGTTGCCCCAACTGCCATGCAGAAGATGGCTCATCCCGAAGGTAGAATGTCCCTGTGGATCCTGAAACTTGCTTAAAAGAAAATATTGTAATCAAGAACTTAGTTGTCTCACATTTGTTAGATCATGAACTTTAGACTCATATATGGTATTGGTTAATCCTAAACTCTTGAGCTAGCTTTTCGATCAATTAGATCTATCATATTTAACTTGCTATCAAAATTAAAGTTAAATATCCCGATTTGAATATACGAATGTTGGGTCCCCGATTGCGATGGCTACACTTCAAGCGTGAGGGTGAGTGCTATGGTAAATTGGATATGAACTTTGGACTCATATATATGGTACTGGATTTCTAGAATTAGTTAGATTCAATCCATATTTCACGTATGGAAGGAAACTAGTATAAGATCAAGGCCTAGTCTAAGGATAAGCTGCCAAAAAGTGCAGGGGAGTATGCTACGGCTAGAGCTGCGTCTGCTGCCGGTACAATTATGGTACGTTTGTGCTTGCATTCCCTTTGAAGAATTTATCAAAACTTCAGTGAGGCAATACAATTGCTCATGATTCTCATGCATTTCCAGCTTCCTCAGCAAATCACTCGTTTAACTTCTTCCCGTGATGTTTCAGACCTTGTCTTCATGGGCTACTTCCAGTGTTGAAGAGGTTGCTTCCACAGGACCAGGAATCCGATTCTTCCAGCTCTATGTAAGCATGCCATATTGATTTTACATACAAATAAACTGGCCAGACCTGATGCTCATTGTTGTGCTCATGCTGAATAGGTCTACAAGGACAGAAACGTGGTCGCACAGCTAGTGAGGAGAGCCGAAAGGGCTGGATTTAAAGCCATTGCTCTCACCGTGGATACCCCAAGGCTAGGCCGCAGAGAATCTGACATCAAGAACAGGTAAACCAAATCAATGCAGATGTCCTCAGCGTACTGTTTTTTCCAACACCCACAGAGCTCAAAAGCACCAAGTAATCGTCACTTGATTACCACAGGTTCACTTTGCCTCCTTATCTGACATTGAAGAACTTTGAAGGTCTTGATCTAGGCAAGATGGACAAGGTAAGCATTTGACATACGACAACTAGTATGTTTCTTAAACTCACTTGTAACTGAATGCAGACACAATGTTGCAAGACATTTTTAAAAATACCTGACTTGGGCTGCTGATTTTTCTTAACTCTGCAGGCCAATGACTCTGGCTTGGCTTCATATGTTGCTGGTCAAATTGACCGTACCTTGAGCTGGAAGGTAAGAATATACAATACACTATGCAATGGTTGGGTGATTAGAGACTGCGACATGATTTAAATTTGCTAAAAAAACTTGCATTTTATACAAACAGGACGTGCAGTGGCTCCAGACAATCACCAAATTGCCGATTCTTGTCAAGGGTGTTCTTACAGCCGAAGACAGTGAGTAACAATCTCTCAAATGCTTCATAGCTTTATTAAATCAGTATGCCTAAACAGAGTAATTATTATTCTTGGCAGCAAGGATAGCGGTTCAAGCTGGTGCAGCCGGTATCATCGTCTCGAACCATGGAGCTCGCCAGCTTGACTATGTCCCTGCCACAATCTCGGCCCTGGAAGAGGTATCATCATATTCTTGATCCTGCACGTCAGTCTGTAATGTTGTCTGTGCATTTTTGTCCCAAAACTTCAGTTCTATCTTCATGAATTCAGGTCGTGAAAGCAGCTCAAGGCCGGGTTCCAGTCTTTTTGGATGGTGGTGTTCGACGTGGCACTGATGTCTTCAAAGCACTGGCGCTTGGAGCTTCTGGCATATTTGTAAGTATCATGCTCCATGCCAAATTTTCAACAGATATTTCGTCAAACTGCTACCTGACTCCCGAAACATGAAATATTGCTCACAATTCAGATTGGACGGCCAGTGGTATTCTCCTTGGCTGCTGAAGGAGAGGCCGGTGTCAGAAAGGTGCTTCAAATGCTTCGTGATGAGTTCGAGCTGACCATGGCATTAAGTGGCTGCAGATCTCTCAAAGAAATCACCCGAAGCCACATTATCACTGAATGGGACGCTCCTGGCCCTGTATCCAGATTATAGGAAAACAATGAGACCGCGACACAGCAACAATGCGGAACTAGAAACATTTCCACGGATATCATACTCTGATTTGTCTTCGACTCTGCCATCCCTACCAAAACTTGTTTCTTCCTACATCAAGATGGGAATGGATTGGAATGTATCCAACCTATTTAGATAAAATAATTGAGTTGGATTCAACCCGAAGCATTTAATAATAATTTATACCGATCGAGTTAAACAGATTAAACGAGTTAAACAAGATTATTTATATAAATAAAATTTTGTATATATATTTTTATCATTTAACATTTATAATAGATATGTTTATAATATTGATATTATAATTAATGTTTCAATATTCAAAACAATAATTTATGAAAATAACATTTGTAATATATATTAAAAGCATATGATATAATTATCAAATTTTCATCTTAATATATCAATAAATAAAACGATAATTCATGAAAATAAAATTTTTAACAAACATTGCTAGAAATTTTTAATTTAGGGAAGTAATTTCGGGACGGAAATTTTGGTTCGTCCCTAAATTCCAGGCGAATTTTAATCTGTCTCTAATTTGCAAATGAACTTCATTTAGTCCATATTTTCGAACATATTTTCTGACTACCATCAATCCGTCCTTAATTTCTGGATGTATCAGGAAAAAATTCTATAAACTTTTTTATTTTTTTAATTTTTATTCGTTTTTCATTATTAATTTTTTCTTTGGAAAAAAATTCTGTACGGTCGAAAAATTCCATTCAAAAGTTAGGGACGAAGTACTGTTTGAAAATTTTTTATAAAAAATATTTTTTATAGGAAAAATATTTTTTAGGGAAAATAATCTTTTTATAAAAAAATTAAATTATTATTTTTTGTAAAAAACATTTTCAAAGAATAACAATATCCATTCGGAATTTCTTTTACTAAAAAAATCAAAAAATGAAAAATAAAGAAATAAAAAAATTGGAGGAGGCGATGACGACGATGGAGGAGAAGGAGGTAACAACGAAGGCAGAGGAGGAGGCGACGACGTTGGCAATTGAAAGGGTGGCAATGACAACGCGAAGGAGGACGAGGTGAAGACGACGACGAAAGAGGAGTTTTTATATTTTTTTTAAAAAAATTTAAAGTTTTTAATATTTTTATTTTTTATTTTCTTTTCAATTTTTGGAAAAAAATTTGTCCGATTTTTTTATTTTTTAAATATTGGAAATAAAAATAAAAATATTAAAAATATAATACATTTAATAAAATCAAAATATATCGAACATTTGGCCGATCAGAGAAGGAGCGAGCGATCAGACAAAGAAGCGAACGAATCAGAACGGTGAAAATGAATGTGTAAACCGTAATAGAGATAAGGATATATGGGCTAATGGGTTACATGGGTAAAATCCAGTAATATTAATCTAATTGGGTTCTACACCCAATTAACCCATTTAATTTTATTCTCATTTAACAAAGACCCATATATATTTCAAATGGATTGAGTTGGGTTAACTAACTAAATCCAACCCAAATTGTTCATTTTCATCACTTAAACAATATGCTATAGCTTATATATCATAAAGATTTTCTAAGATCCATACTTCACGAGATCAAATCACACGTTTTACATCCCATCAATTTCATGGAAATATAACCATGTTGATATAAACAGAATCGAAGAGGTACGAGATATACAAAAAAAAAATGTTCAAAAAAAATCCAAAATTAGTAATATAGAAGAAGGAATACTTTCTCCATTTCAACAAATCTTCATGTACAAGAATACAAAAACATGCCTACATGCATATTTTACGGGAACAAGAGATACAAAAATGGGAGCTTGAGAACTAACCATTACATAAATTTTTTAATCTATATTGTCACAAAGTGATATTCGCCAACACTGCTAGAAATATTGGATTTCCAGAAAAGCAAAATTCGTCACAAATTCATATAAAAATCTATTTCTAGACGTTTTCCGAATGGATTTTATCCGTTCGTAATTGAACGTTGGTAATTAATATCCGTTTGAAATTCGTCCGAAATTTTGGACGGTAAAATCAATCCGAATATAGTTCGTAATTATTTTTCAAAAAATTAAAAAAATCGGAAGGACTTTTTCGTCAAACTTTTTTCGAATAAAAATATCTTGACAGATATTTCTGTACGAATTTATTTTTCAGAAAATATAAAACAACAAAGAAATAAAAAATATAACAAAATTAGAAAATAAAAAATTGAAAAACAAAAAGAAAACTCCTACTCATCCTCTTCATTCCCTCCCCCTTCTACTATGGATTTTTTTCCAAAAATCTGTCACAAACATATATCTCTAATTCCAGATGGATTAAAAAAATCTGTCTTTAATTCGAGATAGATTAAAAAATATGTCCTTAATTCTAGATAGATTAAAAAAGGTCCTCCCTAATTTTGGACGGATTAAAAACGTCTTCCCTAATTTTGGATGGATTCTATAACTTTTTTTTTGTTTTTTCGGGAAAAACAATTCCGGCATTAGGGTAGACTTGTTTTTGTTTATTTTAAAAATATAAAAATATAAAAAATTATTGAATCTGTCCCTAACTCATCTGGATTTGAGACAAAATTTTTTAATGTGTTCAAAATTAAGGACAATTTTTGAATCCGTCCCGAATTAGAGATGGATTTTTTTGTCGTACGAAATTTTTTTCTCGAAAAATTAAATATATATATATATATATAATCGATCCCTGATACACGCCTGGGGTGGTATCTTAGGACGCATACAGAGAATCCGTTAAGCTCGATCCTCAAATAGGATTTGTTGTGTCAAGGTTACTTTTTTAATTGGCCTAAGGGCATTCTTCAAGAAGTCGTCTGATGACGATGGATGAAGAGGGATGATGGTGTAGTATTTCTTGACTGGCCTAAAGACTATCTTTATGATTCATCCGACGATGGTGGAGGATGAAGATTGATGGTCGAAGTCGAGGTGTTAAGGATGGAACGATGGACACCACAAGAGATGTGAAAACCTCTTGCTATAGTCAGATAATGGCTTCTATTGTTCTCGTAACAAGTTGATGTCACTGTGTTCTTGACACCATTCAAGAATACGAAAAAAAAAGTTTAGGGCATTCTCATTATTGAGACTAGTCCTAGGATTCAATTGCTGGTTGTTGAGGGGTTTTGAAACACTAATCCATCTTCTATCTCGTTCTGAAACAATGAAACATAATCTACGGTCATATCACTTCGTATCAGAGGCTCGTTTCTTTGTTTTAGCATCTATCCTTGCGTGTTTAGTTTGTTTTGTGTCATTGGAGTCGAATTTAGGCTTTTTGATATTTGTTTTGCTTGTGTTTTACGTTTGAGGTGTGAATCGTGTTTTGAATTTCGTTTTTCGTTTTTTCTTTGAAATTTGCATTTGATTGTTTGTCTAGGATTGTTCCATCACAAGACCAGCAAGAAAAAAATAGAAAGAAAAGGAAAAACAAAGCAAAAGAAAATTTTCTCTGAAAGAAGGGTTTGAGTAGAAAGGATTATGAAATAGTTATTTTAGCTTTTTTTATCGAATTCGGTAATAGTTTTGGTTATTTCCTTGGTAGGCATGACAATACAACCAAATTGCTTGTTTTGTTCATTTTCCTAAACAAAATAGGAATAGAACTTCTATTTTGTAGTTAGGATAGATCTGAGAATAAGTAGGCATTATAATTGTGATTTGCAAAAATTTTCGGTGGGATCTCAACTTTGTGGTTGTTAGTTAATATGATTCTGATTGAATTTCAAATTCTATTGTTTTTTTGTTAGTACAAACTCGACTTGACAAGGAAACATGGGGAGATAGAGTGCGAAATCGAGTGAAACACCATTCTTGAGAGGCTTGAGATTCTTACGCACTCCTTTCCTTTGTCTATTTCTGTTTTTAATTATCGTTTGTTCGTTTTGTAGGGAATAAACTCATGGAAAACATTTAACAATAGAATGACACCAAACTTACTAAGGAGCAACGGATTGCTGAAAGTTTAGCTCGTAATCATTATGTTGTGATAGCCTTGAACCAGCACTTTGAGCGAGGTCTCCAGCAATAGCAGAATCAGATGATGGAGTTGTTTGAGGAGATGAGTCGAAAGATTGATCATTTGACTATGGAATGAAAAGCTCCCCAACCACCATCACCTCCTCACAAGAAGCCTAGAGGAAACCAAGGTCCAAGGCAAGATGAACTAGAGGCCTTTGCACCACAAAGGATAGGAATACCTCATGAACATTGGAACCGAGAAAGAGAAGATGCGTATGAGACTGAGATAGGAGAGAACTTCGATGCATATCCTTTCTTGGCACCGATGGCACCTATGTGTGGCCGACACGAAAGGAATAGAATGGATGATGACCTAGCAATATACACATGGAAATCCCTCCTTTAAATGGTCCCAAAACTACTGATGATTACCTGGACTAGGAGAGACACACTAAAATGGTTTTTGAGTGTCATCATTACTCGGAACGCAAGAAAGTGCAACTTGTGGCAACAAAGTTCCATGGCTACACACTAGTATGGTGGGATGAAGTGAAAACAATAAGGAGACGAGCAACATTACCTCCTATAAAAACTTGGGAGAAGATGACAGATGCTATGAAGTAACGATTTGTTCTCGCTCATTATGAAGACGAGGTGTGTGAGCAACTTAGAACCTTTGTGCGAGGGTCTCGTAGTGTGGAGAATACTAAAAAGAATTGGAGATGCTTAAGGTTAGAGTTAGTTTGGAAGAATGTAAAGCAGCTGAGAACAATAGGTTTCAAAGGTTTGAATAGAGAGATTAGCAATCTTGTTGATGTTCGAAACTATTAGATCTTGGATGAGCTCCTATATCACACAATTAGAGTTGAAAAGCAGTTTAGATTTGGTGACCAGCGGCCACAAAAGCTTGGGAACTCCACCTCATTTTCTCGAATTGTCTACACCAAGACAGAGAAGTCGTATTTTTACTTCCAAATTTGATCAAAAGGTCGAGCCATCACGACCTAAGGATCGACGTCACAACGATAAGACTCATACTCATGCTTTTAATATTAAGTGCTTTCGTTGTCTAGACAGTGGTCATTATGCAAAGGATTGCGTGAATAAACACATGATATACACTAATACTCACAGGGATTTCGAATCAGCCTCTGAAAAAGAAGAAGAAGAAGAGATAATGTTGAAGAGATTGAGAGAGATTCAGATAGTGATTATGAAGAGCAAGGTCTTGCGAGAGGTGAGCTCTTAGTGACTCAAAGAGCTTTGAATCTTCAAGCTAGAGAGGAGACCATTGTTCAACGAGAAAACATCTTCTATACTCACATGCACACAAAGGGGAAGGTGTGTGTTGTGATTGTTGATAGCGGCAGCTGTATTTACGTGGCTAGAACATCCTTGGTTGAGAAACTTGGTTTGCTAGCCAAGAAGCACCCGAAGCCATACTAACTTCAATGTTTGAGAGAGTGGTGATACCAAGGTGAATTTCCAAGTAATGGTTCCAATTCACATTGAAAGCTATGAAGACGAAATATTAGGCGATGTGGCTCCAATGCAGGTTGGTCATTTGTTGCTTGGGCACCCGTGGCAGTTTGACTTGCATGTGAAGAATGACGGGTATCGCAACAAATATTCATTTGAGCACAAATGAAAAAAGATCAGCTTGATACCATGAACGCCAAAGGAGGCTTATGAAGATCAAGTGCAGCTACTTAAGAAGGAGAATTAAGCTAAATTGAGTGACCATGAGGTAGTTCACTTACATAATGGTGAGGTCTTGAGAGAAACCAAGAAAATGGCCTGTGAGAGCAAAGCTGTGAGGACAAACAATTTTTTTTCTATGAGAGAAAGAGAGATCAAGAAAGCTTTGCTTTTGTAATCACTCGATGATAGTACTTATGTACAAGGAGGCGCTGTTTTCTAATGAGCTATTGCAGGTTTACGAAGACATGTTTCTAGAAGAAATTCCCCGCAATTTTGCGGACAAACGCTATTGTTGTTCGCAAATATTAAGGACGGTTTAGGGATCTTCCACAAATTTGTGGACGGTTATGGGGTACTGTTTGGATTTAGGGACGTGTTTGGAACATCATGCCACACTCGGTTTTCAAGCGGATGGACTTTGGGAATCTCAAACCTACAAAGATGTGTCTACGCCTCACGGATCATTCGGTAAGATATCTGGTGGGAATTGTTGAAAACGTGCCCACCAAGGTAGGTAATATTTTATTTCCACTGATTATGTTGTACTTGACATAAAGGAAGATGCTAGGACACCTATTATTCTTGGTAGACCGTTCTTAGCTACTGCAGGTGCCATGATAGACGTACAACAAGGAAAGCTTTCCATATGTGTCGGAGATGAGATGATAGAATTTAACTTGTCCAGCCCCATGAACGGACCCTTATTCAAGGAGTCTTGCTTTACAGTCGATTCGCTGGACGAGTTAGCAAAAGACACGCATGATCAAGTAAGTGTTTCCGATCCTCTTATACGATGCTTAACACGAGTTTACGAAGATGCAATATTTACGGACGAAGGAGCTGAGATGTACACAAAATTCATGAGTGCTATTGAAGCACTAGGAGACGCCTCATGTGAGGAGATACAACACGAAATGCACGCTAGTTTCGCAGTGGAGAAGACGTCCAAACTTGAGCCCGAGCCACCTCCGTCTTCTTTTCGGTATGAGTACGTTGAATGCGATAAAATATATCCTGCTGTTATGAATGCTAACATGAGTGCAGATGAGATGAGAAAACAACCCACAAGCGTAAAGAAGCATAGGAGAGTCAACTCTTCAATATCTATGCACGGAAATTACACGAAAGACAGCCACGAACCTTCCACTGAAACTCAAAGGAGGCTGCACCCCCACTTACAAGAGGTAATGGAAAAAGACATCATAAAACTATTCAATGCAGATATCATTTATCCAACCTCGGGCAGCGAACGAGTGAATTCCGTGCATGATGTGCCAAAGAAAGAAGCCATGACTAAGGGATGACACGACAAAGAGACCCTACCTCATGACTTCCAAATAGGTGACATAGTTCTACTCTTCAATTCTCTTCCTAAGCTTTTCTCGGGCAACCTACAGTCTCGTTGGTCTGGTCCTTTTCAGGTATGAGAAGTCTTCACACATGGGGATGTGGAACTATGGAGCGATTCGAGCAGAACGTTCAAAGCTAATGGACAGCGACTAAAGCTCTACCAAGCCGCTCAACCGATCGAAAGTGGAAACTCCATTTCCCTTTCCGATCCATCCGTCGCGTAGGCAGGAAGAATGGAGATGTCAAAGCTTAAAGACATTAAAAAAGCGCTTTCTAGGAGGCAACCCAGCTGTTTGTTTTCTATTTTTCTTAGTTTTTAAAGTTTAAGACTCGGTTAATTAAAAAAACGCAAAAAATACAAAAAAGTACAACCATAAACGTGACTTCACTTATCTTACCCTCCATTGGAGCTTCACGTCGAGGACGCCGTTCAATTCAAGTCTGGGGGAGCAGCTCACGTTTGTCAGGTGAATTTGTTTCATTTTCTTTTATTTTCTCTTTGATTTTGTAGTTTTTATTTTGTTTTTGCTTTCGTGAGTCAGAGTCGTCCTAGGCACTTTTCCGGTGCAACGTGTTGAGATGAACCCTGAACCTAGGATACTTAAAGAAGTTGGCCTTTTCCGTGAGATTTTGCATGTTTGAGCTAGGTTTTTCCTAAGCGTCAGAGCTTATTAGACGGCTAAAAAACAATAGGCCGTAATTCTTTGGGAATCCTAGTGTTGCTTGTGGGAGGTTTAGACGAGGTTGCTAGGCTATTCTATCGTTTATTCTCTCTATCCAGATGGTCATACATCGTATAGACAATGCTTTACTTCTTTTTTATGAGGATTATTAGATCGTATGAAATCGAGCTCATTTTGCAGATTAAGAGCGCACACTAACACTCCGTTGTCAATAGACTAAATGCCTAAAAGCATGATATAAAATCTATATGAGTGCATCGACCTTGATACTCTTTCGATGGTTCGGATCTAAGTGGTGGGTTGGCGATCATCTTTTTACGTCCTAAGGGCATGGAACAACAAAAACGCCGCCTACTCTTCTGCACTCTTGAACGAGATGCATGAGTATACTGTCATCGGTAGTTTAGGTCTAAGTAGAGGCCGCATCCCTTCAAATCCGACGCCCTAGAAGCCTAGTGTGTATGCATAATGAAAAAAACAAAAAAATAAGACATATAAACAAAAGAAAAAAATAAGACATATAAACAAAAGAAAAAAAAAAGAAAAAAGCTCGGGAAAGGAAACAAGTATCCTCGATTGTTCTAGGTTTAGCATTTGTCTGAAGTCTTGTTTGGTAGAGAGAGTCACGGTGGCTTGTTTAGTTAGCCTTCGATTAAATTTCTCGTGGGTAGCCTTGGTGAACCTAGGATGAAGTTTGAAAATTTAATTAGGCCGAATTTGCTCTCGACTTGCTAGTTGATCGGTTAGGTTCGCTTTAGCGTTATTTCTAGGAGAAAGGGGAATTCTCGGATTTTGTATACCCCACGTGTTCCACGCTTACGTTTTCTTAGGGACAAGAAAACATTCAAGTCTGGGGGATTTTGATCATCTCGTTTTTATACGTATTTCTCGCATGATTTATGGGATGTTTATGATATAGATACGATGATTACGTATGATTTTGTATCTGTTTTTCTCGTTTTCGTTTTTTCGTGTCCTTACAGGTTGTAATGCAAATTCGGTTCGTTTTGAAACTAAAAGACGTACACGAGACAAAGTACTAACATCGAGGATCTTCACGGAACAAACGGGACGAGAATCGCGAGGAATAACACAGCCCACGTGGGGCATTTACCTAGCCCGCACGGGGCTTGACCCCCAGCAACTCCAGCACGAGTCGGGGAGGTCCTCAGCACGCATGGGTTTCACCATGAGCATCAGCATGCGCGAGGCACTCATTAGCTCGCGCCGGGAAGCCTTATTTCCTTCGTTAACAGCACGATGCACCCACGTGGGGAACACACTCAGCCCGCGCGGGTCACGTCTGTCACCTGCAAAAACCAGAAAAGGAATTATGTCTAAACACGAAAAGGAACTCTTTGGTTACTTATACAAAAAGGAAAACGACGTTAGAAAAGAGGAATAAGAGATATTTTAATGGAAACATTGTCCAACTTAATCAAGAATGGAAAACACATGAAAAGGCAAAACGGTGGCTGCTGCGACAAAAGGAAAAGGAGTGAATGGCCAAAAGAAAAACCAGGAGAAAAGGAAAGAAAAGAAGAAGGAAAAGGAAGAAGAGGAGTTAGGGGTCGAAGGAGATTCAGGAGAGAGAGAATAGGAGAAGAAGGAGACTTTTGCGAAGGAAACATTCAAGGGGCATTGGAGATCAATTCAAGACTTCGGTTTCGTTTGGTTTTTATGTTCCTTAGACTTTCTACTTCGATTATGTTATTTTCTTTTGAACGCATGAGCGAGTAGTTGTTTTGTTCTAGGAAAAGGGATTAGCCCATGGCTATCCCGGAACCACCTTGATTTATCTTTGAATGCAATTTCCCATTTTCGTTTATCTATTCTTTGTCTGAGAGCTTGAATGACTTGTGTTACGAAGGCCAAGTAGATGCATGTGTTAGGGATTATGAGAAGGACCAAAAGGAGAATTCTAGTCCTAGAAGATCAGGTTTAGAACAACCGAGGTTAGGCCACGAAAGTAGGGTAGCAACGGTTGAGGGTAAAACAGATGAATCACAGAACTTATGGGTTTAGCTTAAGGTGTCAGCCATGAAAGTAGGGGATAACTTGACTACATCACGTGTCTATGCCTTGAGAGAGGGTAGATATCATATTAGGATCGTCTGTCTTAGATAACTTGATCGGGATTGCATGATTAGATAGGTTGATTGTTGGTTTAGGTAGTCTTGTGGTGAAACCGGATTCCTAGAACATTTGTCTCACTGTTAAGAACTCAGTAGTTTATTTTTTAGTTATTTCAATCTTAAAACCAATATTCGTTCGTTTGCAAGTTTGATTCGTAGTTTGAGTTTAGGTTGTGTTACGTAGTCCCTGTGGGATCGACACCTAAAGTACTACACACGTGTCGTGCACTTGCGGGTAGTTTAGGTTAAATTTTTTTTAACTTTGATACGCATCACCCGACCGCGTAATCTCACCTACTACATGCATTAAGACCGTTATCTTACTTCCTAAGTTCAATTACCCGACCGACCAAGGTTCTAAATCAATTGAGACTCCAAATCATGGTTATGTTCCAAAATATAATGCATATCCCGATGCAATCAAACTTTTATAATCATTCATTCAAGCGGCCAACAAGAATAAAAGCATTGAGAATAGCCAATCAATCCTAAAACGAAATATTATAACCAAGCATTAAGCATAAGACTTCATTATATATCGGCAAAACTCTAACCCTTGGAAAAGGAACTACTTGGACATGAGTTCCAAACACAAAATACGAATGAAAGCTATCTTAAAAATAGATACAGAATGAGATCTCTCCCTGTTCTAATACCATAGTCTTCAATAGTTCCTCCGCATTGCGAGTTCGTCGCCCCGTCTCTTGCCTCTCATTGTTTTGCTCTCTCTTTTGCTCCGTGTGTGTGTCTCCCCCCAGTCTCTTCTGTCCGAACTCAATTGTCTTCTCCTTACCCCCTTCGTGCTCTTTCCTCTTTTCTCTGTTTCCTCTTCTCTTTCTTTTCCTCTTTGGCCGTGCACTTCCATTTCCAGTCTAGTGGCCAGCGTTTCCTTTTTGTGTGTAAACGGCTAGTATTTCCTTTTCTTGTCTCCAACGGTTGTCTTCCTTTAGTAGATGCCGTGTGTTTCCAATTTATGTTTCGGTCATGTTTCCATTTTGTTGTTCAAGCAACCGGTGATTTCCATTTTACACGAGCTGCCATATTTCCATTTTGCTCCAACGATCAGCAAGTTTCCATTTCTCTTCAGCCGTGTGTTCATTTGTGTTCCAGCCGTCTAGCTTCCATTTCTCTTCTCGCGTTTATGATTCTTGGATGTTGACCGTGCATAGCTGGTAGGAGAGTGGTTTTTGCTTAGTTTTGTGGCACTTGCTCGTATTAGTGTCTGATATCTTCATTTCCTACAAATACACGAGAAACCGCTAAAAGAGGGCTAAATGATACTTAATGCTCGGTAAACTCTAAATGAATGATGAAACTAACTATACAAATGGACGAAAATACCATAACAAAATAGATGCTATCAAATCCCCCCAGACTTAAACCTTTGCTCGTCTTCGAGCAAAACTAAAGTTAAGCTCAATGAGAGTTAGACAACAATCAGAAACTAGCTTAGGTATTTTGAAAAATAAGCCATCATACACCACAACGCGTCACACGAACATAGTCCTAAGTAAAATTAATTCTGATTTCTATCGACCGAAAGTCACGAGCCGTGCAATTTAATACATAACCCAAGTTCATTTCACTAATCCCTGGAAAACATCCAAGCAATCTCCATACCATATCTCCTATGCTTGCGTGAGATATCGTTTTTTAAATACACTTAGGGTGTAAAAAAACGGCCTCAACCCACCACTTAGACCGAACTATCAAGATCAATGCACTCATGTCAATGTAAGGTGGAAATAGCTAGAGACTTTATCCTATTGACAACGGAGTGTAAATGCGTGGAACCATAAAAATAGAGAAGTAAATCAAGAAAGTATCTGACTTAGCAAAGAATGAACGGTATGCTTGAAGATATGGACGCTTGGGATTGAAATCTAGGAGGGAAAATGCAGCTATGAGTCATGGAATTCATGCACAATTACTAGACTATCCGATATCTAAAAGTCTTTTTAAGAAAACTTAGGCTTTTGTTCCCGATTTAACGAAGTCGCATAAACATGGCTAAAGTTCGAAGTAACATGCTAGATATTCGTTCGTCTAATCCTAAAAAATGATCTAAATGCTAAAACAAAACGAAGAAATCAACGTCTAATCCTAGTCACAATCATAACACTTGAAAAGTACCCCCACCCCAGACTTGAACAGAATATAGTCCCGATGTTTAAAATCTATGAGAGAAACTCGCACACCAAGACTCGAGGGAAGATAAAGAGGGTAGGAACGTGTGCACTTAGTCTGTTCTTGTTGTCCCGGGTTGATGCAATAGGATATATGTGTCTGTCCTTTGTTCTGGATGATGTCAAAGTGGAAAACCTGTAACAAAAATTTACACAATCTGAAATAGAGAGTACGATACATCAAAGTTGCTAGTAGAGTGCATGCGTGTGGAAAGAAGAAGAGTTGAGTTCTGAAAAATAAAAAGAAATAAATAAAAGGATATGAAGCTCGGGTTGTCTTCCGAGAAGCGCTTGTTTAAGGTCACAAGCTTGACCAAAGTTTTATACTCATCAGGTAGACGTCCTCGTCGTCGTCGTGTGTGTAGCATCTCGCGTGCATGGGATGCTCAATTGGGTATAGCACACGGATCGATTGTTCTCTTTGTAAATTCTGTTGGTGCGGTCATGTCTTTCAGTAGCCCAGTTGTGTTGATTTCAAAAGTGGGAGCCCGGTCGTGCACAACATGCTGCTCGGTCGGATTGTTTTCGGCTTCATTACTCGTCTCCTTCATTCCCAGCATTTGTTGGTACGTGAGCCCTTGTGGTAGTGGTTTCATCTTCATCTTGGGTGCCTTATCGATGCTCCAATTGGGTGCTGGGCATTTGATGTCGCATCTCGGCATCTCGAGAGTGTTTATGTACTGATGCACATCGCACGTACCTCAGGTCGTTCGGAAGTCTGCTCGGGTCACACATAACTCTCGGTCTGGAGGATCTTTCGTCTTTCCTTCGTCTAGCAGCTCGTTTGGGTCCTTATATAATGCTTCTCCAGTTGCTAACAGAGTTGTTTCTAGGGAATCCATACTCCCAAATTCTTCAATGACTTCCGTGGCTAATTTATCCAAGACGTCGATGTGGAACACCAAATCGAACATGCACAGTTGCTTAATTGTGTCGTTCAAGTTGAACTCAACCTCCTCGTCGCCAAACTTCAGTGTGAGTATTCCTTACGCTTGCTCCGACATCGATGAGTGCATGGTTAATTTCATAATTACCTATTTTACAAGGGATCTCACATATACCTGAATCTTGTATCTTCTTTGGTAGATTTGGTTGTAGCATTGAATTTGTTACCATTACAGTTTTCGTCTCCACGTCCCGTTTGTTCGCATTCACATCTTTCAAGAACTTAGCATATGAAGGCATCTTCTTCAACACTTCATGGAATGGAATGGTGATCTGCATTTTCTTCAATATCTCAGAAAACTTAGCGAATTGAGCATCATCGTTCTTCTTGCATTGACATTGTGAAAACGACAAAGGAGGCACCTTGGATCGCGTTTACGTATTTTGGCTCCTCTTCCTCCTCGGGTTTCTTCTTGTGCTTGTCAATGTCACTAGCCTTTTCCACTGTTATAATAGATGTTTCACCCTATTCAAATGTTGAAAGAAGTGGCTGATGTACCGTTTTCTTGCGTTGGCGTTGTGGAAACGGAAAAGGAGGCGGCCTCAGGGCTGGTTTTACGTACATTGACTATTCTTCCTCCTCGGGCTTCTCCTTAAGCTCGTTAACAACCTTTTCCGCTGCTATGATAGATTATTCACCCCTTTCAAACATCGAAAGAGCGGTCTGATCCACCATCTTACCAATCCTTAGATAAATGGCATTGACGTGTTCATGGGGATCCGATTCGGGTCTCCTCGATAGAACTCCTTGCGGACGTGCTGCTTCTTACGCTAATTGCGCGACTTGTGTTTCTAAATGCCTAAGATTGTTTTGAAATCCCTCCATCTGCTTCTTGGAATTGTCTTTCTCTGCTTTCACTCCCATCAATAAGTTGTTTTGATTTTTTTGCTCTTGGAGGAGGCGCGCGAACATAGCTATAATGTCGGGGGCTATTTTGGGTTGAGTCGAGGGTGGTGTACGTGGCTGATGCCCTTATTTTGAGGCTGCACACTCGGCTAGAAGTTCTGATTTCTCCATCCAGGATTATATGTGTTCTCCATAGGCTGATTGTTACTCACGTAATTCACTTCCTTATACCCTTGAACTTTTTGGTCCATGACGCTCCGAGTAATGCGGACGATGTGATTCGGACAACAAATTTGGTAAATTCCCGCGACTTAGTCTTTTACTTCAGCTAGACCAGCATCTAAGGAGTGCACCTCATTCGTATTGGTTACCCTTGCTGGAGTGTTGCGGTTGTATTCTCCAGCAATATTGCTTCCTTTGTCGGCCATCCGACCAATCAAATCCTCGATCTGTGGGAATGTGAGGTTACTCAAGGAACCTCCAGCAGTGGCTATGATCAATATCCTCGTGTTGTCTATAAGTCCTTACAGAAAAGTGTGTATGAGGTAGCTTTGATCTAAGTCATGATGTGGGCAAAGGCGTGATAGCCTTTAAATCGTTCTCACGCTTCATACAAGCTCTCGGTTGCCCCTTGTACGAATGTGTTAATCTGATTTTTGTGAGCTGAGCTTTTTTCTAAGGGAAGAACCGTGTCATGAACTTCTCCTCTAGTTGTCCCCATGATTGTATATAGTTTGACGGTTGAGAGTACAATTAATCTTGCGTTTTATCCTTCACGGAGAACGAGAAGGCAGCCGACATGACATCTTAATCCAAAACTCCTTCTCCCGCTTTAGTAGTTCGGCAACGCATCTTGAAATCAAGAAGATGTTGATTTGGATCCTCAACGGGTCTCCTTTTGAATGTTGCATTGCTAAGCATTTGAATGAATGCCGGTTGTAGTTCGATGCAAGCGTTTCTCCTAACAATGCAAGACAGGAGTTGCGTGTGCCTAGGAGCCGTGTATGATCCATAGGTTAACGCAGCTTGCATTGGTGGCACGTTTAGGTTGCGGCGTTCAGCCATTTGTTCTTCTTCGCTCTCGCAGAATATAGTACCTCACGCAATTAAAACACAAGAATCGGTTAGGCTCTGAGAAGTAAAAGAAAAAAAAAGAAGAAAAAAATTGAGTACAAAGAAAGAACAAAAGAAAAAATACGAAAAACAAATAAAGACTATGGAAAAGACTGTGTCCAAATTCAAAAGTATCCTAACTCAAATATCGTAATCAATTCCCCATCAACGGTTCCAAAAATTTGATGTGATTAATCTCAAGTAATATATACCTACACTAACGTTCTTGCAAGAATACGGATCTGGTAGTACTAGGATCAAACACTAGGGAATCGATGCTACTGTAGAGCTAATAGACTAATGAATAGGACATGTGAAAATCAATTGATGAAAATGCAACGTAAAGAATAAGCTACTGTAAATGGTGATAAACTCAATAAACTAAACACCACAGGTTTCGAGAGTTGCACGATGATGCAATGAAGTGCTAACAAAGATCATGGTTATAGATATCATTACATATTCGAGGAATTCAAGCTTTTTTCTAGGGAATGACTCTCTCGATACCTAAAGCCACTATCTAGCATGCGTACTACCAATCTCCCGACTGCATAATCTCACCTATTAGATGCATTAATACTGCTATCCTAATTGCTAAGTTTAATTAACCGACCGTCCAAGTTTCTAAATCAATTGAGACTCCAAATCATGGCTATGTTCCAAAATCTAATTCATCCTGATGCAATTAGACTTTTATAATCATTCATTCAAGCCGCCAAAAAGAATAAAAGCATTAAGAATAATCAACCCGAAAACGATCAAATATTATAACCAAAAATTAAGCATAAGACTTCATTACATATCGGCAAAACTCTAACCCGTGACTATGGAACTACTTGGACATGGGTTGCGAACAAAAAACACGAATGAAAGCTATCTTAAACATAGATACAAAATGAGATACCTCCCTATTATAATACCATAGTCTTCAATAGTTTCTCTGCGTTCCGAGTTCATCGCCACGTCTCTTGCCTCTCGGTGTTTTGCTCTCTCTCTTGCTTCGTGCGTGTGTCTTCCTCCAGCCTCTTCTGTCCGAAATCAATTTTCTTCTCCTTGCCCCCTTCGTGCTCTTTCCTCTTTCCTTTCTTTCCTTTCCTCATTCTTTTCCTCTTTGGCCGTGCACTTCCATTTCCAGTCCAACGGCCAAAGTTTCCTTTTCTTGGTGTAAGAGGCTAGTATTTCCTTTTCTTGTCTCTAGTGGTTGTCTTCCTTTAGTACAGGTTGTGTGTTTCCAATTTATGTTCCGGTCATACATTCATTTTGTTGTTCCAGCAACCGGTGATTTCCATTTTAGGTGAGCCGCCATATTTCCCTTTTGCTATAGCCGCTAGCAAATTTCCATTTCGCTTCAGCCGTGTATCCATTTGTGTTCCAGCTGTCTAGCTTCCATTTCTCTTCTTAGGTTTATGATTCTTGGACGCTGACCATCCATAGCTGGTAGGAGAGTGGTTTTGCTTATTTTTGTGGAATTTGATCGTGTTAGTGTATGAGATCTTCATTTCCTGCAAATACACGAGAACATGCTAAAAGACGACTAAATGATGCTTAATGCTCGGTAAAGTCTAAATGAATGATGAAACTAACTATACAAATGGAAGAAAATACTGTAACAAAATAAGCGTTATCAGTATCCATACGAGAGATTTATGTTTTATCTGAAAAAAAAAACAAAAAAAAGCTCATCGAGAGAGTTCAATTGTAGAACAATACGTGAATGAGTAGATATCGTTCTTCACTTCTTAGTACTTCAAGCCACATGTTTATACACGAACTAGAAATCTAGACAGATGTTTTGATGGTGGTGTGGTATTTTCATATCCAATACTAGATATTCTAGATATATTTTGTAGAATTGGTCGAACTGCTGGTAAGGCGAAATATCTATGGCTATCACAACGAGATCTACACATCGCACATACGTGCGTTTTACTCAACTGTGAATATCTACTGCCTTTAGAAAGGTAACATACTACAACTATGGATTCAATTGCGTATACATATTTTATTTGTAATATTAAGATATTTTTTGTAGGTTACGCCGACTTAAGATTGATGTTATTTCGATGTGATTGGTTTGATCCTATAAGCGGTAGCGGGACAAGAACAAAGAAATTAGGCGTTGTAGAATTTAATTCTACATGAAGATATGCAAAATACGAGCCTTTTATTTTTACGTCACAAGCTGATCAAGTTTGTTACATTTACTATCCCATATTAGACGATATTCAGGTTGGCGTTTCGCAATGAAGATACTTTTAAGGGGTAAATTTATCGAAAACACAGAAGAACAACAATTGGTAATGTAACAACAAACCACCGAGATTGTTGCTATTGATGAAGTTACTGTTGAAGCACTGCCGCATAGTGAAATTGAAGAAATTGAAACAAATGAAGATGATCTATATGAAGGGATAGAAGAAAATGAAGAAGAAATTCAAGAATTTGAATCAAAATTAGAAACACAAAAATCGACGAAAGAATTACGTGACTCTGAAAATGATGCATCACAAACCAACGATGGAAGAAGTTCTATCGATGGGTGAGGAAAGGTGTAAACTTCCTCGTTTCAACCCGAGTCGTGAAAACGGCGCATAGTGGTACGTATCACTAAAGTCAAATGTAACTTTGTAAATAGTTAGTTCATTAAGTTTTAATTTATCTTACTTTTGATTTATAGGTTTGGTTACAATCAACTTTCTCGTCATATAACAATGACGATGAAATTTGATTACTACGTCCATGTTATAACTAGACACAGACCGACCCCGATATCAAGTAACGTTGGTGGAAGTATTTTGTGGTACGTTTTTAATCATGGTTATTTTAATCAAAATTTAAATGTTAGTTTAAATAAAATAATCATTTAATATTTCAGCAAAAATTTTATTGGAACCTTGAGATTACCGGACTAGTAAAGTCTGAATTTGAACGGGTTGCAGAATTTCGTCTCAAAGCTCTCGTACATGATTGCAAAAAAGATTGAGAGAAGAAAGGAAAACCCATTTGGATGGCAATTCATGTCTGGGAACAGATGTACGCTTATTGGGATGATCCTTCTTTTAATCAAAGAAGCGAGCGAGCAAGTCAATCTCGCCCTTCCGATACAGCTGGTTCTCGTTCTTTAGCGGAAATTTACGAAGATATGGGAAGATTTTCAATTTTTTTTAGGATTTTATACAATTGACATTTACTTAATATTTAAAAATATATTTGAAATTTGTTTTAGATGAAAGAAAAGGGATATGCCGTCATACGTAGAATTTCAGGAACATACACACACTAAAAAATCTGACGGTTCGTGGGTAGATGTCAGAGCGAAACATGTTCATGACGATATTTAGAACATGACATCAGACCGAGTGTCCCAAATTCCGCCGAGAGATAACGGGATGCAACCTTCTCTAAGTGAGGAAGAATACGACGAGTTGTATTTCGAGGTAAACTCATTACAATTTAATATAATTTTGTTACTTATAATTATAATTAAATTTCGATATTTCTTTTGCAGCAAGTAACACCGTATAAAGGTTGCATATTTGGTCTTGGAGTAATGACATCACAACATACAAGTTCCTCCAAAGTCAAGCAAAAGCGATAGACAAACTTCAAAATATCGTATCCCAATTAGGAATGAGAAAGGGAACACCAACAATCACAAAGGCAACGTAAACGATCACAAAGACAACATCAACAGTTGATGAAAATGCTGAAGGAACAAATACCTTCTATCAATTGGGATGCATATGGGAACGATAATTCTGACGATGATAACTCAAAAGTACCACCAAACAAATTTGTAAATATACGTTAATTATGTAAAAACTTTAATTAATTAATATTATCTTTTGAATTTATAAATTGTAATTATAAATAATTGTAATTATAAATTTTTTTGAAAAATTTCCATATATTTACAAATTTTTTGGTGGTACATAATATTATCTTTTGAATTTATAAATTGTAATTATAAATAATTGTAATTATAATTTTTTTAAAAATTCGTATATTTACAAATTTGTTGGTGGTACTTAATATTATCTTTTGAATTTATAAATTGCGATGTCTTTCTGTCAGCGATCTCGTATGTAAATTGGTCGTTTTTCTTGTCGGTTTGCAGACAGCCTTGCAGTCTGCAATCATGGATGATATACGGACTGAATCTTCTGTCCGTATTTGCGGACGAATTGCAGATGTTTTTAGTTTGGCGACGCGTGTTTGCGGACCACTGTTTTCCGTCCCTAATCTGTCCCTAAATGTGCTTAGAGATTGATTATTCAGTCCCTAAATGGTTAATTTTTAGTAGTGTTTAATGCAGATGACATCCACGATTTGAGGACAAATCCTTGTGAAGAGGAGGGGAATGATGAGGACATCAAGATTGATGAGGAGAGCAAGGGACGAGCTAAAGACGAGGACATCGATATTGATGAGGAGAGCAGAAGGCGAGCTAAATAACTTGATCTTGAAGTTACTAGGCAATGACGCGTGCACGAGCTAAAAGATTACAGAATGCATTTAACAAGCTTGTTCAAGCTGGGTTTGGCGCAAGAGAACCAAACGGAGGAGATTCATAGAGAGAATTGACTTTCATCACACTAATTGGAGCCAAGGATGTAGAGACTTCAAAAAAAAGAAGGTTTGTGCATTTTTGGGCTAAGTCTTAAAGCCCAAAACGCAAAGTTTTGTTTAATCAGACTTATTTTCGGTTTTTTAGCTCAGTTAGAGCTTATTTGCTTGGTTTGAGATTATTTTCGGTTTATTTGGTTTAGTACTAAGGAAAAATGCATAGTGTTGTCTTCTTCAGGCAAAATTTTGAGATTTGAGAGAGTTTCTTTCGCAAGTTTTTAAGTTCTAACCCTCAACTCTTGGTTTGAAGTCCTTGGCTTCAATCTGGCTTATCAATCTGGCTTATCAATCAAATAACCACCTGTGATTGTGGCGTCTTCACACATTTTCAAAGTTTCTTAACCAAGTTCTTCAGTGGTTTAGGGCATCTTGATTCTTGATACTAGTCCTAGGTTTCGGTTTCTGGTTGTTGAGGGGTTTTGAAACACAAATCAATCTTCTATCTCGTTCTGAAACCAAAACTTTTTAAGATGTCCCTAAATTCCATATAGAATTTAAACTATCTCTAAATTCCGAATGAATTAAAGATTATATCTATGGATTTTATGTTCGTCTTTAAAAGGAGGAGGGGGAGGGGGAGGAGTATAGATTTTCCGGTGCAAGCATATTTCATCCAGAAAAACCACTTCACAAAAAATATATCTCGTACAAAAAGATGTTCAACGTGTGTGCAACACAAAATTTGAAAAGATTGCACGAGACGAAGGAAACCGATGCATCTTTGAATCTACATGCAAACCACTCCACGAGTGAATGGGTAATACAACATCTATCAGATGGTAAGATATGGAATGAATTCAACGAGTTATTTTTTGAGTTTGCTTATGAAACCACAAACATTTATCTTTGCCTAGGCAATGATCATTTTAGTCCATATGGACAATTCAAAAGTCAATATTCTTTATGGCATGTGGTTTTATCTCTGTATAATTTGCCTTTAGAGATGTGTTTAAAAATAGAATTAAGGTTTCTAATACTATTGATTATAGGTCCTGAACATGTGAAGAAAATTTTCGATGTCTTCCATCAGCCGTTAATTCATGAATTGAGAGATTTATGGAACAACAAAATTTTTGCATGGAGAATTCGGATTTGTTTTGTCTCGTTTATGGAAAAAAATCATATTGGTTTGATTGTCACATTGAGAATCACTCACATTGCGACACAATTTAGGTGTTGTGCATATCGAGAAAGACCTTTTCGATAACATCTTCAACACATTTTTCATGTTACATGAAAAATGAAGGATAACATATAGTCAGTGATTGATAACAAAATGTTGAATACAGAAGTTGGTATTACATGATGAGAATACTCTAATCCCAATATTCAAATTATATGGTCCTTGGAAGACAACATTGTTGAGGTGGCTAAAAAACGTTAGATTTTGGATTGATATGCGTCGAACATAGTCTAATGAATGGATATTGTGGATTCAAGACTCATGGATATGAAGAGTCATGATTATCATATTGTCATACAACGACTCATCCCAATTACATTTGTTGAGTTATTACACGTATTATGGAATTAACATATTCTTTAGAGATATTTCTTCGAGAAATTTAAAATCAAACGATTTGGATATATTGAATAAAAATATCGTTGAGATATTATAATTATTTCAAAAGTTATGTCGGCCTTTGTAATTCGATATGATGAAACATTTACCGATTCATTTAGAAAACAAGAGAATACTTTGTGGATCGGTTCAGTTCAGATGGATGTATCCATTCAAAAGTTTTTTTCATCTAACTAGAAAGGAAAAAAAACAAAGCAACGGTTGAATGATCAATTGTTAAAAAATATTTAATGAAATAGATACAAATTTCAACACATTCTATTTTGAGGTGTATATATAGGCAAAACATATAAGGTTTAAAGAAAATCATACATACTTATCAATATAATCTTTAATTTGGTGTCATCTTAGAGATTTTCACACCAACTAGATGTAGATTGGGTAAATCAGAGGAATATTGGTTAACATAGAAAATGTATAATCATGTCCTCACATATATTTTATTAAACTGTCAAGAGTTATTATCATTTGTAAAATGAATTTTATAAAAAAATGTCAAACTGACATGGGCCATGAACGAAGTCTTGAACCAACTCGTATCTTATTAGAACTCAGAAGAATTCAAGGCCAAAATTGAGAAGGAAAAATGGTGGTATGACGAGAAGGTTCTCACAGATAGTCTGCATTGTCATACCTTAGGAGCTAAATCATTCTCAGAAAAGAAAACAAAATTGATTAGTATATAAATTTACAATTATTATTTTACATGTTATATATTAAAATTTTTACATAATTTCTTATTAAGTTAATCTTGCAATATTGCATATGCAAAGATTAAGAAGATAATCGGTGCTTCTTAAGCTTGTGGTTGAGACACATGCCAAGAAGAAGGTTGTCACCATGGAAGTGGATGACAAACAAAAATTTGTCAATCCTCAGGCATAACTGATTATCAGGGCTGTGATGGAGAAAATCATACAGCAATCACAAACCGTTAGTTTCTCTTGATGAACTCATTCTGTTGCAGAAGGATAAAATCTATTTGAAGATACATTTTTTTTATTAAATTTAATTCACTTTTATGTAAGCTAATCCCACCATGCAAGTGAATTAGCTTACACTTTCTTGTTAAATTTAAATAAAAGCATTGCTTTCAAGAAAGCGTAAGCTAATCCCACCATGCAAGTTTGTAGTTGTTAAATTTCCCTAATTCCATCCTCTCATTCTTCAACTCAAAGTAGTGATGGAAATCCAAAACTATATTGATCTTTATTATCATTCTAAGTATGGTTATGCATCGCTAGGATCAATAAATACAGTAGTGTTCATTTTAATATTGCTAATGTCATCATCAAACGATAATATCCCTCGTTGATTGGGTCTCATCGAACGATCATACTCCTCGTCCATAACCTCACTATACTCGTCCTCATCTAAATTAATAGGGTGTGGATTACGAAATTTGTGTGGTTCCATCTTCAGTTGTTCCTGATGAACTCCTCGAGTTTTGTCTTCAACCAGATCAATACATTGATTGACAACCATTATCTCATAGCATATGCAAAGCATGACCATCATTGGTTGCATCTTTATTTGCTACGAGGTCACGTCTTCACCTTGCGGTGGCTTATCACGATGGTTTACTAAATTTGGAATAAGACGCTAACAAAAAAAACTAGTTACGAAAAAACATAAAAGAAAGAAATGGAAGATGAACGAATCTCACAATCACTAAAAAATATGTTTCGATCAATTTTACCCCCTCTCGTGTCCTTGCATTGGCTTCTGTTGTTTTATCTAGTTGAGAACTCAAAGAATCAAATTCAAGAATTAGTTCCCTATAAATAAAACTAAATCTTGATGGTAGAAGTGAATGATGTAGAAACTATGGCCTAGGTCCTAAGACTGGTCCTACAACATTATTTCCTTTGATGGGTTTTGATCAAATTTTTTCTTTTTTTTTTAATTCTTTGTATTTCATTTTTTTCTTTTGGTTGATATTACAAGAAAAAGACCCAAAATAAACTTATTAGAATGAATCGATAGTTCTCACACAAGAACAAAGCTCTCATACCACTTGATACAACCCTAGACTAACGTTCAATTGTAGTAAAGGATGGAAAAGTATTGAAATCCACTAATATTGACATAACATCTTAAAATTGTTGTTCAGTTGATGAACCCTCCACACCCTCCTATGACTCGACTAGTACACCTCAAACACAACGGTGACCCCATAATACTTGTGATCTAGTATTGATAAATCGGTGAATACTCAGAAACATTCTAAGAATTCGTTAGCTAGATCTCGATATAAATTCGGGATCATTTTTCTACAAAAGGTGTCTTATTTATAAGGCTCAAAACATAGTTGAAACTAGGTAAAATAAAAGAAATTAAGTACAAGTGCAAGAAAGTATTCGGTCAAGCCACTATAAGAAATTCAAAAATTTCCAAACAAAATTTTCGAGCAGACCTTTCCATCCGGAAATTTCAAAACGGATTAGGGACGAAATGGAGATGGGAAATTAAATATGTTCATAATCCGTCTGCAATTTTCAAACTGAAAAACAGTCCTGGGGTCGTCCGTATTTGCGGAAGGATTGGAGACGAATTTGAAGGATGTTGTGGATTAGTGACGGTTTCCTCGGCCATCCTCAAAATTTAAGAACGGTTTCCACAAATTTGTGGACGGTTGCGGGGTATCGTTTAGATTTAGGGACATTTTCGGGATGGTTTCTTTTTTCCATTATTCGATAGATTAGAACATGGGTAAATATTTGTGTTCGTCCGTAATCTGTCTTTAATTAGTCCAGAAATTATATATATAACCCCTCCTACTTTCATTCGTTTCTCACGCATAGTTTTCATATATTTCACTACATATCTTGTTATTGTTTCTGACTATAATGGCATCATAATCGAGATAAAATATTTTTCCTTTCTAGACAATGGATGTATAGAAGAATTCATCCAGAAACTCAAGGTGTATCGAAGGAGTTTATAGAAGGTTTTACATAGTTTATGACGATGGCGAAAAATCAACAAGTTTATAAAAAAATCGGTAAGTTCGTTTGTCCATACGTCAAATGCAAAAATGAAAAATTTGTTGATAAGGGAACCGTTTGGAATCATCTTTTTTAAGAGGTTTTACTCTGAATTATTTCATTTGGTTATCTCATGTAGAGAATTTTGCACCACGACCTAGTAATGTTGTGGAAAATTTTAGTAGGGGTATTGTACATCATGAAGTGTTTGAGACTTCTCAAGATGTAGAAATGAACTCTTATGTGGAAATGGTGTAAAATGTATTCGGTGAAAGAAACAAATGTGAAAATATTGAAGAAGATCCGAATGAATAAGCGAAAAGTTTTTTGAAATGTTAGAAAATGCTAGGAATCCACTTTATGATGGTTGTAGTCTTTCACAGTTGTCTCTATCTACACGTTTGATGAATTTGAACATCAAGAAACACTGTATAGAGGTCGCGTATTTGATCTTGCAGGAATGACATCACAAAATGCAAGTTCATCCCGTACGTAAACCGATCGCCTTTCTCGTACAGTTGCGGACGACCATGCAATCTGTAATTACGGATGGTTTACGGATTGATTTTTCCGTTGTATTTGCGGACGGATTGTGGACGTTTTATTTTTTCGATGAGCGTTTGTGGACCACTGTTGTCCATCCCTAGGGATTGATTAGGAACGGATTCTTTGGTCCCTAAGTCATGAATTTCTATTATCGAGTGGAGTGATTGCTCGATCAAGAATCGTGTAAGGCTTTTAAACCAAAATCCATCTAAAACGATACCTCGACCGCTTCATGCCTCTATTCGATCGAGTCGAGGGTGGACGACTCCAAATGATCCATGTCTTTGAGTGTTTTTTGGTATAGAGGAATCGCTCGGATTGAGCGACCAATGTGTCTTAGGCACTCATTGGTCAAGAGGAATCGTTTGGATTGAGTGATTTCCTTCTCGGACCACGCGTCTTTGGCTTTTCTAGCTCCATGCTCCGTTCGGCCAGTTGTAGACAAGTCATGTGTGCTCGACATAACGTCTCTTGTTCCCTCGTGATGTCATTGGAAGTTCTTCCACAAACATTCGAGCCCACACGTTCTGAATCATTTTGCCCCTAACCCTCATGACCAGTCCGTACTAGCTTGGGTCTCATTTGAAATCTCATTTTCATCATTGGTACTAGCTTCACTACATGACCTCCGATAGCTCAACCTCTACTCATTTTGCGATGTCTAACTTATAATGATAGTTGCATGTACTGGTTGCCTATACAAATCATGCCCGCATTCCAGCGTTTTCACATCCCCTCCTTCGATGTATTCTTCGTGCGAATTGCCACGTCCTCTCCTTCATTGTATATTCTTCCTGCTAAATTCAAGGCATATAATTTAGTTATAATCTATGTTGAATTTATGCCTGCAACAACAAGCATATCACCGAAAGTAATCTACTTTGTCCAGAATACCACTTACTCGGGCAATAAGAAACCTTAGCATCAACGTTAGAAGCTTATGGCATATGAAGCATCAAAGTTGTGTTCACATAACCCTTTTTCCAGCGTCTCTCATTTCTTCTTTCAGTGCAACTTCTCAGTTTTCCTAAGATCTCAATTATATTTCTGTAAAGGTAACCTTTCCTCTTCCCCTGGATCTCTATTAATGAGATTATTTATGAGTTTCTAAAACCCTAAGAAATGTATATCTCTTCCCTGTGTATGTATGTAATGAGATGTTTGCCATGTGTATGTTGAGGTGACCACACCAGACGAGACGAGATGCAATCTCTTTTTAATGTATAGATATTCATAACAAAATGGTCATAATTCGGGGCAAATAATATTGTTTTTTTCTTCCACTTTTGGAAATAACGATTAAAATAGTGCAATCTTGTCATTGTTTAGTGGTGTCCTCTTAGGTTAGATTAGTTATGCAATATACACGCACACACACACACACATATATATATATATATATTTGTGTGTGTGGTGTAATTAAGGTAAGAGAAGCTGCTAATTATATGAAAATGATCAGTACCAACTTTCCACCAAGGGAAAGTAGTTAGGCTCTTCGTGGACTTTGGGGAAAGCTCGCATTCTACTTTGGGTATATAGTTTTGAACTAAACAACTAATCGTCAGTTCCAATAGAATCTCACCAATTTATTCTATTTCTATTTTCTTTTTGTTTTATTATAATTTATTATATGACAAAAAATAACTGGTTTTATACTTTCATGTGATACATAAATAAATTGGTATTTCCTCATCTAAAAATGTTCACAACTGTTGGTATCAAACTTCCAAACCTTAACAATTTGTTATATGAAGTTTATTAAATCGTCTAATCATAGTGTAACAATTTAGCTGTTGATTGCGTAAATCAATTTCATAACCCTTTACATGATTAATTATTTTTCATAATGTTAAAATTTTGTAATACCAAAGTTCGAACTTGACATGAATATGAATAGAAACTTTTATTCAAAACACTCACAACTTTACTAAGAGAAAGCGTCGCATCACATGCATGTTATCCGCAAAAACACATATTTTATGTTTGTGTATTTGCCCATATATGAGAGTGTGCATGTATATATTAAATCCGTGTTATGTGCGATACATAATTTATATCGCACATATAAATATTATAACACTATAAATATTATATGTATGTACTTGTATAGATGGATATAATACATAGATGTAATCGCCAATAATTGATCAGTCAAAAGACCGACAACATATATTGTAGTAAGTGCGTATAGAAGAGGACACTACTTACACATACTGAGAACTCAGTGATAAGAGCAAAGCATCCATGCACACAGAGTAATGGCCATTGTTGAGACAGTCACTGAAGTCTTCATTGATCAGATAAAAAGATTCCCCCGTTCTTTTTCTTTTTGTATTCTTCTTTTTTTTTTGGGTGTTTTGGGTAATAATAATAGAGAGTAGAATATTCCAACAAAAAATTTGTGTTAATTTATAAATAAAATAAGAAAGAGATATAAAGAGAGAAAGAGAGTTGAAAAAAATGAAGACCCACCATGTAGATGCAAGTTGCGCAAATTTTATTAATTCTTTTGGACACTTTTCATTTTGCATGGTGCTCCTAACTAGGTTTATCATCTTCTTTGTGCTCCAATGGATAACCGCTTGCCCATTTATTCTCATCATGTGTGAAGATTTTGACTCGTACACCTTTCGACTCGAATCGTTCATTTGTTTGGCCTTTTTAATCGTTGTTTTTTGTTTAGATTGTTATAATATATATATATATATATATACGAGTTGCTTTCATCTTAATATTGAATATAAATTTTATGTAGAACAAAATCCAATATATCTAAAACAACTTGTTTCTTGGTAAAATTTTATGTGAATTTCAAACGTGAAGACAAAACAATAACATCAAGTTCCTTCCTAATTTAAAGGTGACAAGTAAATCATGTGAACCAATGACTTTGGAATTTGTCTCAATCTCAATACAGTAGAAACCCTCTTTGAAAGTTGACTTTGTTTCTTTTTAATATTTTTTAAAGATAATAACAACCTATCAAATTATGTAGTATATACGTAATATATGCCCCAAGAGCCAACCATTTTCTCTATTTGAATAAATAATAATAAAAAAATTTATGAAGAAAACAAAACCTTGTGTTCATGTTTTCGTTTTTATTAAATTTATATTATTATTGGGATTGGTCTCCACTGCATTACCATTCATCACTAAAACATGCACTTCATCCTTGTAAGTTTATGATAACGACATATCATAATAGCCTTTTATATTTTAGTGAGTAAATTCGATGAAGTCATGACCAACTATATAATATACACAACATATAATTCTACGTACATATGTGCGTGTGTGTGATTTTTGTTTTAGTTTACAACGTGGGTTAATTTCACTTGTTATTCTCTCTTTCTCTGCCTTTACTGATATTGACTGCGACATGATCTTCCATGCAACTCTAAGATTGATTAACTATAAACAATACATATCTTATGATTTTTGTTAGACAAATCAATTATAAATTTTATTTGAAATTAAAAAAAAGTGATAGGTAGAGTGAAAAGGGGACTTTGAAACTGAATTGAACTGTATAATTCACAGCGGACAAATATATAAAGCTGTTTATTTATTTGTTTATTTAAATTTTCTATATACGTTGTATTTATGATGAAAACATTCAGTGAAAGAATAAACAGAAACCAGCTGAGCTCCAAGCGCTACCCTACATCCCAAAAGCTACAAGCTGATCCCTCAAAATCTTCCACATTTGTACATTGACCCCAAATAAATGGAAATAACAGCAGAACCCCAAAAGAAAAAAAATAGTAAAAAGCAGGGGAAGAAACACAACAGAGGAGCAGATTCCGGGGACGTATATGCAGAGCATCCCACAGGAAAATCCACAACCCTCCTTTTAAAAACCTTCATTTACGTTTTGTATATGTACGTATGTAGGTATAAACTACGTACATACTCCGTATGTGTCGGGAATCACACCTGCTTCGCCAAATCACCCGCACCGATGAAGGTCCCATGGAATCCGTACGGAACCCTCGACGGTAGTTTAACAGTGGCTTCGAGCTCCAAAGTCACGGCGTTGACGATTTGCAGCTCCGATCTCCATGTCTTCTCGTCGTGCACGAAACAGAGTATGTAGCCGTAATCTTCTTGAATCTCTGGTGAATCATCTCGGGGAAGAAACAGAGGCTCTCCGCCGTAACGTTCGTTGCCGTAGAAATACTTCTTGACTTCTCCGGTGGAGAGATCGACCTTGGCAAAGCCTGAGACTTTGGGCCATGGCTCGGCCAGTGCGAGATATGCGAACCTTGTTTTCCGACCGAGCATGTTCCTGTTCACCATCCCTGCTTCGAGATTGATCTGTTCGTGGTCGGAGATGATGGGTCTACGCGTTGATTCACCGGTTTTGAGATTCAGTCGGATTTCAGACAAGATACTCTTGAGGTTTTCCTCGGACTCGTTAAAAATGGAGTCCGGTGGAGTCATACACGACCCGATCACGACAACCTCCTCTGTCTCCGGCTCTTCCCAAGCGTTCCAGAGATGAAAACAGAAGCAATCAGGTGCTTCAATCCATCTGATTTTCGACGAATCGTGTGCGTACTTGTCGAGAATTCCAAACTTCGGTACCTTGGTCTTATCGTAAACCACCGGGGAACCACCACGAATCATCTCCGGCAACTTGAAGACGACCTGTTGGTCTGGAATCACCACGAAGTTCTCTGTAATGGCGAAATCGTGCATCATCGTGGGTTGATCAAGATTGATCTCGACGTCCGGCGACTTTGTTCCGTCGGGCGAGAATCTGAAATACTTCAGGTAAGGCTTCGAGACGACGTCGTAGCTCAAGGCGAAAAGCTCGCCTGATTCTGGGTCGACCTTTGGGTGAGCAATCATGGTGGATTTAAGCTGGCCATCGAAATCGTACCGACTAACTGTCTTCAAGTCTCCGGAAGGAGTGATCCGAACATGGTACGGCAAATCGTCCTCCGACATGGCTAGTAACCGGCCGTTGAAGTAAACCAAACCGGCGTTTGCCACACCGGTACCGTAGGTCGGATCGACTAAACCGACCATAGCCCGAGCGTAGAAGAGCATAAGACGGGCGATTCCAGTGTGACCGTGAAGCTCCCCAATGGCTTTGGGGAAAACGGGTCGACCCAATTCACGCTCCTGGATTAGTCGATTAGTCTGAGTGAACCGGCAAGCATAGCTGACCGAACCGTCCTCGAATCGGACGGCGTGAACCATCCCGTCACCGTCGAAGAAGTGGTGACCAGCTACTGGCTCGTGAAGTGGATTTGCTCCATTCCGTACGTACACTCCTTTGATGCAATCGGGTATTTTTCCAACAATCGGGAGATTCCGCCGGACGGGCTGTTCCTCTACTGGAGAGAAATTTCCGGCTATCTGAACTCTCGGATCAGCGGTTTTTGGAAGCGGGTGGTTCCTCTCGTGACTGACCAACAGACTTTCTGCTGCGTCCAACGCCGCCGCCGCCGCTCTCTGGAACAAGTTCAGGTCCTTGTCGGATTCCTTCGTCGTTGGATTCACGACAGGAAAAGAGAAAGAAGAAGAAATGTTCTGCTTGTCGGAATGAAGAACGGTAGGAGTGTGGAGTGAGGAAGTAACATTGGGCTTGTGTTTTGTACGAGTCATAGGTATTGAACTACAGCCCAAGTCAGAGCTTGAGGATACTGGCAGCTGATGATTACTACTGACCCATCTCTTCGACACCATCGCCGTTACCGTCGCCGTTAAAGAAGCCATCACTATGTTCCGACCGCAACCTCGTCAAGTGTTTGTTGTGTGTCCGAGCGAGTGTTAGAAGCGTTGGGGAATCTGAGAATCTTGGAGTTTGTGTGTTAGTCGTGGGTTTACAGGAGAAGAGATCGGTTTGAGAAAAGAGGATGAAGTTGGGAGGGTATATATAAACCGGGGTGGGAAGGTGGGGCCCAAAGGAGGTGTGCCACGTGTTGGACAAACGAGACAGAGAACGGAATGGGTGGGGTTATGTAAAAGGCTACTCTCAGAACAAATCAAAGCACAAGACTAACATAACTCCAGAACTTCGACACATGCAGATAAATATTTATATAGACTAAAATGTCTCGAATTTTATTAATCCATTCTTTTCATTATAAAAATTCAGATATTAAAATTTATTATTACATAAAAGTTTCAAATTTTCGTTCTTTTTGAAGAGAGATACAAAATAATTAATACGCTTAAATTTTTATCGATGTTACACATATAAAGTTTATATTAAATTTTTGTTTGAAATTAATTTTAGTTTATATTCTTTATAATTTAATGATAAAAATATTTTATTGTAAAAAGGAAAACACTTTAGAAATTCTTAAATGTTTCTCTTATAATATATATATATATATATATAATTTATCCATTTTTTGGAAGACAGTTTAATATATTATTATGTAATCCCAAGAACTAATATAAAAAAAAATTAAAGTACTGGTGTAAAACGTGAGGATATTAATTATTTAAATATTAATTATTTTATGCTACCTATGAGTTAAAGTTTTAACTTAAAACCATACATTCCCACAAGTAATTAAATTGGTATTGGATTCGAAATAGAAAAAGAAAAGATTTTTGGTATGGCATGTAGCCATAAATAGCAACTTTAACTTGAAATTGCCACTTTTTTATATCTGAATAAAAATAGTTTTGGGAGTTTACTGTAAATATATAAGTTCAAAATTATACAATGATAATTTCTCTAAATTAAACTTTTTTATTTATTTTGGTTTAAACTAGTGATTAAACCATAATGACTAGGCGTGTAAGTTATTCCGATGAATTAGCAGAATCCAAATTCATAAAATATATATATAAGTTTTGGATGATTTGTTGACTGTTTTAATGTGCCGAATCAATCATATATTGACTATGGTAATTTATAGGGGATATTTCTAACTGTAAATAATTTAGAGAAAACTGTACAGTAATTTAACGAAATCTGTATAATAATTTATAATAACAAATTCAAGTGGTTTCAAATTAAAAATTTTTCAGAAGAATATCATTGATTTTTATAAATTATATTACCTCAGCAAAAGACATCATTAATTTTATGACTTCGAAAATTTGTTTAATCCTTTATAAGTTTTGCAATCTAAATAAATATTATTTTTTCTATTTATTTAATACTTTCTATATTTGATTGTCATTTGATTTATTTAGAATTATTGATTTGAAATGTCCCAAAAACATGTTTAAATGCGTGTTTTAGAAGGTTTGGAGTGATTTGAGTATCCGTTGACTATCTGATGGGGCAAAGTCAACCATATACATGTCCATTAAGAATTAAGATTCATTCGACTGAAGTGAAATAGTGTTGCCTTTACATAAATATTTATAATTTATATCTCATGTATGGAATCGGATGAACTCTTTGTTTTCAACACATCATTATTGTTTATTTCTCCGAAATTATAATATTAAAAAAATATCGATTATTTTGAATTCGTGGTTATAAAAAGAGAGACTACGCATTGGATAAAATAAAAACCTTATTAGTTATTAAAAACGGTGTATATTCAATATAATTATAGAACATTAAATTAGTTTAAAATTTTCATGATTTTTCATATTTTTGGGAATGATTTTAATTACACTTCAAAAATATTTATTATGGAATTATATGGATATCAGAATTCACTAAAAATGATTCACAACATCATGTTCGATAAAAAAATTAAATTGTTGGTTTGATTGTTTTAGGTGAAGCTTTGGTTGCTTCAGGTGAAATTATGACTACTACAAGTACATTCTCTGTAATGGTTTTTATAAAGATTATTTATTTGAACCGGATTTTATTAATTCTAGTTTACATTAAGTAAATTTGGTTTTTGGTAAATTGGAGGTTATCTTATTTTTTGGTCCAATGGTTGTTAGTCAAGTTGGTTCTCTCTCCTGTGGTATAAAAACACCGAGTAATGGAGGTGATGAAGATCATGAGAGTTTGAAAAGTCTTGCGAATCCTAGATTGATGTTATTGTAATAAAAACCAAAGAGAATAAAACCCTAAGAAGTGGGAAGGATCAAATCAATCCTTCTAAATTTGTAAATCAAGCGTCCCCTGTTTTCTTTTATTTTTCTTTGCGATTGAGAGTTGGGTGAGATGTGTGTGTTTCATCCATTTCGTTCTCGGATTTGTTTTACTGATTTATGTTCAAATTGAGAGGATTATTCTCACAAGTGGTATCAAAGTCTGGTTATTAACCAAAGAGAACCAAACCACAATTGCTTCAGTTCTTGAATTGGAGGAACTACTCTGAAGAGACATCTCTATCAAAGATTCAAGGGAAATACAGTAGGGATACAACTCTAAGCATACAAGAAATGACCAATGGGAAGTTGGAGGTTGAAAATTTTGATGTAAAATGAGATTTCTCGCTCTGAAAATTGAAGGTTGTTGCGGGACTAGAAGTCATGGATTTGCACAAAGTTCTTGAGGAAGAACTTGATAATGGTTTTGTTAAACCGGGAGAAGATTCAAGTGACAAGAAAAAAGATAATGACTCATCTCAATTTGATAAAAAACGTAAGAGTTACAAACCTTATGATCTTGTGTTTGTTTGATACTATTATGAGAAAGTTGCTCATAAAAAATCCGAGTCTAGCATTTAAAGAGCCTTTGAAAGAATATTCTTGTAAAAATCATTACTAGATAAGAAGTATCTCAAATAAAAATTCTACAGTTTTAAAATAGAAGAACAAAAAACAATGGAAGACAACTTTGATACTTCCTTCAAGTTAGTTTCACACTTCATTAATCTTCAAATAGTTGTCTTGGATGAAGACTAAACAATCTTCTTGATGAATTCCTTACCAAGTGAATATGAACAATAAGACACACATTGAATTATAGGAGACAAACCTTGACATTAGAAAAGGTAACGTCTGCATCCCTTTTTAGAGAACTTGAGATAAGCCTGTAGAAAAAGATATCAAATGTATCTGAACATATCAAAGGGGATCTAAAAACAAAAGGAAGTCAAGATCCGGGACTAGAGGAAAAAGGACATACTGAAAACGTGAAGGTGAAGGCCATTTTAAGAAAGAATGCCTATAAAAAAGGAAATCATCATGAAGACCAAGATAATAGGGAACACAACATTGCTTCAAGAAGTTGATGTTCAGAATGTTTCAAAACATGACCAAAGGGAACAATGGATGATGGACTCATGATGCATATTTAATATGAATTCAAGAAGTGTGCTTACACTCCTCCGCAAAACGGAGTGGTTGAGAGGATAAATAGGGCCATAATGCAAAAGGTGAGACACATGTTGATAAAATCAAGGACTAGACCAAATTTTTTGGGCATAAGAAGCAAGAAAAATAGTTCGTCAATTAATAAGACACCATCCGCTGCAATTGAATTTAAATTTATGTATATGACTTGAACTAGAATATTCACATCTGAGGGTGTTTAGATTAGTGGGGTACATTCATACAAATAAAGGGCAACTCAATCCTAAAGGATATTTTATTGTATACCCATAAAGAACGAAATGTTACAAGTTCAGGATTCCAAAAGACAATAAGTTTCTTGTTAGTAGATATGTTATTTTTCAGGAAAACAAGATGTTCAAGGACTTGAATAAGGTTAACAATGAAGAAAGTAGATAATTACCATCATATGGAAATAAAATAGTCTAATTGTCTTTGGAATCAAAGGAATTATCATATGAAGGTGGAGCTGAGTTTGAAATTGAGATATATCAAATATCGAAAAGAATCTGGTGAAAAAGCTTGGCAAGAATCTCATGAATAAACAAAGGATAAGGAATACTCAAATCTGGAAGATTATTGTTAGTTAGAGACAAAACAAGGAGATGTATAAAACCACCACAAAGATATGGACATACTGTTATAGTGACCTTTGCATTCAATATGGCAGAAAAGGTGTTTGATAAACCTAAGACCTATCTAGAAGCTAAGAGGAGCAGAAATAGGAGTTTCTGAAAGCATACTATGGATAGGAGATGGAAGTATTCAAGGGATATAATAACCAAAATTCAAAGCCATATTTGTGGAAAATGGATAAACTCAAGTGGAAGGTGTGGACTACAATGAGCTATTTTCTACAGTAGCAAAACACACAACTTTGAGAATTTTTCTGTTAATTCTCACTTCTGAAAACTTAGAATTTGAACAACTGGATGTTAAGACGTCACTCTTATATGAAAACTTAGAGGAATACATTTACATGAATCAACGTGAAAATTTTGAAGATAAGGTTTGTTTATTGAGAAGTCCCCATATGGACTTAAGGCAATGGAACTTAAGATTTAATATTTATATGCTTAAGAAAGGATTCAAGCATAACAAGTATATTGTTTGTGTTGTTCTGAAGGAGACATCAGACAACTCATAGTTATACTTGTTGATATATGTAGATGATATGCTTATGGCTGTAAAGGATAAAGGAGATATTATCAAACTGAATAATATGTTAAGTAATGAGTTTGATATGAAAGACTTAGGGGCTACAACAAGTAAGAATTTGGGAATTGAGTTGAAGAGAGACAGGAAAAACAAGGTTTTTACGTAGTTACAAGAGATTTATCTGAAAAAGGTGATAAATCAATTTCGGATGAGTTAAAAAAATTAAGTAGTTACTTCTCTTGGAAGTCAGTTCAAGTTAACTTCATTAACTGAAGGGCAAGAAGTAACAATGAGAGGTTATATGGAGTATGTTCCATATTGTAATGTCATGGAAAACTTGATGTGTTCAATGATAGAAACTGGCTTGTTTTAGCCTATTGTTTTGGAATCGTGAGTCGATTCATGAGAAACCCAGGTAGACAACATTGGGAGGTCGTGAAATGGGTTTTTAGATATATCCAAGAAACACTAAAGACTGGTCTAAAGTTCACAGGTAATTATGGTATAAGGATATATAATTTATGTGATGCAGATTATGCATCTGATCTTGATAGAAGAAGGTCTATCTCTGGTTTTGTTTTCACTTTGGGTGAAAATATGGTTAGTTGGAGATCCAAGCTCCAACATGTGGTGGCTTTATTAATCACAAAGTCAGAATATATGGCTCTCACAGAAGTTATAAGGAGACAATTTGGATGAAGTGGCTGCTGAAAGAACTGTGTTTTTAGCAAGAATTTGCATCTATTTGGTGTGACTCTCAAAGTGCAATATTTCTAGCTAAGAATGGTGTTCATCATGAGAGGACCAAACACATTGATGTCAAATTGCATTTCATCCGAGGCATTATCTTAGATGGATTGATTCAGGTATAGAAAGTGTTAACTAGTGATAGTCCAACTAACATTTTTACCAAGGTGTTACCAAGCTACTAAACTACAGCAAGTTCTGTCGTCGCTGAAGGTCAATGATGTATAACTCATTGGGATTACAACAAATTATTTTTTTAGATATTCTCATGAAGTCACCTTTTGCAAAGGTGGAGATCTGTTGGTTTAGTTGTTTCAGGTGAAGCTTTGGTTGCTTGAAGCTATAGTTGCTACAAGTGTACCTTATCTGTAATCTTTTTTATTGAGATGGTCTCTTTGAGCCTAATTATATTAATTTCGGTTTACTTTAAGTAAAATTGGTTTTTGGTAAACTGAACGTTATCTTGTTTCTTAGTTCAATGGTTGTTAGTCAAGTTAGTTTTCTCTCAGCTTGAGAAATCTTGTGGATCTTAGACTGCTGCTATTGTAATAAAAACCCAAAGAGAATAAAAATTATCATTCTCCTTTGAGACGTAGGAATGATCAAATTGATTCTTCTGGAATCGTAAATCAAGTGTCCTCTGTTTTTCTTTGCAATTGATAGTTATGTATTTCATCCATTTAGTTCTTGGATTGCTTTTACAAATTTATATTCAAATTGAGGGAATTAATCTCACATAAATGATTTTTGTGGTTGTGGTATACATAAAATATTGTGAAGGAAAATTGTTTTTTCATTGCCATAGTAAAAAATCTTTTTAGTGGTACTTCTTCTTTTGGAATACTTTAAATGAGTAATTTTTTGTGGTTGTGGTATAAAATATTCAATTTGTTTATGAAAATAGTAGAATGATAACTTAATAAATAACAAAAGTTAAGAGAAACATATATCCAAAACAATACTACTTTTATTTACAAATCAATCTTTTTAAGTACACTTAATTTTTATTACAATGTACTCAAGATTTCCACGGATAACTCCCTTTAATTAGATATAAATAAACAATTTATTGTTTCTCTCTCTCTCTCTGTCTCTCTCTCTTATCGTGTATCTCTCTAAGTATACTTGCAATCTTTAATGATCAAATATAACTAATTATCGTACTTTCTCGGTACCCCGAACTAGGTGTTACAAAGCCTTTTTAATAGTTTATTTTTCACACCTAATCTTCACTTTAATCCAGAAACATGTTTCCTTGTCTTCAGCCTCATTTCCTTTCTCTTTTTGCACCATTTTTCCAGTTTTACTCCCCTTTTCTTCTCATTCTCATTCACTTTGAATTTTGAAAATACCCCGAACCGTATTTCTTCTCCTTTAGCTTCTCAACAACCTGAAATTTCAAACCAGATCTAACACACTCATAAAATATAGCATTTACAATCTTCCTTTTTCAATTCTTATCACATAAACACAAAATATTAGGAATTAGGAAATTCATCAATCATATAAATCCTGAGACACAAATAAGTCGACATACATCCACATAATTCACACCAGATTCAAGGTTCACAATTAAAACATAAATTCAAAACATTCAAGTACACTTAAATTTCTTGTTGCGGTCTTTTTCCCCTGCTTTAGTTGCTCTTCTTTGAGTCCTTGCATGATCTTCCCTGTTTGTGTAATAAAAAATTCAAACAAAAAAACACACGTTAATCCAAATCAGATTAAACACAGATAAGATGAACTTAATGTTACACTGATTTACTATTAGTTAGCTTTGCTAACGCCTTCAAATCCTTGTAAATAAGCTGGATCTCAGTCATCACACCAACTTGTCATTTCTCCAAATTAATAATGTTTTGTGTAACATCATTTTTTTCATTTCCAATCTCTTCATTTGCTAGCATCTTGCTGATGTATCGTTTTTCAAATATTATCCATGGGTGAATATTTTCTCTTCTTTCCTCTTTTCCAATTAGGTTTGGAACTTGTTGAGTCGAGATATTCTGGATCAGACATGGAAATGATAAGATGAACTTCCTTGCATTTGACAACTCAATGTCTATTATCTGATCAAGAATAACATTTCCGCAACTGACAGGGATTCTATTTTTCACATAGTACATTAAGACTGATGTATCATGTCGGATACCATAAGTATTCTTGTTTGGTATCCAGTTTGTTCTGCAGATCTTGTTCGAAAGAGTATATTGCCAGTTGAGCTTGGAATTGGAAATCTGTCCAGGTCAACTCATAGGCTCTTGTCCTGTCAATTCTTGGGTGACCATGTTCATGTCCACGTCAATTTCAGATTCTTTTACTCTCTATGTTTCAACATTCAGCGTACCTAGAAATTTGTTAATTACTCAACATTGAACCGGATAATACTCCCCCTGACATATACTTGTCCAAACACTTCTAATTCAAGCTTATCAATCTCTGAGTTCAAATTTGCATAGAACTCGTAAATTAATTCCTTACATATAGAGACAATGTTTATCACTGTATTTGTTAAGCTTCTCTCAACAAGTATATCCACAACGGCAAGTGTTTAAACTGATTTATGTTTAACCCTCTTTCATTTAGGATATCTTCGAGAAAGCCTTCGAAAGGGTTATTTTAGGGATACCTTGTGTTTCCAGAGCCTTTGACGATGTTGGTTGTCTCTGATGTTCGAATCTCGTTTCAGATGTGTTCTCTGCTTTATTTGGTTCAAAAAAATTTCTGAGGACGAACTTGATCATTCCTTTCGTCTTTTTGTTCTAGACGAAGACTCGGTAGATGTTGTAGGCTGTCAACCGAGATTTGCTTGCGCCCTCTTTGAACCTACCTTTTTTAGCAGTTTATTTGAAAATTTTTCCATTTATCCTCAGGAGATTTCCTGTAATCTTAAGATCTGCTCTGCGAACTCTCTTGTTATCATATATGATAGTCTCTTTACCACTCATTGCTCTTCTTCCAGATCTTTTTCCTTTCATTTTTATGAGAGTTTATGAATTTTCTCTGAGTTTGCTGTAAAAACAAAATGCACTTTCTCCTTCAGTAACAATAGTTAGGGTTTGAACAAATACACTGAGAGGAAAGGCGGTATTTTTTTAAAAAATACAACAAAAAACAAAACTTTAAATGAATGTAACTGCATTAGTCACGTTTGTCAAATCAACCGCCCCTATTTCACATTACCTAAACCATTTTTTAGAAAAAATCACTTGTTATTTTTTTAAATTACTTTTTTGTTTTTTATTTTATTATTAAACATTGTCTAATTAAAAAAATAAGTTAAATAAAAATATGTTAAGAAAGGGCAAATAACATATAAGGTTAGCTTTAAGTACATTTACTCAAATTTTTTATTTTTTTATTTTTTTATTTTTATTATCTTCAACTACACCCTTTGTTTAATATCATTAGTCATCAGCTTCTAGGATGTTATTTAGATATTCTTTTGTTCATATAACAAGCTCATTGATTACCTTTTCAGGTATACTCTTATGTATCAATTCAAACATAGATGAGTATTTAAGCAAATTTTGTTTTGTATCATTAGGACGTTATAATTGAAACTAAATATCTTACAGTTTAGACCCGAGATTATACTCATAACAATATCCTTTTTATCATCATTTTTTAATTTAAAGAATCAACAAGAATCTTTTCACATATAACTGTTAGAGGAGTATGTGACTAACATTGAACAGGTGAACTTAAATAACATTTAAGTGTATTTAAAAATTGAGTTTTTGCCAACACAACATCAGACCTTATACTTTGTTTCCTTTTTTCTCAATAAGATTAAAATTTCAAGCTTATCATTTTTATCCAATGAGAACACATTCAAAAAATATCAGAGTTCACAAACACCTATTGATTTTCTTAAAGAGATAAATCGATTTAAATCCAATGGTTTTGTGAAAATATTTTCTAACTAATGTTCAGTCAAAACATATCCTACCCTCATTTGCTTTTATTCAATCTTTTTCCTTAAAAAATTATGCGTAATCTCAATATGTTTTGTTCTTGAATGTTGGAATTTTTTTTAAATATCGATTGTACTAGTATTATCACACAGAGCAGCAAAATTTTTTTTTAACTCATACCGTAATCCATCAGCATCTGATTCATCTAGTTAGTTGTGTACAAAAACTTCCCAAGGTGACGTATACAGCTTCAGCAGTAGACAAAGATGTAGAATTCTGTTTTTTACTATGCCAAGACACTAAGTTGTTTCCAAGAAAGAAACAACCACCAGATGTGCTCTTCTATCATCTGCATTGCATCCCCAATCTGCATTACTGAATCCAGCAAGTTCACAATTAGTATCCTTTGTATAAACAATTCCATAATTTGTTGTACCTTTCACATATTTTATTATCCTCTTCACAACCATCAGATGCGATTTCTTAGGTTTCGCTTGATATCTGACACAAATTCCTAAACTCAAGCATAAATCAAGTATGCTTGCAGTGAGGTAAAACAAACTGCCAATCATGCTTCTGTAAAGTTTTACTTCCACATCCTCTCCCTCTGAATCTTTAGTTTGTTTTGTGGTGGTTGACATAGGTGTATTAATCGACTTGCTTTGATCCATTTCAAATATCTTGACCAGATTCTTTGCATATTTGTTTTGATATGTAAACAAACCTTAATCCAGTTGTTTCACCTGTAAAACAAGAAATTAGTTTAGTTCACCAAATATACTCATTTCAAACTCTTCTTTCATGGTTTGTTTGAACTATTTCACTTTAACCTATAAATTTAAACAAAAAAAAAATAATGTCATCAACATAAATTTTGTACTACCAGAAGAACGTCATCAGCATTATGTATGAATAAGGTTTTATCTACTCCCTCTTTTGTAACCTTCTTGATTAGAAAGCTTGCTAATCTGTCATACCAGTCATGTGGTGCTTGCTTAAGTCTATACATAGTTTTCTTTAACTTGTAAACATGATCTGAATGATGTGGATCTTAAAAACCTTTAGGTTGTTCAACATAAACCTCTTCTTGCATAATCACATTTAAAAAGACACTTTTAACATCCATCTGGAACAACTTAAAACCAAAAGAATATGCAACTCCAAGTAACAATCTTATGGACTCTAATCTAGCAACGAGTGCAAAAGTCTCATCAAAATCAATACCTTCAACTTGTGTGTAGCCTTGTGCAACCAATCTCGCGTTATTTCTAACAATTTCACCTAGTTGATTCGTTTTATTTTTAAAGATTCACTTTGTCCCAATAACATTCACATTAACTCGATGAGGTACTAACAACCAAACATTTCTAACAAATTGTTCGAATTCCACATGCATTGCTTTTACCCAGGACTCATCATTTAAAGCATCACTAACACATTTAGGTTCTGTTTGAGATGTGAAGCAAGCAAACTTGACCATGTCATGATAATTTATCTTGGACTTACCTCATGTTCTTCTACCATCTCCAATATTACCAATAACATCATCAATTGAATGGTTTCGATTTCATATCTTTGATGTCATGTACACCAAAAAATATGGAAATAATTCAGATTTGGACTTTTACCTTTCCAAAGTTCATATGGTGTTTTTGATATACCTGGTTGAACATAGACTCGATTTATGATTTAACAAGCTGTGTTTATTACTTCTACCAAAAAACGAATTGAAATAGACTTTGCGTGAAGCATGGCACGAGCCATCTCTTGAAGAGTCATATTCTTTCTTTCAACTACACCATTCTGTTGTGGTATTTTTGGAGTAGAGAACTCATGTACAATACCATATTTCAGACAAAACTTATGAAAAATATCATTTTCAAACTCGCTTTCATGATCACAACGAAATTCGTTCTATACATCCTTTTATACTTTTCAATTGTAAAAACAAGTAGTGAAACAATTCAAAAGTATCAGATTTTTCTCTAAAAAATTTGACCCATGTGTACCTTGAAAAATCATCAACAACAACAAAAATATATTTTTTTCCACCAAAACACTTTGTCTTCATTGGTCTCATCAAGTCCATGTGAATAAGTTCTAGTATTTTTCCAGTCTTAACATCAAACATCTTTTTGTGATGAACTTTAACTTGTTTTCCCAATTGACATGGTTTACAAGTTTTAAATTTATCAAGATTTAGGTTAGACACACCTCTTACAATGTTTGAGCTGGACAACTTTACTAGTGAACGATAATTGACATGTCCTAATATTTGATGCCACAAAGACAAGTTTTCTTATGTTGCTTAGAAATATATTTTCTCTTCCCTCCAAATGTATCAATCTGTAAGAACACATTTATCATCAGAATTGATTACTAGACATTCGTTTTAATTAAACTGAACCTTGTGATTACTGTCACATAATTGACTAATACTAATCAAATTAGTAATCAATCCAGCAACATATTGCACATTATCAGAAGAGGTTGTCTAGGTGTGTCTACATCTCATTTTCCAAGAATTTTGCCTTTGTTTCCATCTCCAAAGATAATGCTACCAATGTTCTTGATTTTAGCAAAATTTGACAAAAGTTCTCTTGTACGTGTCAAGTACCTTGAACATCCACTGTGAAAATATTAAGTATTTGATTTATCTTTTTGTACAAAAATGTAAGCTACATTGTAATACAAATCATTTTTTTTGTATCTAGATTTGTTTTATTTTTGTTAGAGCATACTTACCTGAATCATACCTGATTTTTTGTTGTAAGTGTATTGTTTTTGTACTCTTATTCCACAGAAATAACATCTCACAAGATTGTTCCTCTCATATTGCATTGGAAAGCTTCTTCCAGAGCTATTTCCATGATTGTAATGTCTGATATTTGAACCAAAATTTCTGTTGTTTACAACATTCTTGAATGAATAGCTCTGTTTCTAATTTTCATGCATTGTTGAGGATAGATCTTTCAATTTCCCTCTAGAAACAAACTTGTTTTGAGAGTTTCCTTTATTCCAGTATATCCAGTTCCATGATTATTTCCTCTTTTTTTTCCCAATGAAAGTAAGTGATCAAGTTTTTCAGTACCATTTGAGCGCATTTTTTGTTGCTTACCGGTTTCTTCAAGTTGACTCTTGACTAATATAATTTCTTCTTCTTTTATAACTGCCTCATATTTCATTTCTTGAAGTTTTTTTTTCTATCATTTCATTTGTTTTAACTAGTTGTATCATCGACTTGCTCATATTCAGCCAGTCATTTTAGATAGTTTCCACATTTACATCATGTTCTTCATTTTCAATCTCTTCAACATTTTTGTCTTCATTTCCTTCAACTTTATTTTATTCAATTGTTCCAATGAAGGTAACAAAACTTGTCAGGTCTTCTTCATTTACTTTCTTTAAAATCAGAACTTGGTTCACTGAATGTGATGAGTGACTTTCTTTGATCACAGTAGCATCTGCACATTCATTTTTTGTATGGCACTTGTAACATTGTGTTTCTCGCAATCCCTTCAGAACACTTTCTCTCTTTGAGATACTTGGACATTCAGCTTTAAAATGTCCAAATCCCTTGCATTCATGACATTTGAAACCCATATATGCTTTCTTTTTTTATTTCCTTGATTTTCATTGTTTAACCATCTAACTCCTTTATACTTTTGCATAAAATTTCCAAATTTTCTGGTTAGAAGGATGATAACACGTTATCCGTCGTAGTATTTACATGTATCTTAGGTTTAGTTTTGATTAGATTTCATGGACTTTACCGAGTTATTGAGCATATTCGAGGCTTTTATCTACATTTCGTGATTTGTGTAGGAAATGAAGACATGAAGGAAAACACGAATGATTACGGCAATTCCAACCCAAAAACGTGTCAAAATGACAAGATACCTCATGTGCACGACCAAGGAAGCAAACGGAACACTCAAACCTCGAGCGAAAGGAGCAAAAAGATCAATTGCAAGTGTGCCCGCTCGGGTATAGAGGTTGTGCCCGCTCGGGTTCCCATTTTTCTCAACAAATTCCTTAATTTTAGAACGGCCAATTTCTCAACAACCTCCTTGATTTTAGAACGACCAATTCAGGAGAACGAACCAGACTTTTCGGGTCCACCTTTTTCTCAACAAACTCCTTGATTTTAGAACGGCCAATTTCTCAACAACCTCCTTGATTTTAGAACGACCAATTCAGGAGAAAAGAGACCTTTTAAAGCTAGGATTTCTACTAGACAAAAGGGGGACGTGAGGAGACATTGGAGGACACCTAGAGACACACAAGAAAGAGGAGAGAACACGGATTGAAGACTTTGGACATCTGAAGGATTCATCCGAACCACAACGCTCGGGATGATAGGGGAGTCGAACATCTACTTCGTTTTTGTTTGTTTCTCTATGATTTCTGAGTAGATCTGTTGTCATGGGTTAGGGATGCCATTGTAATGGATGTTTTATGTTATTAATGCTTGAGTTTCGGTTAATGCCTTCATACGTTGTTGATTTCAAGTTTGGATAAGACTAGATCTATTCTACTGATGTTAAGCACGTTTGATTGAGATTAGAGATTCATCTAGACTTGAGAGAGTTAGATTTGAGTTTCGTGAATGAACCTTCGAATAATTAGATTAAT
>CM071863.1:29710814-29749569 GCA_036759665.1 Gynandropsis gynandra | reverse complement strand
TTCCGGTATTCCCGACACCCATGATACTTCTCATTGCTTAGTCCATCTTAGTCATCCTTACTTATCTTTATTTTCTAGTTCACTACTCATCATTTGATCGATCTTCTTCTCGTGACAATCTTAGTTCTAAAACTGTACTTAGTCCCCAGAGTTCGACCCTTGTACTACACGAACCGTATACTTGCGGTTTAGTGGTCTTGGAAATAATTAAAACTTCTGATTCGCACCATGAAAGGACAATATTTTCTTCAAGATTATCAAGTCTTGAGTTTTCGTCAGTCACTTGGAGAACTACCCCTTTGTTTCCTTCTTTTGAAGTATTGTCTTGTTCAAGTTGAAGCTTAAATTCATAAGCAACAAGAATTCCAACAATTTCTTTAAAACTTGTGATATCAATATTCAATGACATATTCATGGTAGCTTTCAGAGCATGAAACTTTTTAGGCAGACACCGAAGTAATTTCTTGGCCAGCTTCTTATCATCAAAAGTTTGTCCAAGTACACTTACTTCATTAGCGATTACATTCATTCTACTGCTGAATTCTTTGACACTTTCAGATTCTCCCATTTCCAGTTTTTTGAATTGATATTCCAGAATATCAAGACGAGTTCTCTGAAGATTTAAAGTTCCTTCATGTATAGTTTCTAAAGTATCCCACACATCCTTAGCAGATTCACATCCTTGAATTTTCTTAAATTCATTAATGTCCACAGATGAAAAAAAATAGCAATAAGAGCATGAGCTCGGGGTCCCATTTGCCAGCCAGCCTGCGCGGGTCGTGTTCGTCACCTACAATAACCAGAAAAGAAAACTTCGCAAAACAAGAAAAGGAAACGTGCTGGCTGTTTCAAACAAAAGGAAGTATGGTTAGAGAATTGGAAGGAGAGCTACATGGCTAGAAAATAAAGAGGAAACGTTGACAATTACACAAGAATAGAAAAATAAGAGATGGAAAAGTTCGGAAAAGGAAAACTGCAGTTGCTGTAAGAAACAGGAAATTCCAGCCACTAGAGGGGAAAAAAAGGGGACGACCAAAGAGGAAAGATTGGAGGAAAGGAAAGAGGAGAAAGAGGGCTAAAAGAGGTGAGCTTCAGCAGCCCAATTCGTACAGAAAATTAGAGCACACGTAGAGAAAGAGAGAGAGCAGAACACACACATGAAGACAAGGACGGAGCGACGAAGCCGGAGCATGGAGGAGTTGTTGAAGACGCTAGTAATAGAATAGGAAGGGATCCCATTCATTATCCACGTCGAATATAGTTATCTTTCGTGTTTCGTTTTCTAAGTTCATGTCCGAGTAGGTCCATAGCCATGGGTTAGAGAGCTTTGTCGATATGTTATGAAGTTTTGTTCTTAATGCTTGGTTATAATATTTGATCGTTTCGGATTGATTGGTTGTTCGTAATGCTTTTGTTCTTGTTGTCCACTTGAATGAATGTTTATAAAAATCTAATTGCATTGGCATATGAATTAGATTTTGGAATGTAGCCATGATGCGAAGTCTCAATTGATTTAGAACCTTGGCCGGTTGGTTGATTGAACTTAGAAATTAGGATAGCGATCTTAATTCATCTAGTAGGTGATATTACACAATTGGGAGATTGGTAGTACGCATGCTAGATAGTGAGTTTAGGCATCGGGAGAGTCATTCCCTAGGAAAGAGCTTGAATTCCCCGAATACATAATGCTATCTATAACCATGATCTTGTTAGAACTTCGTTGCATCATCGTGCATCTCTCGAAACCTGTGGTGTTTAATTCATTGAGTTTAATTCGTCTGTTAGTTAGTTTATCTTTATTCGCATTCCAATCACTTATTGATTTTACACGTCCTATTCATTAGTTTACTAGCTTTAGAGTTGCATCAATTCCTCGTGTTCGACCCTGTTACTATACGATCAGTATTCTTGCGGAAGCGTTAGTCTAGGTAAATTATTACTTGAGATTAACCACATCAAGCATCTAACATGATTGGTTTTCCAAAAGAATATAAATCTCTTGGTTCTTTCATGTTGTCTTCTAGGATCTCAAACCAATAATTAGATTTTCTCTTAACTTTGGTTACCTGCTCTGATACCAATTGAAAACAGTAGAAAGACAACGTTAATAGATAACAAAAGCTAAGAGAAACAGATATCCAAAATAATCCCAGTTTTATTAACGAATCAGTCTTTTTAAGTAAACTTGTTTTTTATTACAATGTACTCAAGACTTCCACGGATAATTTCCTTGCATTAGATGTCAATAAACAATTTATTGTTGCTCTCTCTCTCTTATCGTGTATCATTCTAAGTATACTTGCAATCTTTAATGATTAAATATCACTAATTACCGTACTTTTTTCGATACCCTGATCTAGGTGTTACAAAAACTTCTTTATAGTCTGTTTTTCACACTGAATCTTTAATCCAGAATTAGATTTTCTCGTCTTCGGCCTCGTATGCTTCCTCTTTTTGTGTCTTTTTTTTTTTGCAGTTTGACTCCCACCTTCTTTTCATTCTCTTTCACTTTGAAATTTGAAAATATCCAAACCGTATTTCATGTCTTTCAGTTTCTCAACAACCTAAAATTTTAAAGTAGGTCTAACACACTCCTAAAATATAGCATTTACATTTTATAATTCAAAAGTTTCTATGAAACTTCGATTCATTGTGATTTTTCTGATATGAAACTAAAAAATATTAATAAATCTTTTTAAAGATGAAATCATAGATTAGAAGTACCACAACTCAACTGCAAACTCAATCCAATTAGTTATGGTATAATATTCATATGTATTTGTTGATATCTGTAAAAATCTTAATAAAGTGTTTTTTAGAGTTTTCCGATGTCCATTTTAATTGGTCCAATTATGCCACGAATTTTTAAAGATCTTATATTAATAATTGTTGTTTGTGAAAAAAATATTTGACGTTTACATTGAAAATCTTGGTTCATGGTTGGTTGGGTTGAGTTGAGTTGAAAGTCCTAACGTGTCGTAATCTGCTTACAATTACAATTAGCCTTGTGTCAAATATGCATTAAAAATCAATTATTATAATAAATTTTAAACCATAAAAATAGAAAAACAAAACAAAAAATTAACAAAAGAGACATTCTTTGGAGTTGTGCGCCTTTAGTGTAGTGTAGAGGACACGTCTTGGAGGCCGCGTCTGTCCCTCATAACGTAGTCGTTCGCCAAGACACGTGGCTTCTCCTTCAACAACCTCACCTCACCGTCTTCTCTCACTTCTTCTCCAACACGCTTACCTTTTTTTTTTATAAAACATTTAATTATTATTTTTTCATTACTTTTGTACACATCAAACTAAACGTTTCCTTTTCTTTAACTAAAATTTTACATTCTATTTTTCCACAAAATATACACATAACGACTATAAAATTAGAAAATATTTAGACAAAATTTCACAAAATGATAATTTTAGAAAAATATATACATAAAATTTATATATTAAGAAAAGTATCAATTATTAAATTGTCTGAAAATTTTTATGCAACATTAATAAAATATATAAATATCAACTTATTTATTCAAATGAATATTCATACAAACTAGTGAACAATTTATATTGAAATCGTAAAATAAAATATATGTTAAAATTATTATTAACGATATTAGAGGTTAAATTTTGTTTAAAACTTTCGTACCAAATTAAAATAAAAAAATATATTGATTATATCATCAGGGAACTTCAAAAATACTCTTATAGGACTAAAATGCTTCAAAAATATCCTTGGCTGAAAAAAAAAATTTCAACTTCAAATCTACTCTTAAAATTGGCCAAGAGTTTGATAGCAAGAAGGATGTACAGACATTTGTAAGGAAGGTTTCAATCGAAGTTTCGTTTAGATATACAACATTGAGATTTGATACGAAGCTGTGGGAAGTACGATGCAAGTTTGTCGGAAATGGTTGTAAATGAAAATTACGCGTGGCAGCAATCCTGAATTCCAAACGGTTTAGTGTGAGAACATACCATCCCATTCATAACTGTTCACCTGTATCTAAACGGACCGAAGCTACAAAGGGTAAATCGCAAATGGTTAAGGATTATTTGAAAGAGGAATTTGCCGGAAATTATGAAACACCTCCAGCAAAAGAATTGATGGCTCGTATAAAAGCAAAATACGGTGCCAACATATCGTATTTGATGGCATTAAAAGACAAATGCGGTGCTCAAAAAGATATTCGTGGTGATGACTTTGAACATTATAAGAGGCTTTCAGGGTGGTTGCGAGAAATCTCGGATCTGCCGCAGATCTTCAGTACGACATTGATGTGAAAAGCTTCAAATACCCCATGCGACCCTCGTACCCCTGTGACCCTTGTACCCCCTCTCAGCTTTGTAATGTTGTGACCTTTGTGGCCATTTTTAACCTTTCTGACCTTTGCGTAGGTATCCTAATGTTGCAAAGTATTTGGAGAAAGAAGAACTTGATCCCGTTAAGTGGACAAGATGCAAATTTAAGAGGGAACGATACAACTTATTAACCACTAATGGCGCCAAGTCAATAAACTCAACGTTGAAGAAGTCAAAAAAATTTACGATCCCAGGGCTTTTAGATATTTGTTTGGGAAAGACAGTGGAATGGTTCAACAGGTATAGGTTGGAAGCAGCTACCGGTGATGATTCTCAAAAGTTAACACCTTACGTTGAGAAAACGTTACATGAACGGTTTGGACAGGCATCCAAGTATGATGTTATTGAATTGAACAGTCTCAGTGATGAGTATGATGTGAGAAATGAGATGGGTAGAAGATTTGTAGTGAGTCTTCAAAAAAAACGTGTGAATGCAAAATGTTTGACGTGGATAAATATCCATGCAGTCACGCAATTGCGGCAGCACATAAGGTTGGTAAAGGTCACAAGATACCAGATATATGTTCAAACTACTACTGCATCAACAACGCCTCCTCCAATTGCTGCAAAAAAAATTTAATATACATGAATACATATGGCACAAAATGACCTCTGTGACTTCGGGTTTAAAATAGCTTACCACATCTTCAAACCATACGTTGGGCGTTAATATAACCTTCCAAAACTCTGGTCCCCGGGGAATATCTAGATCAGATTTCCACCAACTCTCATGTCCAGGTTTCTTCAGGAACGTATAAAGAGCAGTCAATTTTTCACCATTTGCATCAATGAACGAAGGTTCTCGGGTTATTGAGCCCTTTTCTAATCCCTTGGGCGTCCATCAGAACATCCAGCACGTGCATAAAATTTACTTCATTAAACATATGGCGACTAATGCGACCCTGCGACCCATGCGACCTATGCAGACCCATACGACCCATTTGACCTTTTGTGACCCATTCGACCGATACGACCCATTCACCTTTTGTGACCCATTCGACCCATACGACCCATTCGACCTTTTGTGACCCATTCGACCTTTTGTGACCTATGTAGACCCATACGACCCATTCGACCTTTTGTGACCCATTCTACCCGTAAGACCAATGCGACCAATGTGACCATTGTGACTCAAAAGACCGTACTTACTTGGTGGAACCTCCTTATCCTTAGAGGGGGCCTCTTCGACAGGACCGACTGTAGGTTCCTCGGAAGGAACCTCCTTAGGAGAGCCTCTTCGACAGGACCGACTGTAGGTTCCTCGCAAGGAACCTCCTTAGAGGGGCCTCTTCGACAGGACCGACTGTAGGTTCCTCGAAAGGAACCTCCTTAGGGGGGGCCTTTTCGATAGGACCGATTGTAGGTTCCTCGGAAGGAACCTCCTTAGGGGCGCCCTCTTCGACATGACCGACTGTAGGTTCCTCGTCAGCGACTTTATCGACAATAACCACTGGAGCATCTGCATAAAATTACTTCATTCATTAGATGCGACCCTTCTACTTATACGATCGTGCGACTTATGCGTCTTTTGCGACCCATGCGACCCTTGCGGCCCTTGCCGACGCTCGATGAAAATTGACTCAAATGAACTTTTTCACTATTTATTATTTACTTGGTGGAACTTCATCAGGAGCAACGACTGCAGTAACCTCTCTGGAAATGTATTCAGTTAGAGGAATGGTGGCGGCAGATGCGACATTTTCAATTACTCTCGAAATGTTTGCCAAATCCTCTTCTGAGCCATCTTCAATTAATCTCGAAATGTTTGCCAAATCCTCTTCTGAGCCATCTCCAGAGTCATTTTCAGACTCTGACTCAACCGGCTCTTCGTAAGGACCTGGATATGAACGTTGAAGGAATTCATAGTCTCTAACACTGCCGGAATATTGGTTTGCGGTGCTCGAATCTATCTCGGCAGATTTTGATTTTGCCTTTTCAGCACCTTTGGGATTTTCCGCCTCTGCTTTTGTATTAGGCAAATGAAACCTGGCATCCCTTAGAAGATCTCTGACAGCGTTGATGATTCTTTTCTCCGACTTCTTTATTTCCTTCACTAATTTCTGCTCCAGTGTCAGCCGGACTGCAGCTTTTTTTCCTTCAACTTCATCTTCATCCTCGCCTTCTCTTTCAGCTTTACCTTCAGCATCAGCTTCAGCATCACCATCTCTTTCTTCATCACCTTCAGCATCAGCTTCATCATCTTCAAGCTCTATCATTTTTCCCCCACGCTCTTTTCCTCTTAGCCCCTTTCCCTTTCCCCTTCCCTTTCCCTTTCTATTGATCACCAAGAACTGCTTTTCACGTCAGCAGTTCTTGCTCACGGATGTCCTCCCAACAAAGTCCCTTCAAATTTCTGCGAATATGTTCCATCCATATCTGAACATCGGGATCGTTGCATCCCTCATAGTCGTCTAGATCAAAAACTAAACCTACCTCTTCGTGTTCAGCACGAAGAATACTTTGAATATCCTGAAAAACAAAAAATAGCCATTATTACCCTCTATGACCCTTGTTTTCCTTTGGACCCTTGTATAATTGTTACCTTAGAATCTCCGATCAGCCTTATCACGTCTACGTACTTCAGGTTAATACTGGATTTAACCATCTTCTTGCACATTCTTGGGTATGATGGATCCGCATCCATAACATCAACATATCATCCCTTTCCACCCAAACTAAGGATGGTTTCGAAAGGAAGTAACTGCAACATTAAAAAAAAAATCAGAATGCAAAAAGTATGAAAAAATTCAAGTTATTCGAATAATATATACAACTTACCATTAGTGGGATCATGAAACCGCCACAATACCATTTTGGTTTCGGTGATTCCCCGCTAACATGCTTGCGGCAAGTATCCACAATCTTCTCGAATGTGTAACGCCCCCATGGAAAGCCTTCACAAAATTCCAAATCATCAACCATGTCAATGAGATCATGGCTGATAGAGTTGTCTGATGAAGGCTTGTGATCAATAACTTGCGCCAACAACAACAAAGTTGCTAACCTCTTTCGGTCCTCGTCATTCTTCGCGTTCACAAGCTTTCCAATGATTTGTATGGGGGTCACCTTTCCACGGCCGAAATTCTTCCACCTGAATGTATCACCCCTTTTGGACTCTCATCCTTTGGGATATGGTCCGCAGTTCAATCCGGAAATTAGTGCGTGCTCCACTATAGAGTACCGGATGGGAACACCGTTTAAGACGAACCACAACTCCTTCTTGTCCCGTACAATCACGGAGTAATTTAGGAGGATAGACATTTGAACCTTAGTCAATGTGGAGTCACATTGGAAATGGAATAAATTCTTAAATTGTGATTCCTTGTCAAAGTAATGCCACTCGTATTCATCTAAGATTCCTCTCAGTTTCGTTATTGTCTCGTAAGGATAACACTTGGTGGTGATCTTTGGCATTCTGTCCATGTGCTTGAATTCATATACAAACTTCGGCTTTGGCGCCATCTGCAAAATGACCAATTAATTAAGAATACATTATACTTCTACCGACTCAAGCGACCTATGCGACTCAACCGACCCATGCGACTCAACCGACCCATGCGACTCAATCGACCCATGCGACTCAACTGACCCATGCGACCCAAACCGACTAACTCAGACTACGGACTCAAATGACCCTTAGACCCCCTGCGACGCTCAAGCGACGATTGCGATCCAAACCGACTCACTGAGACAACCGGCTCAAACGACCCTTAGACCACCTGCGACGCTCAAGTGACGATTGCGACCCAAACCGACTCATTGAGACAACCGACTCAAACGACCCTTAGACTCCTTACGACGCTCAAGCGACCATTGCGACCCAAATCGACTCACTGAGACTCAACAGACTCACTGACACTCACACCCATTTCAAATAAATAAACCATTTTGGGACTCGACAGCCTGCAAAACCCTAGAAATAGACGCTCAACCGACCATCGCGACCCAAACCGACTCACTGAGACAACCGACTCTTGCGACTCAACCGACTCACTGAGACTCAACCGACTCATTGACACTCATACCCATTTCAAATCAATAAACCATTTTGGGACTCGACGGCCTGCAAAACCCTAGAAATCGATCTACTTACACTTATTGACGCCATTGAAGATTGACTCGTGCTCTCTTCTCCACTGCTGCTGATTCTAGCCATTTCCTTATTGCCAACTTTGAATCGATCCCTCTCAAGTTCGAAATCACTTGTTATTTCTTGGTTTTGACACGGTTTGACAGTTTTTCACGTCGAAAATACCTAGAATGCGGGTTTTTTCACGTTCGAAAATTAAGGTTAAATTTGTCTTTTCTCCAATTTTTTTCCGATTAAATAATTATTTTAGAGAATGATATTTTTAAAGCGTTTTAGCCCTACGAGGATATATTTGATATTCCGCCATGTCATCACTGATATGTTAAAGTGAAATATTCAGAAAATATTTTGAAATTAATTCTTTTATTCGATAATAAATTTATTCTAGATATTTCTTTATTCAACTTCAATAATTAAAAGAGTTTGTGGACATTTCAAAAATTTTATCATTTATCCAAAGATAATATCATCGCTAAATAGTAAATAACTTAACAAAATTAATAAATAAAAATATATTAGATTATATGTATAGTTATTATGAGTTAGTAAACTCAAGTCATTACGATTATATTACTTTATTAATTAGATGAATAATATTAAATAGATACATTTAAAGCTAGGGGTATAATTTTCGAATTTATTAAGCACTAGATTGTGTTTATGAAGTCGCCAAAGTTAGGTACAATTTTTCCATCCCTCTTTTTTAAACCTATGCGTGTGAGATTTCACATATAAAGTTAGAAAATTATATTATTTTTTTCACAATGCATATCTGTACATAATCAGTGACGTGTATTTATTCATATATACACATATATATAATACACGAACTTCCAATTTTCTAATTTATATAAAATACTATTCATTTCATACAAATTTTATATATTAAGGATATAAATATAAGAAAATTTATAGCTTAAATGATTTATAATTTTATATATACTTAAAAATTAGAGATAAAGTTGGTATATAGATGCGTATAATTTTTCTCCGGCCAAGAAAAATGCAACTTTCAACATAAAGTGAAAATTTTAAAAGAAAAACAAGTCATAGTCTTTCCCTTTTCTAAATTTCCACGGAAAATCTTTTGCCCTTGTTTCCAAAGTCACTTCAAATTTTATTTTTTAAATTTATGATCAAAATTTGCCTTTTTTATTAATTCGTTAAAACATCAGAAAATAATTTTAGATATAATCTGAATGTTAAAACATATAAGTAGTATTCTTATATACCAAATAAGATCTGATTATTAAATGAATATGTTTATGGAATAATAAAAGATTAAATTCATTTTCACAATTTCATGAATATGAGTGGTGGTTTATTTTCCCGAAAGATAAAATTAAATTAATAGTCAAATGTTTTCGGAGTAAACTAAAACTAAAAAAAAAAAAAGAAAAACAATCTTTATTTCACTCAAAAAATTAAAATATACATTATCAAATTATATTCTTTTATAATAAAACTATTAACTAATTAATCTAACTAATTAATCCACTTATCAAAAGTTTAATAAAATGTTAATTTATAATTTAAGACTCCCGAGTAAAATGTTAATTACTCTAATCTTAGATAGGAGAGCATAAAACTGGTTGGAAGATAGAGGTTTCGTCAAGATGTCAGCGAATTGATATTTGTTAAATATGAGCTTGGATCTACCTAATCCTCAAATCTAGTTCAAGAATTTAGGGTTGTTTAGTACCATATATATGAGTCCAAAGTTTATTTCTTAGCCGATGTGAGATAATTTATCATAACACTCTCCCTCACGCTCATGCTTGGTCCTGGAGTGTGGACATCGCAATCGGGGGCCCAATATTGTTATATTCAAATCGGGACGAACCAGACTATCATACAATGTCAATATAGGCTTGGGTCGAACTAATCCTAAAAGCTAGCTTAAGAGTTTAGGGTTTCCTTAGTATCATATATATGAGTCCAAAATTCATGTCCTAGCCGATGCGGAACAACTTATCATAACACTCCCCCTCACACCTAGGCTCGATCTTGGAGTGTGGACATCGCAATCGGGGGCCCAACATTGGTATAGTCAAATCGGGACAAACTAGACTCTGATACCATGTCAAATATGGGTTGGGCCTAACTAATTCCAAAAGCTGGCTCTAGAATTTAGGGTTGTCCAGTACCATATATATGAATCCAAAATTCATGTCCTAACCGATGTGGGACAACTTATCATAACAATATTGCGTTTGAAGGTGCAAAGTCTTGATGAAACCATATTGAAATTTTCCTTGTATTAGGTGGCATTTGATCTTGATATGTTTTGTTCTCTCATGCTATCTGTATTTTCACAGAACAATGACGCATGTTATGTAATAAACAAATGATAAATCACGAAGTAAGGATGATATCCATACTAATTCACATGTAGCATTTGTCATTGTCTGGTACTCTGCTTCGACACTGCTTCTTGAAATAAATATTTATTTATTTGATTTCCATGATTTCAATAAATCATAAAAAATACACAATATCCTGTGATTGATCTTTTGGAGTCAGGGTATGAAGCCCAATTTGCATCAACAAATGCCGATAATTTGGTATTTTGTATTGAAGGATAACATAATCCTTGACCATGATTGTTCTTTAATCTTAACACTCTTTTTGTTGTAACGAAATATTATTGAGTATCAACATAGTAAATACATTATTTTTGAGTAAAGGATTTGGTTACTAATCTAGCTTTACATTGAATATGCATTGTATTTAATTTTGTATAACTATTTATAACCTACAGATTCTTTATCACTAGGCAAGGCAAAAACAGTCCACGTTTTGTTGTTTAAAAGATCACTAATTCTAATTTCATTGCATTTTGTCGAACAAAAAATATGACAACTTATTTATATGTTTTAGGCTAAAAATGGTGATAATATTAAAGCGAAGTGTATTATTCATCATAAACTTTTGAATATGAAATGAAAGCAAATATGAGATAAGGAATTTTATGAATATTAGGCTGATCAACATTGGATAATTGATAAAGATGATAGTCATATAAGTATTTGGGAGAGTAAATAGGTCTTCTAGGTCTCGTAGACTGTTTCTGAGAAACATTGGAGGGAAGAGAAGAATTGTCTTGTAAAATAGTTGGGGTAGAACTTGTTGTTGGAAATCTTGATCAAAATTGTAATAAGGAATATCATTGATAGATAAACGAAGGAGATCACTAATAAAAATATAAAGAATGCTAGTAAAAGCACTGTTATAAAAAAGGATATATTGTTTCATGAAAAATTACATGTCGAAAAATCATAAGATTTGAGGTTAAATCCAAAATATTATATTCTTTATATCCTAAAGGATAACCTTAAAATACAATAGAATTGGCCCTTGAAGAAAATTTATTTATGTATTTAGTAAGAGTTGAAACATAGCATAGGCAACCACAAACTTTTAAGTTTTTAATAATTTGGTTATTTTCTGTTTTGTAGCTCATAAGATATTTTATTATTTAATATGATGGTTAAGGTTTTATTGATTAAATTAGTGGCAGTGATAATACATTTAGAGCAATAATTAATTGGAATTTTTGATTGAGACATAAAGAGTATAGGATTTTTGATTGAACCATAAAGAGTACGAAAAAAATTCAAAATATATTGGTTCTTCTTTTGAATTACATCATTCTGCGGTGGTGTGTAAGCACAAGAGATTTGGTGAACTATTTCTTTTTTAGAAAATAAATATTTAAATTGTAATTCAGGAATCTTATAAGATCTTATTGTCTTAACAGATTTGTTAAATTGATTTTCTACATAAGCTAAGAAGGAAGAAAAGAGTGATTTAACATTAGATTTGTTTTGCATAAATATATCCATGTACACATACTATAATCATCGATTATAATTAAACAAATATTTGTATCCTGCAATAGATTCAATTGAAAAAGGACCAAGTGTCATTTTGAATGAGATAAAAAATGGAATTTAATTTGTTATTTAAGAAAATGAAAGGAAGATGCTTCTCTTTAGCTTGGGAACAAATGTTACAATGAATGAAAATGTTACGAGTGCTACACTCCTTCTAATGGAAGGAATGAATGGGTGGAAATAATCTATGACATTACATTCCATCAACGAATCTTAGAGGAAAAAGTTCTAATTATGGTGGGAGTATTGACGAGCGTCTACCTTTGATTGGATAGCGTAGAGAGTTGAATGTTTTATATTAATTAACTATGCTAAATAATAGAAAAAATTAATATTCGTTTTCAAAAAAAGGTCAGTAGTGATATTTGCTTCCCCTGTTTGTAGTAGATCTTTTTGGTTTTTCTTTTGTATTTAAACATGTTATCAGAGAAATAAAGTAAAAAATAATTTGATTGCAGCAATAATTGTTATCCTAAGCTTGATTGATACAATCAAAACACAATGTCAGAGATTCAAAATGGTTTTACAATGGGGAATTTACATGTGCAACTGAATAAAACACATCTTTGCCTAATTCTAGAAAACAAGAACTTCAAATCCATGAATTTTATTTTTTGTCTAATCATTGATTATGGTCTTCAAGATTATGGATATTATTATGGAATCATTGGGTTTGCGGTAGAAATTGGTGGTGCTTTATTGTCGATTGGTGGCGTATTTTTCATTTTGTGTGATTTGTTATAACATTGTATTTTGTAGCGACTAAAAGTTATTACGATTTGAACCGAATAGCTAGAAACAGTTTAAACAAAATTAAAAAAATATTTATTTTTAATAAAAAAACTTACTTAATTGTTTTTAGTTTTTTTATCCTTTTAATTATAAATTTTTAAAAAATTTAGAAAAAACATAATTAAACGTCCCATAATATAAATCATAGAAGCATATACCTAAACAAAGTTTCGAGTATTTTTTAAATATTTTATTATTAATACTAATTATAAATTTTAAAAATTATATTGATATATTTTTTAAATTAAAAAAATTAATGAATAATATATATACATATATTATACATGTATATACATATAAATATATATACACGTGCAAATAGAAACATACATATATATTTATACATGTATATACATATATTCACATATATATATATATACAAATATATATTGTACACACACAAACATATATATATATACTTATACATGTAAATATTTACACATTTATATACATATATGCATATATATATATATATATATACAAATAAACATTCTATACACAAACATATAGTATAAAAGATATATATATGTTTATTTATATATATATATATATATAGATATATATGCATGTATATAAATGGGAATTATATCTCAAATAGATATAGATTCTTCAAAAAAATAAATTCAATAAGGATCGCAATTTTTCAGGTCGGTTGTCGAATATTCAAAAACGCGTACCTCTACTTAAAATGAGATGATTTGATGAATATTGTGGTAATTTCTTTCGAGTGAGGTCAAGAATTTTATTGAGACTTTTAAAGATAATTGTCCATTCAATTGCCATAATTTTGGAATATACGAGGGAGAAAGAATATAAGATATATTCTAGTTGCATTCGAAGCTTCTATCTTATGGAAAATATAAATAATGTTGAAGTCTATGGCTACAGCTATTAGGCGAATATACGTGAAATATTACATTGGATATAAATCAATATAATATCTGATATAGTATCAATAGTTATTAAAAGAATATGTAGAATATTATATTAGATATCAATATTTATATGATGTATAGTATCAATAGGTTTCTTTATCTGTAAATTCTTACTCTTACATTTATAGGGTTGTATCATATTTCAAGAATAAAAAATCTCTTTCACATATTCTATTCTCTAGTATTAGAGTATCAACAATTTTTTTTCTTTCTTTTCCCTTATTCCAACAAATTCTATTATCTATATGGTATCATTAGACCCTCTTTCAACCCATATCCATATCAATATCTCCAATGTTACTAAACTCACAGTAATGAACTATCTTACATGGAACATTAGTGATCCTTCAAGGCTTCAAGTTTGATAGCTTTCTCGATCCCTCTTTCTCACCGAGAACAACCTTTTGTCGCTAACAATGCTATATCCTTGATCCAGCTTAGAGACCATGGTTTCATCAAGACGGAGTGATCTTAGTGGCTATCCTTGGATCAATATCGGTCCAATGTCAGACAATAATCGCCTATGCTGCAACGGTCGCTGATTCATGGAGCACTTTGGCCATAACCTACGGAAGGTCGAACTGTGGCCATATCAAACAAATAAAAAACCATATGAGACGCTTCACCAAGGGCGCCAAGATGATCGATGACTACATGAATTTCTTCAAGGCTAAGGCGAAGGAATTATCTTTCCTAAAAAAACCCATGGATTTTGAAGATCTTATTGATCTGATCTTTGCAGGCCTTGGGGACGAATACAAATCTATCAAGGATGTGGTGAATGCAAAGGATACAAATCTTTTTTGTCGAATTAATCTAGAAGCTTCCTGACCATGAGGCAAATCTCCTCATTGCTAAATCCATTTCCTCCATGCTTCCCGTCACAACCAACAATGAACAACACATACCTCCAATACCATGGCATCCATGCTCTCACGGTGCTTAAAATAATAGTTGGAATACAAACCCGTCTTACTCTTCTTGTGGTGATCAATCATGAGGTTACCAAGGAAAGTGTCAGCTCTATGGTACACAAGATCATAACGCCAAATATTGTCATCTCCTTCGCTCATATCCTTCGTCCATCTCATGGTTAAACGTTGTCATCAAGCAATGTAAACGGTCCTCACATCTCCTCCCTATGGTTGTTATCTCCACTGACACATCGCCCACATGGCTACTCGATTCTCGTGCATCTCACCATATCACATTTGATCTGGAGAATCTCGATGTTCACTCTCCCTACATCGACAATGATGGTGTGATGGTTGGCGACGATTATGGGTTTGTTATTACACATACAAAATCTTTTTCTTTACCCCTTCAGCACGTTCCTTTTCTCTTCATAATGTCTTATGTGCTCCCTTAATCATAAAAACCTTATATCTATTCATCAACTATGTCATCATAACAACGTCTTAGTTGAATTCTTTCCTCATTATTTTCAGGCGAAGGATCTCAACGCAGGGCATTACTCAACCAAGAAATACTTAATGATGGTGTGTACAATTGGCCGGTTCCTTTAGAGTCACATTTTTTTGTCTGCCTCTCCCATTCGAGTCTTTATGAGTATTAAGTCTACGTTGTTTGAGTGACACTCTAATTTAGATCACTCGTCTTCTAAAGTTTTGAATAAAATTATCTCGTCTTTCTCCTTAGCACTGTCACAAGCCAATGTTATTTCTCCATGTGATGCATATTTGAGCACTAAAAGTCATAATTTTCCGGTTTCTATTTCAAGCGTAGTCTCTACTCGTCCTTTTGAGATAATTTATACCGATGTTTGGAATCTCCTGTGACTTCATTTGATGGATATAAATACTATGTTACATTCTTCGATCACTATACATGCTATACATAGTTTTATCCGATGAAAAAGAAGTTTCAAGTTTTTGAAATATTTCCATGATTCAAAGAGCTTGTTCAGAATCTTTTTTCCTCATGTAGCACGTCTCTTTATTCTGAAAATGGTGGGGAATTATTTGTTTTACAAACATTCTTATCTTCACATGGTAACTCTCACTTCACCACACCTCTACACACACACACACACGACCATTACAGGATCTTAGAATGCAAACACACATTGTCGAAACGAGTCTTGCTCTCTTGTCCCATGCTTCTATTCCCATTGTCTATTGGACATTTGCCTTTCCTACGAATGTCTATTTTATCTACCATCTTCCCACCTTAGTTCTTGGTTTCAAATCACCTTTTTCATCTCTCTTTGCATCTGCACCTTTCATATTTTTGGATGCCTTTGCGACCATACACACATCATAAACTCGAACCTTGTTCCATCGCCCGTTTCTTTGTAGGTTATTCCCTTACCGAAAGTGCCTTCCTAGGTCTTCATATTCCTACTTGTCGTGTCTTTGTCTCTCGCCATGTTAAGTTCATTGAAACGGAATTTCCGCTTACTCACTTTCATTGTAAGTCATTGGGTGATTAATCATTTGATGCCTTCACCTCATCACTTTCACCATCCTTCACAACCATTTTGAACTTGTCTCATAGACTATTATCAGGAGCCCCCATATTTTAACCCTCCACCCACAACGACATTGACACCACCATTTGACACATCGTTATGTCTAGACTCTCCACCACTAATGACATTGGCACCTTCATCACCCTCATCCTTGATCATTCTATCGCATAGACCTTTCCACCCATCCCATGATCATAAGAGCCAAAACCACCATCACTAAACCTACACCAAAGCTTTCCCTTAATTTTCAAGTATGCTCTTCCTTGGACAGTGAACCTATATGTGTATCTCAAGTCCTCAAGGATCCTAAATGGAGAAATGCCATGAATGAAGAATTTGATGCATTGGTCCACAATGACACTTGAAATCTTGTTTTATTGCATCCTTCTCGCAACGTGGTCGGGTGTAAGTCGGTGTCTAAAACTGAACATCTATCTGATGGTTCCATTGACAGGTTTAAGGCACGAATATGGCAAAAGGATTTCATCAAAGGCGTGGTGTTGATTACAATGACACCTTTAGTCTCGTTTTCAAACCAGCGATGACATGTCTTCTGCCTAGTCTTTGCATCACGAGTGGATGGACTTTACGTCAACTCGATGTAAATAATGCATTTCTAAAAAGAACACTCTATGAGGATTTTTACATGTCTCAACTAACCAGGATTCGTCGATCTTGATCATCCCTCCCATGTGTGCAAGCTTTATACATCCATTTATGGACTTAAACAAGCTCCGCGAGCATGGTACAAGGAACCTTGTGGCTTTCTCCTTGATTTCGGGTTTGTAAACTCAATGGTCGATACTTCTCTCTTTATTTTTCGCCAACATGATGTCACTCTCTATCTACTTGTCTATGTATATGATATCATCATCACATGAAGTCATCCACAACATATTAGCAAGTTCATCACACTCTTCACAGGTCGATTTTCTATCAAGGATATGGGTTCATTAACCTATTTCCTTGGCACTGAAGTCTTGCGAAGCTCTCAGGGTCTTCTCCTCACGCAGCAATGGTACATAAATAAAATTTTCACTCGCACAAATATGCTTCAAGCTACACCGGTGCATACTCCTATGGCATCAAGCTTGCTTCTCTTGTCTACCTCAGGTATATCGTTGGATGATCCTACTAAGTTTTGTAATGTCATTGGAGCTTGCAGTATCTTATGTTTAGATGACCTGATATTGCCTTTTTGTTGAATAGGCTTTCTCAACTTATACATCGCCCTACCAACAACCATTGGCAAGCCGCTAAACGGATCCTACGATATCTTGGAGGTACTCGGTCTCTTGGTGTTTGTTTTATCTTGCGACAGTCTTATCTCACTTCATGACTTCTCGGATGCGGATTGGGAGGTGACTGTCAGACTATACATCCACCAGGGCTCATATTGTATATCTTGGTTGCAATCCTCCAAGAAGCAACGGTTTCAAGCCAAATCATCTACCAAAATGGAGTACAAGTGTTCTTCCTCCACTGCCCTAGAGTTTTTATGGCTGATTTCTTCCTTCTCAAAGCTTGGAGTCTCGCCCTTCCACTACACAAGTGATCTAATGCGAAAGTATTGGAGCTATGTCCGCTCTCCAATCTTGTATTCCACTCTAGAATGAAGCATATAACCATTGACTATCACTATATACGAAGCCTCTAGCATGGTCTCGGTTTGATGATCTTTGGTTCCAGAATGGTCTCTTTAGCGAGATACATATTGAAAGGGCATATTAGGAAAATATTATGTGAAATATTACATTGGAAATGAATCTATATAATACTAAGTATATTATGAATAGTTTATTAAGAGAATATTATGTAGAATATTATATTAGATATCAATCTTTATGATTTCACATATAGAATCAATAGGTTTCCTTATTTGCAATATCTTACTCTTAAATTTATAGGGTTATATCATTATTTTCAAGAATAATAAATCTCTTCACAAAATTCTATTATCTATAATAGCCATTTAAATCTACGTTATTATTGTTTTAAGTTATTGTGGGGTTTGTGTTGGAGATTTAAAACAACTTTCTCCTTGTATTGGTGGTCAAAAGTATCTTATTGAATAGCTTGGGTTGCTAACGGGGTAGCAGATTTAACAACCCGAATATAGATCTAGTCATGTTTCAGAAAGAGGTCATGTGAGGTTTCACCAAAAACGAAGAATGATTCTTAATGTTACTTGTTTTGGCGAATACAAGTGAGTGTAGGATGTGAGCTCCAAACATACGAAGCCTCTAGAGTATCCACATTGAAATCTGCTTTTGCTTTCAACTTTTGATGTGAATCTGATCAAGAACGAGAATCGGTTTTTTCTCTATTCTTCGTCTTTGTTTTGGAGTTTAGGGTTTTGTTTTAGGAAATAATGAATTGTCGTCAGAAAATATTTTTCAGTTTCCATTTTATAATACTAAACTTTTAGATATTTATAAAATCACCCCAGGACTATTTAATATTAAATTTTTGTCACCATACTTTCAATCTCCATACACATACATGTCCGTACATCCGATGTACAACCTTCAGAGATAAAATTAAGTAAGATAATATTCGTCGATGCTAGCAAATGAATATAATCGTTTTCCATACTAATTTTCTTACAATCATAAGCAAAGACTGAAACACTCGTGAGTGTGTGACCTCTTAAGTTTATCACTAAACCGATAGCTAATTAATTTTCACTAATTAACTAATCGTGGTTGGCATCTAGTAACACTCCTCAACGACCAAATAGCATGAAGTAACATCCTTACTCATACGAGTAGCAATTTTACTCACAATGAACCATGGTTAAGATGATGTTAGTATTTCCTTCCGTCTCTACAGCTCCGGATAAATCATAGACATTGTTTTTACTGTTAAACCTTAAGGATTATCAACTATGTTTCATGCCAATCATAACTGATAGGGGAATGAATCCAAAAAACTCCTTTCTTCATTAGTCATGTAACCCTGGCCGAGGATTTTTATAGTCATTTCGATAGCTGACAACGTAGAGCTCAAACTCGTACCAAGAATTGACGGATCCCATCTTGATAAGCCACTAACTATGTAATCGTCTAATCTCTCCCAACATCTATCCAGCTAGTAAAGAAAAATATTAAGTGTCTAGAATCAACAAATAATAGATAGAATGTCAGTTACTATGTTGATCTCAGGTCTAAGTAAAAATTTAACATTCTACTCCTCAAGATAAATCTTATTGACATACTATTGGTAATTTAACCATTAAGAATTCTCCCTTTACGCCAGTTCAATGATCACATCTCTATGTGCATCACCCACATATGTGATTTAGTAAAAGAGATCTAATAATTTTTATCACCATATAAACCATAAAAAACATTTTGTTCTTTTCGGATCACTAAATTTCGGTTAATGATCCAACGAACAAGAACAATTTAAATTAAAAACTTGACTCTCTTTATTATGATATCTATCATAACATCAAGTTTCTAGACGTATTCATGGAATTGATCATACACTATGACAATCATCAAATGATAAAAATATAATGCCATATAAAATAAAATGATGTCCAAAATAATACATAACTCGTTACTAGTATGCAAAACAATGTCTGACATGTGTTACAACTAGTTCCAGCTCGCCATATCCCTCAATCTGATCCTCACCTTATGCTTATTAAACTCATTTGACGCAAGCACCTTCATGAATGAATCTGCTACATTTTCCTTTCCATCTACTTTCTGGATTTGAATGTCCCCATGCTTAATGATTTCTCGAATAAGATGGTACTTCCGCATAACATACTTCGATTTCTAATAAGACCTTGGTTCCTTCGCTTGGGCTATAGACCTGGTGTTATCCAAAAATAATGGAATGAGTTCCTTTATCGAAGGTACCACACCAGTTCATATATGAAGTTTCTCATCCAAACCGCTTCTTTAGCAACCTCACATGCAACTATGTATTCTGCTTTAGTGACCGAATCGGCTACCGTAGTCTGCCTGGAACTTTTTCAACTTACTGCTCCTCCATTCAAGAAAAACACATAGCCTGAAATTGATAATCTATCATCCTTGTCTTTCGAGAAACTCGCATCAGTGAACCCTTTTAACTCTAAGCTAGAACTTCCATATATGAGGAACTGGTCCTTAGTCCTTCTCAATGACTTAAGGATGATCTTTCCAAATTCAGTTTCTCTTACCAAGATCTGCCTAATTTCTACTCGATACACTTAGCGGGTAGGCTACGTTAGGCCTAGTGCATGTCATGGAATACATGATGTCTCCTACTACGCTAGCATATGGGAACTCAGTCATACATTATCTCTCTTTCTAGGTCTTAGAACAATCCCCCCCTAGAGAGAGTAATTCCAGTGCCTATTGGAAGATAACATTTCTTGGAATTTTGCATGTTGTATCGTCTTAGGATACCACCCATGTACTGGATTGGGATAGTCCAAGCAACCTCTTTGATCTATCCCTATAGATCATAAAATATAGATTGCTTCTCCTAGATCCTTCATGGAGAACTGATCAAATAACCATTACTTATAATATGTCATTCCCTATGAGTATATGTCATCTACATATAACACAAGAATGGCAATCGTGCTCCCACTAACCTTCTTGTACACACAAGGTTCTTCTTCGTATCTAACAAAGTTGAAATCTTCAACTGCTTTGTTAAAGCGAATGTTCCAACTCCTAGAAGTCTACTTAAGTCCATAGATGGACCTTTTAAGCTTGCACACCATATCACTTTAAGATGGAAATGTGAAACCCTCATGTTGAGTCATATAGACTTCTTTCTAGAGCTCCCAATTTAGGAATGTTATTTTCATGTCCATTTGCCATATCTCGTAGTCATAGTAGACAGCTATTGCAAGAGAATCCGAATAGATTTGAGCATTGCCACATTCTTCAAATTCAATCCCTTCACGTTGACTATAACCCTTTGCAACTAGATGAGCTTTATAGGTGTCTATCTTCCCATCTGTTCCAATCTTCTTCTTGTAAGCCCATTTACAACCAATTGGTTTGGAAGTCTCAAAAAAATTAACCAAAGTCCATACTTCGTTGATCTTCATAGATTCTATCTCTATTTCCATGGCTTTCCACCATTTCTCGAAATCTGGACCTTGTATAGCTTTTTGGAAAGTTAATTGATCGTTATCTTTATGATCGATCACAACCCCTCACACCATCAGTTTCAATTTTCAGGCGCACGTCGAGAATGGGTAGACCTTCTCAAAGAGGATTGTGCAACAGGTCTTACATGTGCTGGAATGTCTTGTTGAACTTGTTTTTGAACATGTTCTGAAACTAGTTCATGAATTGGTTCTTGAACTTACTCTTGAACAGGTGCTCTCACTTCAACATTTGAATATGGAGCCCTTGGGTTCAACAGTACGTCATCTAGCCAATACTGCTCTCTTGACATTTGATGTCCTTGAGCGTGCGCTCGTTCATTGGGTTCTTGAATTTCATCAAGAACTATTTCACGACCATGAATTCCTTCTTTAAGAAATTTTGTTTCCAGAAAGGTTGCAGTTCTAGACATAAACACTTTGTGCTGAGAAGGGTGGTAGAAATAATATCCCATAGTTTCCTTGGGATAACCAATGAATCTACACTTATCAAACCTAACATAAAGCTTATTTGATTGTAATATCTTTACTAACGATGGACAAACCAAACTGTTATGTGTTTCAGGTTAGGTTTATGTCATATTCATATCTCATATGGTGTCTTAGAGACGATTTTAGTGGGAAGTTTATTCAAAAGATATACCGCTCTAAAGCATAACCCCATAAATTTATTGGAAGATCTGTGAACCCTATCATGGATCACACCATATCTAATAAAGTCCAATTTATTTTTTTTGGATACACCCTTATGTTGAGGTGTCTCGGGAGAATTCCATTGTGACAAAATCCTATCTTGTCTTAGATGATCGAGAAACTCATGACTTAGATATTCTCCACCTTGCTCAGAACTCAACACCTTGATACGATTTGGTTTGTTTCTCCACCCTATTATGTAATCTCTTAAGCATTTCAAAAGATTCGGATTCGTGTTTCATAAGATACACGAACCCATATCTCGATATATTGTCAGTGAAAGTGATAAAATACGAATATCAACCCTTAGCTTGAAGTTTCATAGGCCCACATACATCAATATATACGAGTCCTAGAAGTTCCAGTAAAAGGAGATTTGATCATTTTACCCATGAGATAAGACTAATAAGTTGCATATGATTCATAATCATAATGGCCTAGTAGGCCATCTTTATGCAACCTATTGATTGTCTTATCACCGATATGACCAAGTCTATAATGCCAAATGAAAGTTTGATTAAAATGATTATTTAACTTTTTCTTATGACTAGAAATGTGCATGTTAATAGATTAAACATTCACATCAGGTAAGGCATATATACCCTAATGAAAATAACCATTTGCGCATAAATCATCACCATGATAAATATAGCAAATGTTTTCTGTGAAAACTATCTTAAACCACGTTTGTCTAACATAGAAATGAAAATGATGTTCAGAGAAAATTTCAGAACATTATAACAGCCTTTAAACAATAAGGTCGTTCCCATAGGAATACAAATATAAATCGATTCTACGGCTTGAGCAACAAAACATGCGCCATTTCCAGCCTTCAGAATGAATTATCCTGTTTTGAACCTGCTATTGATCCTCAACCACTGCAACATATTGCAGATGTTAAAGCTACTACCGGTATCCAATACCCATTTATAAGAATCAATGTATTTAAGCAAATCATGAAAACATTTTCCATGGAAATCTTACATTGTTTCTTGTCACCAAGAGATGCAAGGTATTCCTTGCATTTTCTAATGACCCTTCTTCTTACAAAAGAAACACTTAACATTTGACTGGTTGGTCTTGCTAGCACTACCCTTGGCATTGGTTACACCAACCTTAGGTGCAGTTTGCTTGGTTCTCGGCCATTTCTTGCCCTTACTCTTCTCAAAAGAGGATTGGCCCACCAACAACAGGGAAATGGACCCCTTCACCTCCATGGATGTTGACTTCTAGTAATCCATCAGCATGTTATGCATTTCATGCAAATCAACATCCATCTTGTTCATATTGAAGTTGACAATGAATGGTGAAAAAGAGTCTGAGAGTGACTGAATGATCAGATCCCGTTGCAAATCGCTTCTGAATGTGCACCTTAGCTTCTCAAGCTGTTCCATAAAAATTATAATCCTTAGAACATTGGGCGACACAGGGGAGTTTACAGCCAGACTAGACTTGAACAAAGTCTTTGACAACTAATACCTTTCCATAGGACTTTAAGATTCATATATCTTCTTATGATTTTTTATGATTTGTGGAGGAGTCATATCCTCATGCTGCCTTTGGAGTTTAACTCTCATCAATGCCAAGCTGATGCACTTTACAGTAGTACAATCATCATCGTGCTTCACAAAAGCATTGATGCGTCTAGATTCGCGGGGTCAGGGACTACAAGAGTTGGCTTATCAATCATGTTGATCGGTTTCTCATGAGCCAAAACCAACCGTTGCCAATCCTTGAAGTTATCCCCAACAAGATTTTGGGTCTCGAGGATGGTATGCAAGGACAAAGAAGAAATATTCAAGAAATCTGTAAACAACTAAACATGAAAAAATAAGCAACAAGGAATGAACATCAAAATGTCATAAAGACATGGACTTTTATCTATATGATATGCATGTTAATCAATGTTATAATAACATCAGTAATCCAATTTCATATTAGCATTAACTTACATATATATGCCTGAACCAATTGGTTTTCAAGACGTTTCCCGAACATATAAAGTAGGTTGATTACCAATTCTATCACCATAAAATTGATAATCTAAATATGTAGTTGTACATCACATAGTTACCTGGTTGTGACATCGTTCGTTTTGATATAGTTGAGTTCATCCTTCATCGTATGATCGATAAGTTTATGTTCCCCAAGTAGTCCAGGCGAATACAAGTACTAAGTGCTTTCTCCCACTAAACATATCATGTTAGGTTAATGCTAATATGAATTTAGTCCAGACAAGGATATCAAACTACATGCCCAATCTAATTCTTTAACTATATGCCTTCTGGTTGTCAGGCTGTTCCATGTAAATAAGAACATATTTATACATTCACTTAGAAGGAACAGCTAAATGATAAACAATTTATCATTAAAACTCAATTATTTGGGTCAAACCATACGGTCGTTTGATAAAACCGTCATGATATTTAACTTCAGAGCTATATTTTATAAAGATTGTCGACATCTCCATCGATTCGATTGAGTCGTTTCATGGCTCGATCAAGCAATCACATTTTGGGACGATCCATCACGATGTTTGAGCTTCGGCTCGATCGAGCTAGACTATCGCTTAATCGAGTCGAACTCTCGGGCTTGAACCCTAATCACAATTTTTCGACGGATTTTGATCCGTTCTTCGTCCAAAATTAGTCCGAAATCCTAAATACAGACAACTAGAAGCTTTATTACCACTATTATGTTGCTAATGGGGTAGCAAAAGCGTTTTTGAACAACCTAGATATAGATCTAGTAATGTTTCAACAAGAGATCGTGCAAGGTTCCACCAAAACACGAAGAATGATTCTTAGAGTTATCTGGTTTGACGAATACAGACGAGTGTAGGATGTGATTTTCGAACGTACGAAACCTCTAGAGTATCCACATTGAGATCATCCTTTGATTTCAAATTTTGATGCGAATCTGATTCCGAATGAGAATCGATTCTTTCTCCATTCTTCGTCTCTGTTTTGGGGGCTAGGGTTTTGTTTCAGGAATAATGAATTGTTTTCAGAAAATTATTTTTTTTTGTTTCCTTTTATAATAATAAACTTTTAGGTATTTACAAAATAACCGCATGACTGTTTAGTATTACATTTTTTGCACCATACTTTTACCATAAGCTTGGGTACAAGATTTCTTCAGAGTCGTAATTTCCATAAACACAATTATGGAAGCTGCTCTCAATGATAAGCCTTTTGTTTAGTTGGAGTATGATCAAAGGCTATAATCTGTTGAGAAAGGATCTTTTTTAGACCATTGTTTTAGGTAAGGATGTGTCGGTTTAGAATAATCCATTGATAGCATATTTTCCGCGAAGAATAGAAAGAGGGCCACATATTGAAAAGATAGGAAAGGACAATAGATGTTATGGGATAAAACCACTAAGCATTGTAAAGTGAACGAGTTATGCATTTTTTGTGCATAGATAACCAAAAATATTTGTTGTTGGCTGCCGTAAATGACACATTGAAGGATGGATTTATTTGGAAGTGGACCAAACATCAAATGTATACAACAAAGTCAGGATATTAGATAGTCTCGCATCAATATTATTGGGTAAGAATAACTATGCGCGTAACTTCCTGAACACAAATTATTTTATGGCAATGGCTTGTGAGCAAAAGATCCCGAAAGGTTTTGAAATTCATATGGAAATTTTAAATTGAAGCATCACCACGATATCTAAGCTAATAACAACATGAATTGTTCCATCTACCATATTTTCAACGAGGAGGAGCAATCAATAAACCAATTTCATGTTTAAGTGTCCTATTTTCTATCAAATTTTGTTTCTTTCGCCGATTCGTACATCGATGGAGGTATTAACTTTTTATCTATATATAGAGGCTAGTTATGTATTTTCTTTCCTATGTTATCTCTCTCATGTGTGCATATATTGGTCCTTGTATGTATTGTACGACCATAGGGAATACAAAGAGTCATATTCCGATTCTCTCTTGTTTGTAGCATGGTATCAGAGCTTCCTCTCGAGGACCTCGCTCTTTGCTTGTAATCTACGGTGTGTGCCGTCAGCATCTCGGTCTTAGGCCATCCTCGGTGACCGCCTATGTCCTAGTCTCCATTCTTCTTCGATGACTGTCCACGTCCTTGTCTCCTTCCGTGCTCGATGACCGTGCTATTCTCGTGTCTGTTGGCGTTCTTGGTGTGTGTGCACCGTCTTTCTAAATTCGGTCGGTGATCTGATTCCTTTATGCCAGCGTGTGTACGGTGTGTCCCGTGCGTGTTTGTCCCTTTGCCTTCCGTTCGTCTGGTATGTTTGCTTCGTGGGTTGTGTGTTGTTTTGCTATGAGCATAATGTTGTCCGTTTTGTATGTCCCCGTTGGTTTGTCGGCTTAGGTTGTGGCTCGTAGGACTATCAACCCGTATGACCTCTCCTAAAGCGACAATTTTGGTTGTATGTTGTCTCATGTCCTCCTCGGTGATCAAAACTATGTGGAATGAGCTCGTAAACTTTGTACATCGCCGTGTTCTGGGAAAAAGTTTGGCTTTGTGGATGGTTCCATATCCAAGCTGGCTGATGGTTCTCAGGAGTTGGAAGATTGGTGGACAAACAACTCTCTCATTGTCTCGTGGATTCGATATGTTATGGAACCAAGCGTGCATGCTAATGTGTCTCACTTTGAGATTGCGAGGACGACATTAGGTCTCAGTTCTCGGTCTCCAACCGCCTTCGGATTCTTAAACTCAAGGCTGAGTTGTTTTCGTGCAAGCAGAAGGGTATGTCGGTTTCTGAGTATTTAGCAAGCTGAAGTGCTTGTGGGAGTCGCTGAATGCCTGTGACCCATTACCGGCGTGTGAATGTGTTGGTTGCACTTGTGGTGGTTGTATGTGTAAACTTGCTACGAAGTTTGAGAAAAATCATGAGGATGATCGTGTGCACGTCTTCCTCCTTGGGCTAGATGAGGCGCGATATGGGACGGTTCGTTCGAATCTCCTTGTGCTTACCCCCTTCCGAGTCTTCAAAAGGTGTGTATTCGTTTCTTGCATGACGAGGATTCCCATCCCAATCATGTCGCGAAAGATGAGAAGTCCGCTGATTTTATGGCGCTTGTTGCCCAGTCCAACCCTAAGCCGTTGGCGCATGATAAATGTCGTGATCCTGTCCCGGTCTCCTCTCATTGTGGGCGGAAGGGTCATTTGGTGGATAATTGCTTCCAAATTTTTGATTTTCCTAATTGGTTCAATGAGCGTCGTGAACGGAACTCCAGTGGAGCAGGTTGTGGTCGTGCGAATGCTGCTCATGTCCGTTCGGGTCAATCTGCTGCAGGTCCATCTCATGATTCTCTGAACACAGACGAGCTTAGTGGTTTCTCCTCCGATCAACTCAAGCAACTCCTTGATGTTCTAACCAAAAACATTGGTGCGAACAAAAACAAAATGGGTAAGACGAAATCTATCACGTGGATAATGGACTCGGCCACTGGGAACCACATGACGGGTCGACTTGATTTTCTCTTTGACGTCTTCTCTATGACGAAATATTGTGTTGGTTTTCCGAATGGGCGCACGACCTTTGTTGTGAAAAATGGCTGTGTTCGCATTTGTGGGCATTTTGTGCTCCATAACGTCTTCTATGTTCCTTTTCTGCCATGCAATCTGAATTCTTTATCACAGCTCCTTAGTGATACGAATTATTTTATTCAACTCATCGATCAGTCTTGTGTGATTCAGGACCACTCTATGAGGATGATGATTGGAGCGGGTGAGCAACGTGGGGGACTATACTACTTCAAGAGTGTTGTGACCACGACTGCTGTAATTGCTCAGTCTTCTTCAAGGGATTTGTGGCATTCTCGGTTGGGACATCCTTCGTTTCAGTCACTTTCTGCTATTTCAGGTGTTCAGTTGAATTCTAGTTCTTTATGTTTGTCTATTAAGAGTTGTGACACATGTCTTTGGAACAAAAAAACTCATGATTTTTTCCCCTTCTAGTGAGAATAAAACCACATATTATTTCCAGCTTATACATTGTGATGTTTTGGGTCCGTACCATGTTGGTTTTTATTCTAGTGCTTAGTACTTCTTGACGGTGGTGGATGATTTTTTTAGAGTTGTTTGGCTCTACCTTCTGCGTGCCAAATCTGATCTGCAGTCATATATTCGTGGTTTTTGCTCTATGGTTGAGCGTCAACACCATACTAAATTTTTTACGCTTCCTAGTGACAATGGTGCAGAGTTCACCTCCTTGCATGATTATCTTTTCAGAAAAAGAATTATTCATGAAACCTCTTGTTTCGGTACTCCTCAACAAAATAGTTGTTCGGAGAGGAAGCACCGTCCCATCCTAAACGTCGCCCATGCTCTACTCTTTTACGTATCTCTTCCTGTAGATTTCTGGGGCGAGTGCATTCTTACAATGGGATATCCTATTAATCAAACTCCGTCGAAGATTCTTGGTGACAAGACCCCTTATGAGGTTCTTCATGGTTCTCCTTCATCTCTCTCAAATTTGTGTGTGTCCGGTAGCCTTTTCTATGCTCACAATATTCAGCGTAATGATGATAAATTTGTTTCGCGAAGTCAGCGTTGCATCTTTGTTGGTTACCAATTTGGTCAAAAAGTGTGGAGGCTGTTTGATCTCGATTGCAAGGTGTTCTTTGTATCCTACGATGTTATCTTTTTTGAAGATCGGCTTCCCTAAGGGTCTCATGCGGCCGCCCCTTCCTCTCAGCCTACGGGTCACCCGCGACCTTCGCTCTCTCCTCTTCTCGCGGCTTTTGACCTGGACTCTCCGGTCATTGTGGATACTATCTCTCCGTCTTTCGGGTCTAGTTCCAGTGCTCATTTTGGTCCTTCTGTGCCTCCGGCTGCCCTAGGTCTTGGGTCGTTTGCGACCCCAGATGCTTTTGTACTCGGGTCATTGGACATGAGGGTTCGCATGTGGTGGTCTCTTTGTCTGCTTGTGACGTCTCTGATCAAGCCATTGATCCAAGTCCTTCTGTCCCTGTTCCAGCTGAACCCGTTGGTCGTGGTCACCGTCAGCGGTTTTTTTCTACAAAAGTTCGAGACTTTGTCTCAAATACCGTATATATTTTGCCCCCTGCGTCTACTTCCTCGTCTTCGACCATGTCCTCAGGTACGAATCACCCTATCTCTGTTTATCTCTCCCCTGATATGTTCTTGTCTCGTCATAAGGTTATGTATCGACACTCTCTTCTCATTCCGAGCCCAACTCATTCAACGAGGCGGTTTATGATCCTTGATGGCGGTCGACCATTAAATGTGAGCTTGATGCTTTGTAGAAGAATCACACTTGGATGCTCCAGTCTCTTCCTCTCGACAAACGAGCTGTTGGTTGAAAATTGATTTTCAAGATCATGTATCGCTCAGATGGTTCTATTGAGTGCTACAAAGCCCACTTGGTTGTCATGCGAAACCGCCATTTAGAAGGAATTGATTAGAGCGAAAGTTTGCTCCGGTTGCAAAAATGGCGATCGTTCAGACCTATCTTGTTGTTGCTGCTGCTCTTGATTGGGAGGTTCATTAGATGGATGTTCAAAATGCCTTTCTCCATGGTGATCTCCACGACGAAGTGTTCATGAAGCTTCTGCCTGGTTTTGGTACTGATAGGGATTCTCGTGTATGTCATCTCCGCAAATCACTTTATGGTCTCAAGCAGGCACCGCGTTGCTGGTTTGCTAAGCTTTCCTCGACTTTGGTTCGTTACAGGTTGGTTAAATCCTTTGCTGATTACTCTTTGTTCTCTTACTCTCATGGCTGCATTCGTATCAGTATCTTATTTATCGACCTCATTGTGTCTGGAAACTCTTCTTCTGACATCCACCAATTCGAGGATTACTTATGTTCATGCTTCCACATGACGGATCTTGGTGTCTTGAAATATTCCTTAGGCATCGAATTCGTTCGAAGCTCTTTGGGTTTCTACTTACGTCAACACAAGTATACCCTTGATATTATCTCGGAGGCTAGTTTGTTAGGCTCTCGTTCCGCCTTATTTTTGTTGTATCAGAATCATCGTTTGGCTTTGTCTTCGGCTCCTCTTCTCTCTGATCCTGATTGCTACCGTCATCTTGTTGGCCACCTGATATATCTTTATGTTACGCGTCCGGATCTTGCCTACTATATACACACCCTGTCTCCATTCCTCCATCAACCCACTATCAATCACTGTGAAGCCGCTCTTCGGGTTGTTCGCTATCTCAAGTCCTCTCCGAGTCAAGGTATTCTTCTCAAGGCTGTTGCTGATCTTACTCTTTCTGCATGGTGCAACTCGGATTGGGCTGGTTGTCCTCGCACTCGCCGTTCTCTCACAGGTTGGTTCATTACCTTAGGCGGTTCTCCTGTCTATTGGAAGACGAAGAAGCAGGAAACTTTCTCATGTTCATCTACTGAAGTTGAGTATTGTGCCATGGCTATGACGGTTCGTGAGCTTAAGTGGCTCAAATATTTGTTGGATAGTCTCGGGATCTCTCATCGTCGTCCAATTCACCTATTTTGTGATAGTCAAGCCGCCTTATAAATCACCGCAAATCCGGTATTCCACGAGCGCATAAAGCACATTGAGGTGGATTGTCATTTCGTTCGAAATGAGTTACTTGCTGGTTCTTTGGTTACATCTCACGTTTTCACTCATGATCAGCTTGCAGACATCCTTACAAAGTCGCTTGGTCGGAAGAATTTTACCAAGTTCATTTCCAAGTTGGGCTTACAAAATTTGTACGCTCCAACTTGAGGGGGTATTAGAGGCTAGTTATGTATTTTCCTTCCTAGGTTATTTCTCTCACGTGTGTATATATTGGTTCTTGTATGTATTGTACAACAATAGGAAATACAAAGAGTCATATTTCGATTCTCTCTTGTTTGTAGCACTATATTTTATAACGTTTACTATTTAAAAATATGAACAAGAAACCATTTGGTATATATGAATGAATCTTTCATGTACCATTCACTTTTCAAAAGGCGAGAATATATTCTCTTGAGTGGGAGGAGTTTATGGTTGAGGATATAGCAAATTTCGTGAGAGAGAAAAAGTAGCTAGCCATTGAAGTGGAAACGACTTACCCTAGGCTTCATAAAATTTAATGTGGATGAGGTATGGAGACAAAATAAAACTTGCTTTGGTACCGTTTGGATTTTGCATAATGATATGGATCATGGAGTTTGTTATGGATTTGATATCTTTCCACAAATCACGTCGAATATCCATTAAGAATTATGAGCACTTGGCTGGGATATGGGTTATAACTCTGATCTCAATACGAGGAATGTAATTTTTTTGAATATGATTACCTCGATATAAGTATGGTTCTTTTTTCTTGCATATGATGGTCGAGTTATAGTTCATTGCTACAATTGTTTCTTTATTTTATGAAGGTATCTCCAGAGTGAGAGATTGAGAACATAAATAGAGAAAAATAATATAGTTATGCATGATAGTTAAAAAACGCTTAAGTAGTTATACATGTTTACAAAGTATAATTTCTCATTGCTTTTTGAGTTGGCTGAAGGAATTAGAAATGATTCATTATAGAATTTTTTAATTGTGAATCTTTGACTACAATAAAAAAGAGAGGGATATATAAACATTATTTTAATTAGACTTGGAATTTAAATAGCAAGATATTGTCCTTTATGATTTTGTATCCCCGTATGGAAATATCAAAGAAGAATACTAATATGATTCTAGACCAATCACTCTATTGTTAGTATGAGATCAATAAAAGACCAAATAATAATCATCATTATTTGTCACTTTTTAAAACAACATTAACCTAAGTTTAGGTTAATTAAACACAAAAAAGTTGAAACCAAAGTGACCCTGCACATAAACTATCGAAGGAGAGAAGAAGACAAGAAAAAAAAAGAAAAGAGGAAGAAAAAGAAGAAGAAGAAGAAAAGAAATGAGAAACAAGGAAATGAATTCACATTCAGTGATTTTCGACTTAATTTCGTCGTAAGGATGCGAAATCCTAAATTATTCTTTTTTCATCGTCGTTTAATTTGAAAATTTATATAATGGATATTGATGATTCCATGAGATCTATATTAGGAGTATCAATTTGTGAAATTGTTAGTAAAATCAACGTGAATTGTCTACTCATCATAGAAAGCTAAGATGATGATACTTCCTTGTCAAAATTTGGTTTCGCTATTGATTTGTAGAGAAGTTCATACGTTTAAAACGATACAAGAACACAATAGATTTTTTAGAAAATTCATAATTGAGAGATTGAGACGTTATAAGTGAAAATTGGATCAAATCATAGAATCGTCGTATTAGGATTGATGACATGCATATGAGTTGGGTTTTGGTAAGACTTAAGTGGTTAGAGATTATCTAAAGAATTGTCGCTCCACCAAGTGTTGGGTTCGGAGAACATCGATGTTTTGAGTTTGGTGCTAGAGCCGAATGAAAATCTTATCTAGTGTTCTCAATCTTGTGATTTCACATTCTAACTTACAAAAGAAGGCGTGTACGTCAATATTCCGATACTTGGATTAAGGGCCCACGTCAAATGGTGCTGAGGTTATGGTAACCTTTCGAGGGATAGAGTGTTGTCGTTAGTCAGATCAATTAATCTGCTACTGTCGTACTGTATTGAGGGTTGTGGTAACCTTTCGAGTGACGAAGTGCTGTATTTTTTTAAGACTGAGGTACAATGTGACATTGCGAGATCTTCAGTGTGTTGTGCTGCTTTGGACTTCGTGAGTGTACGTCTAAGGTAAAGTTTTATGGACTCAGTGAGTTATGATCAGGTATGATACTAGTCTTAGACTTAGAATACTCTTTCGGATTGGGTAGAATTGTCTATATGTCTTTATTGTGATGATAGATCAATATTTTATGTTATTTAGTTACAAGTGGGAGAATACATGGCACAGAGTATATAAACGTATCAATCTCACTGATTGTGTCTTTAGTACTTAGTCTATTTGTAGGTTATCGTGGATGGACAACTTATGGCGAGAAGAAAAAAGCAATGAGGTTGAGCAACATCATTAGAGCGCACAATGTATTGATGGGAGAGGCGTGCAAGATGTCTCAATAACCTTTATTTTGTATTTCACATTTCTTTATTATTTATCATGATTATGGTTTTATGTATTTTATTTTGATATATGGGTTGGACCGCTTTTATTTCAAATAAAGTATTTATTTCCTTTTTATAAATATGTTTGAGCGATGATACATGTGACCACCTCTTGGAGGTAATGGTGGATACTCCTAGTGTCGAGGTTGTTCCTGGTTGGAAATGTTACAATTATATGGATAGAAATTGGACTGGAACGCCTTAGGAACCAGATAGTCAAATTTCAAAATTGTTCTTCAGAAAAACAAACTTCTCACACTCATAGAATTTCGAACAATGAGTTACCTGAGTATTTTTACATATCATATTTTGATCTAGGTTTTCATAGAGCATCATCTCTCTGAGCATTTTATACTCAACTAATGAGAAAAGAAGCTCATGAGTATTTATCGTCAAACCTAGAGAACCGTCAAACCTATAGAGACTCATTGAACCTATAAAGACCCTAAACATAGATATAACCGTCTAAACCTACAGAGCTCGTCAATCTAACATAGACTCGTCACTCGTTGAACATATAGAGACTCATCACTCTCGAATCTTTAGAGACCCTAAACCTGTAGTGAACTGTTTGAACCTATAGAGACTCGTCATTCATCAAAGCGAACAATCAAATAGAGGAAAAGTGAACCCTAAAATTAGAGGACAACCAAAATCGTAGGAGAACAAAGAGAAGCACACTTGAGTGAAGCAAGTTGGTGTCTACGAGGTGATTTCAGGTTTGGGGTAAGGCTAGTTCGGTGGAAAGATGAAAAATTGAGGTGCACAAGTTCGACAGAGTGGTTTGCTCATGAAGTAACGTAAACAGAAATAAAAGGGTTAGGATTAGTGTTCAATGGAGTGGCTTTATAGTAATTTGTAATATATAGAGATAACGTTGGCTAGGGTGTGTTCGGAAACACCAATCATTATATTGGTGTTAGCAAGGACACCAAAATGAAAACGCAAAGTAGTGTCACAAAATACGTCGGTTAACGCAAAGCAGGTCACAAAATGTTTTGGATAACTCAAAGCAACATCAATATAATCAATGGTGACATAGTTGTAAAATGCATTGGCGGATTGGAGTGAGCATGGTTAACACATTTTATAATGGCATTCACATTACAATTGACTACGCTAACGCATGCCGGCGTAAAAATTTCCAACTATATTTATATGTAAATACTATCTTAAATCATGCATAGCTATAACGTTATTGTAACGCTAATGACGTGGCTAGTAGCAAATTTGTTCCATCGAGAATTACGTATGTCATTTATATTTTTTAAAATAAATTTTAAATTTATAAAATAAAAAAATTTGTAATTTCTAAAATAAAAATAAAAATATATGAATTTCATTTAAACAAAGTTTTAATCCCTCAATGTTGATATGCGGTGATGATGAAGATTGTAATAATGATGCCGACGCAGGATCGAGAAGGACATAGTGTGATGCTGATAGACACAAAAGCTCTATACCTATTTTGAGATCGGTGTACTTTGCTTTAAGCGCCACAATCTCGGCATAATGCGATGTCACTAGTGTGGTGTGATCATAGATGGGTTGCATGCATAACCATCGGCATCTCGTCACCCCAAGTCTTGATGATTTGAAACTTGTGCGAGCCTAAATCGAATATATGTCCCCATTGTTGTGGCTAGAAGATATACAAAAACTAAAAACAATATGATTATTAAACGAGCATTAAATAATCTAAAACATAATTAAATTCTAAAAATTTACATCCATGTATAGCTTATCGAGCATGGTTTGGGTGATGTCTAACGGTCCCGAACCTTTGTCGTTAGGCGATGCTCCCTCTTTGAATTGTGTTAACTCTTCTTGCTGTTAAAAAACAATTAGTTAGAATAATATATTATTACATCTATTTCTATAGTTATAATTTGTATACCTTTTTCTCGACTTCTTGAGCTACTTGGCTTTGTCGTGGACCCATATTTCGCCTTTTTCTAAAGAGTCTTCTGCATAAGCTTCAAACTATTTGGAATTATACCACATTATTGTTGCTGCAAATTCAATATTTTTATACATTATCATTAAAAAGTTAAGTAAAACAACTTTAAGTATTATACTTACCTAAAAGATTTATACGAACAGTTTCGCACAAGATGTATACAACAACAATGCTAGATTTGGTACGAGGGGTGTACGAGGGGTGTCTTTTGACTTCTCATCTCTTTCTCACTCTTCTCGATAAATCCCAGACTCGACCAATGTGTGACAAGTTCCTCCCAAATCTCCGTAGCGATGAGATTAAGAGGGCACCTATTGAAATGGGGATCTATGAGTTAGGTCTCTTTCTTAATCATGATCTATGACTTAAGACGTTTCGTCATTAGATTCTTTTGTTGTTCATAAACTATTTTATGGTATTGAGGTTTCTAATATGACTTTTTTTAAATAAAAAATATAAAAGTTGGTAAAAATAAATCAATTATAAATATTGATTAATAAAGTTATAATTATTATAAAACTTGTCACGAAGACTGTCCACAAATAAATTTTGGCGGGTTGTGGCGTAGACATCCTACCCGTGTATGACCTGAATTAGTTTTTCTTGATGCATTGGGTAATGTTTGACTCGACTATTGAGTAAATATAAAAACTCAAATAAAAAACAAATTAGTTAAATAAAATTCAATATATAATATAAATTAAACTGAATCAATAAAAACTTACAAATACGTTGCTATTCCATGTGGGTTTGGATCTTTCTTTAGATGTAACCAACGCGTACAGGTGCACTAGAGATGGTACACCAATTGGTCGATGCACATAACAACTTGGATACGAAAACAATCATCTGCGATAACCCACTGACACTGAATATAGTCAGTTGCTGCAACGATCATGTCGGGGGAGCGATGTGAGAGATGACATATTCTGGTTTCACCTTTAAACCAAACCCAATTCAACCTTAATAACAACTTAAAATTAATTTAAATATTCTGATTTAAACAAATCAAACTTAAACCACACCTAAATAGAACCCAAACCAAACCTAAACCGTACCTCAACGTTCCTCAATTTAAACTGCTTCTTAAGCCACCTAAAACGATATTAATCATTAGTAAAATGAACCCAAATAGAAAAAAAAACAACAATTCGTGCATAAACCAAAATTTGTAATCTAACCAAAGCCAAAATCTTAAAAATACATCGAAATACATATTTCAAAAAATTGCGAAATCATGACAAGACGCTACATCACGGAAGCTAATGCGATGTTGATGGCAGTGCATACCAAATTCTAATGCGGTAATGTTATTCACATTAGTTTTTCAAAATTCAAATGCCACCACATTTACGCATGTATAGCATTAAATGGTGTCAAATACCTATCAAAATGCCATGGCATTGGTAAGTCTAGTTCATGACTTTAATGACTGATAAAAAAATTACTCATTATATTTTATGTTTGGCCTCCTCACGTTTTATCACATCTAACTCATTTAGAGGTGCAAGTTATTCAGTACGTAACAATGATATGTCACTAAGTTCATCAATGAGCTCTTTATTGTCTTGAATTGGTTTATCACTCGTATCCTTTTCATCTAGTTGCACTTCTAAAACAAACTTTAACAATTGCTCTCCAATTCTCACATTTGCTTTTTCTCTTTATATGCGAGTAACATTATCTATTGACTTGCGATGATAAGATGAAAAGATCGTATTTCCAAAGCCAAGGTGATGCCTAGATATCATAACCTCCAATGTTATTTATTTTAGTTCCTCCCATTATCATTTGGATCAAATCAATCATAGTGAAAAATATCACATTTAGTCCAACAAATCATTGATACTCGAGCTGCAAAATCTCTTTAAGAATACCATGAATGGTTGATTCTTTGGATGAATTGCAATACATAGCTCTTTTTATACATAAACCATATCAAATAATCCTTTTAATTGTACCATGAATAAGTGCGTAAAACATGTAACCACAAGTAAACATTACATGTCAATATTTCACAATTCTGAGGATTACAATTGATTGTCGTATTACAAAATACAGACACAAAAGTGAATGTTGAAATAGTATTTCGTAAATGTGTAATATCTTTATTGACGTATTGCTTCCAAATTGATATTTCAGTTTTTTTAAATGATTGATATGAAGACCTATTGATTTTAACAACTGCTTGCAGAGTTAATCGTTCGGACTTTTCGATTAATAGATGTGGATCTCAGACCTGTGAATGGGGATATTCTCAAAACTCACAAAGAAAAAAGGAAGTGAGTTAGACAAAAAAAGAAGTAACTTGGACAAAAAGAAAGGAAGTAACTTGGACAATCATTTGACATCAAGTCTATTTTTGTTTTTCACATTCCTTTTAAGATGAAGGAAAAAAATGACTTGAATAGGAACATCCACCGAAATTGTAAAAGAGCATCCAACTCACCTTCATATGGAAGATGTATGATCAAGTTTTTCACAACATCCAAAAAAGAAGAAAGTCATTCACTAAGGCAATAAAATGTGCATAAAATTATCTTTTGAAACTCGCACATCACTGATTTTTAACGGTCATAAGAGAAAATATCAATGAGTTGAAAGAAATCATTGTGCGAAAACTTGAAAATCATGAATTTTTATGTTTTATAATTTTTCACCATTGTCGTCCACACAAAAAGGTATGTATTACACATAATATTCAGATATTTAACATATTATTCCAACCATTTTACCTTCGCATTTTGCATGTAAATGCTAAGTCTAAAATATGTCTATAGATTCTTTACCATCTCTACTCAGTTTATGCCCCTTTCGTTGATATATATCTATAATATCCAACTTATTTATGGCATAGTCATTTGAGTTCCTAAAGACATTAAATATCATAATTATAACATTGTCAATGATCTATACGAATAATATCAAGTTATGACCAAGCAAATGGTGGCACCAATAGGGTAGATCCACAAGAATACTGTGTTTATATCAATTGTGGTAGTCTCTAAATATTTTTAATATATCATGCCTATTATCGTTACAATCAACAATCCTTTTTACTCTATAAATAGCATTTAATTGTTTAAATAATATCTCATCTTTTATCAACATGCATGGTGCATAATTATCCACCGCCTTATTTTCTTAAAATATCTTTTATTTTATCTTAGGGGGTGATCTAACATAATAAAACGATGATAAAAATCAAACCAATACAGTTTCCTACTATGTTTTAATATGAATAAATATGTATTATCTATCCATACGTACGTGTGTGCTCCAACCATACAATATCATGTAAGCGGAAAAAATCGTTTATTGTCAACATCAACACATCTT
>CM071863.1:29695814-29708314 GCA_036759665.1 Gynandropsis gynandra | reverse complement strand
TCTGGTTTAGGTGGACAGCCCGGCAAATAAACATCTATAAGAATTAGCACACAAGGCCAAGTTATCATTCATGGTAGAAGATCGTTTTCTCTAATGCCATCAAGAGTAGAAGCGGAGTTTCAAAGCATTCTGTGGGCGTCTTTCGTATCGATTTTGGGATTCGGTAAGGTAAGTCTGGATAAGAACAAGGGACTAGTATTACCTAAGAAACTTCTCCACATTCTTAGCGTCAGGGGCAAGAATTTGCCTATGATTTTTTCAATTGATATTTCTTTATAGAAAGATCTCCTTATTTCTTCACCACATATTCTCGCGTTATTTTCTTGAAAAGAAAGTCTTTTTCAAAACCTAGCATTAAGGGCGTTACGACGATATACGATAGGCAAGGAGAAAAACTCGTGATTGGTGTTTTCCAATACCAATAAAAAGTAACCCATCCAATAGTATTTAACATCCAGAAAACTGCCAAATAAAATGCGTCCTAAGCCGAAATATCACAAGTACCACCCCGTCCTCGACAGAATAGAAAAGAGGTTTTTATTCCTGTGTAGACACCTCAACGAACTCATGTGGACACTCCTCAGCCCGAGGACCTCAAATACACATTAAGATGTTGACCCGATTTTCTTTTCTTTGCTGATTCCTCTCAATGAACTGAAGTGACTGAACTAGATAGAGCTATCTTTATCTCTAGTCACTGGCGAACGCTTCCAAAAGAGACCTACCTCTACTCTAAATAAGAGCCTTCGGGTATCAGGGAAAGCATAGTCCCGAGCATTCCCGAAGGCATAAGAAAGACCGAGACCCCATGCTGCTTTACGTATTCCAGTTCAGCAGATTCTTCCCAGGAATCGATGGCGGGTCTTCTTCAGTCCGCTTGGAAAGCGTTATTATATATTTTTCCAAAGTACCCGGCGCTTTATTTAATTGGTTATTTTCCTGCCAGGGCGATGAAATACAATTTAAATAAAGATTTCTCCAGTACCCTAGCTATTAAAATTGCAAACAGAAACTAGAAGAAAAAAAAAGCAATGTACATTAATCCTCTCATACCGACCAATTGGTGTACTTGAGATGCATTTCCTCTAGCTCCCGAAAAGGACATTCTATGGACTCAAGATTCAACAACTAAAAGAAAGATCGATCCTTTGGGATCCTTCCTTTCTTCAAACGGAAGGAAGAGAGATAGAATCAGATTAGCCGGTTTGTTAGCGAAGAACCTTCCTTCCTTTATTTTTCCCGTTGGAAGCAAGCTACCTCACTACTCCTTGTTGGTGAGCGAACGGTGCGTTCCGAGGTGTGAAGTGGGATTGAAGGGATTTCATAATTGGGGTTTTGAATAAGACAAATTTTTCATTTTTTAATTTTTTTCCCTATTGAAAAAGTAATAAGAATGAGAGGTGTTAAGCTTTTCATCATCTTAGCGTCGAGCTATTTTTCCGCAGGACCTCCCCTACAGTATTGTCACCACAGTAGAGTTTAACCACCAAGTTCGTGAACGAAGTAAACAAGGATGGGGACTCTACAATGCTTTCCTGCGTCTCTCATTGATTAAAAAAAATTATGATGAATCCAAATAGATAAGATCTATTTGACATTGGTTGACAATTGTTTTATACAAAAATCTTTCTGTCGTATTTCTTATGTTCGATAGTTCTTTACCGTATTAATTACCCATTTTTGGTCATTGATATTTCTCGGCAATACCTGATTTAGTCAATCAAATCGATATTGAATATGCGGATCATCTTGAAGGTGAGAACAACCCACCTCTAGGGCATACTTCAAGGAGCACCAATCTCCCTCATCTATCCGCACGAAGCTGACCTCTCGCAGGGTGTCTTCCTAGTTGTTCCCCGAGTCGTGCTAGCCTTGGAGAAAATGAGGAGCCCGCACGGGTTGCCTCACTAGCCCGCGCAGGGCATGAACATCTCGTTTTCATACGTATTTCTTGCACGATTAAGAGATGTTTTTTCATACGTATTTCTTGCACGATTATAGAGATGTTTATGATATATATGTGATGCTTTACGTATGATTCCATATCCGTTTTACTTGTTTTCATGTTTTCATGTTTTCATGTTTTCACGTTTTCATGTTTTCATGCTCTTACATGTTTATTATGCGTATTCGGTTCATTTTGGAGCTAAAGGACGTGCACGAGACAAAGTACCAACATCAAGGATCATCACGGGACAAACGGGACGAGAATTGGCAAGGAATAGCTACTACCCACGCGGGTAACTCCCTAGCCCGACCAGGCATTTGTTACGGTGATTTTGTCAAGCGAATTGAGCACGAGTCGGGCAAGAAATACAACGTCCGGGGCTTGAGCCCGAGCGGGCAGCACTTAAGCCCGAGCGGGTAGCACTTGAGCCCGAGCGGGCAGCACTTGAGCCCGAGCGGGCAGCCTCTTTTCTCATCGCGATCCCGAGCGACCTTCTGCGCCGTACATGAGCGGGTCACTTACCCTGCCCATGCGGGTCGCATCTGTCACCTGCAACTCCAAATAAGTTAATTCGATTTAAAACAAATGGGAGTTTGTTGGGGACATATACAATAAGGAAGACGTATTTGGAGAAGAGGAATAAGTGATATTTCACTGGAGGAACTAATGGAAACGTCACTCAACTTATTCAAGAATGGAAACTCATGAAAAGACAACAATCGGTGGCTGAAGCAACAAAAGGAAGAACTGACGGCCGAAAGGGAAACAAGGGAGAAAAGGAAAGAAAAGGAGAATGAAAAAAGAAGAGAGGAGTGAGAGGTCGAGCTCATTCATTCAGTATTCAGTTCTTGATCGAAGGGAGAGAGTAGAGAGAAGAAGAAGGTTCTTGCGAAGGAGACATACAAGGAGCATTGGAGATCAACCCACACTTCGGTTTCGTTTGGTTTTCATGTTCCTTAGATCTTCTATTTCGTTTATGATTGTTTACGGACGCATGAGCGAATAGTTTGTTTGTTCTAGGAGAAGGGATTAGCCTTTGGCTATCCCGGAACCACTTTGGATTTATTTTTGAATGCATCTTCCCGTTTTCATTTATCTATTCTTTATCTGAGTGCTTAATTGATATCATATTAGGATTCTCTGCCTTATACAACTTGACTGGAATTGCATGATAGATAGGTTGATTGTTGGTTTCGGTAGTCTTGTGGTGAAACCGGTTTTCTGGAACGTTTGTCTCATTCTTAAGAACTAGTTTGTTTATTTATTTTTAGTATTTCATTCTTAAAACCATATTTCGTTCGTTGCAAGTTTGATTCGTAGTTCGAGTTTAGGTTGTGTTGTGTAGTCCCTGTGGGATCGACACCTGAAGTACTACACACGTGTCGTGCACTTGCGGGTAGTTTAGGTTATTTGTTTAACTTTGATAACGCATCAAGTTTTTGGCGCCGTTGCCGGGGACTATTGTCAACATGACTTAGATTCGAGCTAGAGTCTTTCTTGTTTGTTTTTGTTTTTTTTCTTTTCTTTCGTTCTTTCTACCTAAATCGTTCTTTATTTGTCCTTCGCAGAACGGTCAGATCAACGAGAGATGGATATTTAGAACGGCCACGAATAGCTTCAATTACCTCTCGGTAATTTGGGGCATGTGCAGCAACAGCAACTCGCACCTCAACCGCGAGAACCACAGGCTCCTCCACCACGTCGCTTTAGAGATTACGTGGTGTCGAACATGAACAACGTGCAAACAGCCATAACGATGCCTAGTGTTGCTAGGGAACAATTTGAAATTAAGCCGGCGATGATCAATATGCTTTATCAGAAGCATCTCATGGGTGGAAATCACAAGGATCCCCATCAGCACCTCAGAGACTTCCTGGAGCTTTCAGGAACATTCAAAATACATGGAGTCTTGGAGGATGCGATCTTACTACGTCTCTTCCCCTTCTCAATTGGGGGACGAGCGAAGACATGGCTGCAATCGCATCCCGCTGGTTCAATCATGACTTGGGATCAGCTCTGCACATTGTTCTTATCACACTTCTTTCCTCCGAGCAAGACGATTCAGATGAGGGGGAAATCACAACGTTTAGATGCAGAGATGGAGAAACTTTGTTTGAAGTGTGGGGCAGATTTAAGGATCTTCTACAGATGTGTCCACACCATGGTCTCGAGTAGTGGTACGTTATCCAAAACTTTTACAACGGAATTTCAGATGAACACCGAACGACATTAGATAACGCTGCTAGAGGATCATTTATGGATCTGAGCGTCGAGGAGGCATACGAGCTGATCGATAACCTTGCCATGAACCACACCATGTGGTCAACACCGAGAGGTATGCCTAACAACACTCGTCGCCTATACGAGCCGAATAAGAGTAGAGAGACGGGCAATGCAGTGAACGCCATGTACTGCGTGAATTGCGATGATACAGAACATGTGGCTTATCAATGCATGCTGCAAGAGAATGTGGAACATATGAATTATGCCTAGCAGCAAGTAAACACTCAATTCGGGAATACCTACAACCCGAATTGGAGGAATCACCCGAACTTGTCGTATCGAACGACTCAACCAATGAAGCATTCGGGATTTCAGCAACCACAGCAGCCATACCAGCAAAATAACCATCAATTTCAGCAAGCTCAGCAAGTTCCACAAGCTCCTCAACCTCCTCAAGCCCCTTCGTCAAACCTTGAGGCGGTACTGCTCGAATTTATCAAGGAGCAAAGGCAGCAACATTCAACACAAACCAAATTCAATGCGGATGTGGGGACAACATTCAACGCAAACCAAATCATGTGAAGAGCTTAGAGAACTCCATAGCACAGCAAGCTGCCTCATCCTCTCGGAATCCCGGAAAGCTTCCAGGTAAACCCGAATTGAATCCGAGAGAGTATGTGAATGCTCTTTCTGTGTGCATCAGTGATATTATCAAGCATTCGCCCTACAAAGAGCGATGGCAAACTGCTGGTACGTCCATGAAAAGAGGGCAAGGTAAGATTGCGATTATGGAAGGAGTAGAACCAGATTTAGACAAACCATACGTTGCGCTACCGGCGTACAAACCTCATATACCCTTTCCTCAACGGTTTGTGAGCAGTAAGAATTAAGAACGAGTGGGCAGATTCGTAGAGGGTCTTAACTTGACATCAACATCCCATTCATTTCAAAAGAAGCCTAATCATGCCAAACTCATCAAAGAGGTACTTTCCAAAGAGAGGCATATCGAAGAGAACGAGACGGTAGCACTCACCGAGGAATGCAGCGCTATCCTTCAAAATAAGCTACCACCAAAGTAAAAGGACCCCGGAAGCTTCTCCATTCCACGCACAATAGGTAATTAATCCATTGTAGTTTTTATGTCATTCTTAGGTATAGTTTTGATTAGATTTATTAGATTTCATTCATTTATCGAGTTTATTCGAGGATTTCATCTACATTTCGTGTTTTGTGTAGGAAACGAATACATGAGGAGAAACACGAGAGATATTGGCAATTTAACCCCGAAATGACAAGGTTCAACTTGTGCAAGGCGTGGATTGAAGTGAACATATGGGGGAGTTTGATAACACGTAATCTGTTGTAGTTTTTATTTCATTCTTAGGTATAGTTTTGATTAGATTTATTAGATTTCATTCATTTATCGAGTTTATTCGAGGATTTCATCTACATTTCGTGTTTTGTGTAGGAAACGAAGACATGAGGAGAAACACGAGAGATATTGGCAATTTAACCCCGAAATGACAAGGTTCAACTTGTGCAAGGCGTGGATTGAAGTGAACATACAAACACCGAGCGAAAGGAGCGGAAACAACATCTTAGATCATGCACGCTCGGGCATTGGAAGTGTGCCCGCTCGGGTAATTGATTCCAAGACAACCCCGTAGCTTTGCACGACTCGGGTGCTCAAGGAACATGGTCGGGCATGTGTGCCCGATCGGGGGGAATTGGAGTGCCCGCTCGGGTTAATTGTCATCAAGATGCGCCGTAGGTTTGCACGACTCGGGCTGAAGAGGAACACACTCGGGCATAGGTGCCCGCTCGGGCGAATTTGGTATTTGATCATGTTTTCAGATTTCATGGTTGATCTTAATGCTTTCATTACTTGTACGCCACTCGAATGAATGATGTTAGAAGTCTAATAAACCAACGCCAGGGCATTAGATTTTGGAACTTAGCCATGATTTAGGGTTTAATCGGTTTAGAATCTACGCCAGGTCAATCGATTGGATCTAGGGATTAGGATAGCGGTCGTAATGCGTCTATGTATGTAAGATTCGCAATGGATACATTGGTATATGCATGTTAGATAGTGGACAAGTCTACGCCAGTCGGTTCCTATAGGAGAGCTTGAATTCCCTGAACTCGTGACAATACTAAGACCAATTATCTTGTTAGAACTTCGTTACATTGTCATGCAACTCTCGATACCTATGGTGATTAGTCTTTGAGTCATCCCTATCATTAGTTTAGTTTAGTTAGTTTGCATTTGCATTTGCATTCCATCACTATTTTGATTTCACACGTCTTATTCATTAGTCTAATAGCTTTAGAGTTGCATCAATTCCTTGTGTTCGACCCTAGTTGCTACACGATCCGTATCCTTGCGGAAGCGTTAGTCTAGGTAATTTATTACTTGAGTCTACGCACATCAATAATATTGATATTGATAATGCTTTGTGCGATTTAGGGGCAAGCGTGAGCATCATGCCACACTCTGTTTTCAAGCGGATGGACTTCGAGAATCTCAAACCTGCAAAGATGTCCCTATGCCTCGCGGATCGTTCGGTGAGGTATCCGGTGGGAATTGTTGAAAACGTTCCCACCATGGTAGATAAGCTTTGCATTCCCACTGATTTTGTTGTACTTGAAATAATGTAAGATGCTAGGGTACCTATTATTCTTGGTAGACCGTTCTTAGCTACTGCAGGTGCCCTGATAGACGCACAACAAGGAAAGCTTTCCTTTCGTGTCGGAGACTAGACGATAGAGTTTAACTTGCCCAGCACCATGAACGACTCCTCGTTGAGGGAGTCTTGCTTTACAGTCGATTCGCTGGACGAGTTAGCGAAAGACACGCTTGATCACGTAAGTGCTTCTGATCCTCTTGAACGATTTAACACGAGTTTGGGATAATGCAGGATTTACGGACAAAGGAGGTGAGATGTACACGAAATTCATGAGAGCTATTGCAGCACTAGGAGACGGCCCATGTGAGGAGATACCACACGAAATCCATGTTGGTTTCGCCCCGAGCCACCTCCGCCATCTTCTCTTTGGTATGAGCACATTGAACGCGATAAAATATATCCTGCTGTTATGAATGCTAACATGAGTGCAGATGAGATGAGAAAACAACAACCACGCGTCAAGAAACGTAGGAGAGTCAACTCTTCAATATGTACGCACGAAACTCATATGGAAGACAACCACAAATCTTCCACCGACTCTCAAAAGAGGCTACACCCGCACTTGCACAAGGTAATGGAAAAAGACGTCATAAAATTATTCAATGCAGGTATCGTTAATCCAACCTCGGGCTGCGAACGAGTGAATCCCGTGCATGACGTGCCAAAGAAAGAAGCAATGACTAAGGGATGGCACGACGAAAAGACCCTACCTCATGACTTCCAATCAGGTGATTTAGTTCTACTTTTCAATTCTCGTCCTAAGTCTTTCTCGGGCAACCTACGGTCTCGTTGGTCTGGTCCTTTTCAGGTACGAGAACTCTTCACACATGGAGAAGTGGAACTATGGAGCGATTCGAGCGGAACATTCAAAGCTCATGGACAGCGGCTAAAGCTCTACCAAGCCGCTCAACCGATCGAAAATGGAAACTCCATTTCCCTTTTCGATCCACCTGTCGCGCACGCATGAGGAATGTAAACGTCAAAGCTTAAAGACGTTAAATAAGCGCTTTCTGGGAGGCAACCCAGCTGTTCGTTTTATCTTTCTTATTTTTTTGTTTGAGACTCGGTTATTCGTTTTCGTTAAAAAATAGAAAAACACAAAAAAAAATACCACCACAAACGTGCTTCACTTCACTTACCTTCCATCGGAGCTTCACTTCGAAGACGCCGTTCAATTCAAGTCTGGGGGAGCAGCTCACGTTTGTCAGGTGATTTCGTTTTATTTTCTTTCATTTTCTCTTTGTTTTTATAGTTTTTAGTTTGTTTTTGTTTTCGTGAGTCAGAGTCGTCCCAGGCACTTGTCCGGTGCCATGTTTTGAGATGAACCCTAAACCTAGGATGCTTAAGAAGTTGACCTTTTTCGTGAGATTTTGCATGTTTGAGCTAGGTTTTTCCTAAGCGTAAGTTGGCTGAAAAAACAATAGGTCGTAGTTCTTTGGGAATCCTAGCGTTGCTTGTGGGGGGTTTAGACGAGGTTGCTAAACTAGTTTATCGTTTATTCTCTCTATCGAGATGGTCATACTTCGTGTAGATGATGCTTTACTTCACTTTTCTATGAGGATTAATATATCGTATGAGATTGAGCTTATTTGCAGATTAAGAGCGCACATTAACACTCCGTTGTCGATAAAAATAGTGCCTAAAAAGCATGATCTGAAATCGATATGAGTGCACCAACCTTGATACTATTTCGATGGCTCGGGTCTAAGTGGTGGGTTGGCGATCACCTTTCTACGTCCTAAGGGCATGACACAATAAAATGTCGCCTACTCCGCTGCAATCTTGAACGAGATGCATGAGTATACCGTCATCGGTAGTCTGGGTCTAAGTAGAGGCTGGATCCCTTCAAATCCGACGTCCTAGAAGCCTAGTGTGCATGCGAAGAAAAAGAAAAAAAAAGGAAAGAAAAAGAGGACATAAAAAGAAAATAAAAAGAGATAAACAAAAGAGAAAGAAAAAGAAAAAAAGGAATAAAGAAAGAAAGAAGGTCAGAAAAGAAACAAGTATCTCGGTTGTTCTAGGTTTGCATTGTCTGAAATCTTGTTTGGTGGAGAGAGTTACGGTGGCTTGTTTAGTTTTCCTTTTATTTAATTTCTCATGGGTAGTCTTGGTGAACCTAGGATGAAGACTGCAAACTTAATTAGGCCGAATTTGCTCTCGACGTGCTAGTTGATCGGTTAGGTTCGCTTTAGCGGTACTTCTAGGAGAAGAGGGAATTCTCGTATTTTGTATACCCCACGTGTTCCACGTTTATGTTTGCTTAGGGACAAGCAAACATTCAAGTGTGGGGGATTTTGATCATCTCGTTTTCATACGTATTAATTGCACGATTTTAGAGATGCTTAATATATATATGTGATGCTTTACGTATGATTCCGTATCCGTTTTACTTGTTTTCGTGTTTTCATATTCTTACAGATTTCTTATGCATATTCAATTCATTTCCGAGCTAAAGGACGTGCACAAGACAAAGTACCAGCATCGAGGATCATCACGGGACAAACGGGACGAGAATTGGCAAAGAATAGCCACTACCCGCGCGGGTAACTCCCTAGCCCGAGCGAGCATTTGTTACAGTGATTTTGTCTAGTGAATTGAACACGAGTCGGGCAAAAAATACCACGCCCGGGGCTTGAGCTCGAGTGGGCAGCATTTAAGCCCGAGTGGGTAGCACTTGAGCCCGAGCGGGCAGCACTTGAGCTCGAGCGGTCAGCCTCTTTTCTCATCGTGATCCCGCGCGACCTTCCGTGCCGTACCCGAGCGGGTCACTTACCCTGCCCGCGCGGGTCGCGTCCGTCACCTGCAACTCCAAATAAGTTAATTTGACTTAAAACAAATTGGAGTTTGTTGGGGACTTATACAATAAGGAAATTGACTTTGGAGAAGAGGAATAAGTGATATTTCGCTGGAAGAACTAATGGAAACGTCACCCAATTTATTCAAGAATGGAAACTCATGAAAAGATAACAATCGGTGGCTGCTACAACAAAAGGAAGAACTGAACGGCCGAAAGGGAAACAAGGGAGAATAGGAAAGAAAAGGAGAAGGAAAGAAGAAGTGATGAGTGAGAGGTCAACCTCATTCATTCAGTATTCAGTTCTTGATCGAAGGGAGAGAGTAGAGAGAAGAAGAAGGTTCTTGTGAAGGAGACATACAAGGAGCATTGGAGATCAATCCACACTTCGGTTTCATTTGGTTTTCATGTTCCTTAGACCTTCTATTTCGTTTATAATTGTTTACGGACGCATGAGCGAGTAGTTTGTTTGTTCTAGGAGAAAGGATTAACCCTTGGCTATCTCGGAACCACTTTTGATTTATCTTTGAATGCATCTTCCCGTTTTCGTTTATCTATTCTTTATTTGAGTGCTTAATTGACTTGTGTTTGCGATGGCCAAGTAGATACATGTGTTAGGGGTTAGGAGAAGGACCGAAAGGAGAATTCTTGTCCTAGAAGATCAGGTTGAGAAGAACAGAGGTTAGGCCACGAAAGCAGGGTAGGAGCGGTTGAGGGTAAAACGAATGAATCACATGTCTTATTGGTTTAGTTCAAGGTGTCAGCTATGAAAGTAGGGGGTAACTTGACTAGATCATGTGTCTATGCCTCGAGAGAGGGTAGATATCATTTTAGGATCGTCTGACTTAGATAAGTTTACTAGGATTGCATGATAGATAGGTTGATTATTGGTTTCGGTAGTCTTGTGGTGAAACCGGTTTCCTGGAACGTTTGTCTTATCCTTAAGAACTAGTTTGTTTATTTGTTTTTAGTATTTCATTCTTAAAACCATATTTCATTTCTTGAAAGTTTGATTCGTAGTTCGAGTTTAGGTTATGTTGTGTAGTCCCTGTGGGATCGACACATGAAGTACTACACACGTGCCGTGCACTTGGGGGTAGTTTAGGTTATTTGTTTAACTTTGATAACGCATCAGGGCATGCCGATAACAACTTTCCTAGAGTGTCTCCAATGGGGAATTTATATAAAAGGGACCCCAAATTGAGTTCAGAAGGAAACAAACACAGAGGAGAATCCTACGAGGGTACACATCATCCATCCATCCATTCAAGAGCCCTCTCTGACGGGATACACAACCAAGGAGTCGAGAATTGATTCGGGATCATCACTCCTTTGATATTTCTATGCTCCATACTCTACTGATTTCGTTTATGATATTTAGACTCATGATTGAGTAGTAGATTTGTTCTAGGAGAAGGGATTAGCCCATGACTATCCCTAAACCTTCTTTGATTTATTTATGAATGCATCTCCCCGTTTCATTTATCTATTCTTTGTCTGTGCGCTTATTGTCTTGTGTTTACAAAGGCCACACAAATGCATGTATTAGGGATTAGGAGAAGAACTGAAAGGTGAATTCTAGTCCTAGAAGATCAGGCTTAGAACAAACGGACAAGGTTACAAAGGTAGGGTAATAACGGTTGAGGGTTGAATCGGGCGAATCATGAATGGTAATGGAGTTTAGTTGGGGTGTCAGCCACGAAAGTAGGGGATGGCTCAATCTATCCACGTTCCTATGCCTTGAGAGAGGGTAGGTTCTACATTAGGATCGTCCGTCTTAGATATCTTGATAGGGAATGCACAATTAGATAGATCAGAGTTAGGTTTTGGAGGCTATGCGGTGAAACCGGATTCTAGGGCGTTTGTCTCTTTGTTTAGAACTCATTTATCCACTGCATCATCATCATTGCATCTCATCATCCTTACTTATCGCAACAAGCCTTGATTCTACTTTTGATTCTTAGATCGTGTTACATTAGTACTCGTGGGATCGATACCTTAACTACTACACACGTACCATGCACTTGCGGATAATCTTAAATTAACTTGTTTAACTTGACACGCATCAATTTTTATCTCATCTTTTTCTTTGAACTTGTATGGAACCACTGTCAAATTCTTTCCAAAACAATCATTCGATACATCACTCTTAACCACATTTCTAAATTACATCAATCTCAATCACATTGGTACAAGCTACCTCTACATCATTATCATGCTGCTCACGAGCTCCAACAATTTTAAAATAACTGTCGGCATCACAAACAATATACAATACGGTTGGAAAAATATATGCTCCCTCTTTTTTTCTAAAACCGCAATATCATGCCCATCATCATTACTATAAGCATAAACTATAAAATCTTCACTAACAACTACACCAGTTTGGAAGGCGGAATATCAGAAATACCCTCAAAGAGCTAAATCACTTCAAAAATACCCTTCCCCAAAATAATTATTAAATCCGAAAAATAAAAACTGAGGAAGACAAATTTTTGCCCTTAACGTTCGAACGTGGAAAAATGGAAGTTCGGCAGTTTTTCGACGTGAAAAACTGCCGAAAACGAGAAAGCCGAACAGTTTTTCGCCGTGAAACCTGTTTAAAAGTTGATAGCAAGAAAGAAATAAGTGATTTCGAACTTGAGAGGGAACGATTTGAAGTTGGCGAACGATTTGAAGTTGGCGAGAAGGAAACTGGCGAAGAGAGCACGAAGAGAGCACGAGTCAATCTTCAATGGCGTCAATAAGTGTAAGTAGTTCGATTTCTAGGGTTTTGCAAGCTTTCGAGTCACAAAATGGTTTATTGATTTGAAATGGGTGTCAGTGTCAGTGAGTCGGTTAGGTC
>CM071863.1:29663225-29691971 GCA_036759665.1 Gynandropsis gynandra | reverse complement strand
TTCAAAGCTAATGGACAGCGGCTAAAGCTCTACCAAGCCGCTTAACCGGTCGAAAGTGGAAACTCCATTTCCCTTTCAGATCCACCCGTCGCGCACGCATGAAGAATGGAGACGTCAAAGCTTAAAGACGTTAAATAAGCGCTTTCTGGGAGGTAACCCAGCTGTTTGTTTTTTATTTTTCTTAGTTTTTAGTTTAAGATTCGTTAAAAAAAATACCACCACAAACGTGACTTCACTTCCCTTACCCTCCATCAGAGCTTCACGCCGAGGACGCCGTTCAATTCAAGTCTCGGGGAGCAGCTCACGTTTGTCACGTGATTTCGTTTCATTTTCTTTCATTTTCTCTTTGATTTTGTAGTTTTTAGTTTGTTTTTTGCTTTTGTGAGTCAGAGTTGTCCCAGACTCTTGTCCGGTGCCACATTTTGAGATGAACCCTGAACCTAGGATACTTAAGAGGTTGGCCTTTTCCGCGAGATTTTGCATGTTTGAGCTATGTTGTTCCTAAGCGTTGGAGCTTATACGTCGGCTGAAAAACAATAGGTCGTAATTCTTTGGGAATCCTAGTGTTGCTTGTGGGGGGTTTTAGACGAGGTTGCTAGGCTAGTTTATCGTTTATTCTCTCTATCCAGATGGTCATACTTTGTATAGACGATGCTTTACTTCATTTTTATGAGGATTATTATATCGTATGAAATCGAGCTTATTTTGCAGATTAAGAGCGCACATTAACACTCCGATGTCGATAGAAATAATGCCTTAAACCACGATCTAAAATCGATATGAGTGCATCGACCTTTATCACTTTCGAAGGGTCGGGTCTAAGTGGTGGGTTGGCGATCATCTTTCTACGTCCTAAGGGCATGGCACAATAAAACGCTGCCTACTCCTTTGCACTCTTGAATGAGATACATGAGTATACCGTCATCGGTAGTGTGGGTCTAAGTAGAGGCTGGATCCCTTCAAATCCGACATACTAGAAGCCTAGTGTGTATGCAAAGAAAAAAAGAGAAGAAAAAGAAAAAAAAAGAGAAAAAAAACAGAAGACATAAAAACAAAAGAAAGAAAAAAATAAGCTCGGAAAAGAAACAAGTATCCTCGGTTGTTTTAGGTTTAGCATATATCTGAAGTCTTGTTTGGTGGAGAGAGTTACAGTGGTTTGTCTAGTTTGCCTTCGATTTACTTTCTCGTAGGTAGCCTTGGTGAACCTAGGATGAAGACTGATAACTTAATTAGGCCGAATTTGTTCTCACTTGCTAGTTGATCGGTTAGGTTCGCTTTGGCGGAGTTTCTAGGAGAAAGGGGAATTCTCGGATTTTGTATACCCAACGTGTTCCACGTTTACATTTGTTTAGGGAAAAGCAAACATTCAAGTCTGGGGGATTTTGATCATCTTGTTTTCATACGCATTTTTTGTACAATTTTAGAGATGTTTACAATATAGATGTGATGTTTACGTATGATTTTGTCTCTGTTTTACTTTTTTTTTCGTGTTTTCATGTTCTTACAGGTTTTATTGCATATTCGGTTCATTTTGGAGATAGATAGGTTGATTGTTGGTTTCGGTAGTCTTGTGGTGAAAACGGGTTCCTGGAACGTTTGTCTCATTGTTAGGAACTCGTTTGTTTATTTGTTTTTAGTATTTCATTCCAAATTCCCATATTTCGTTTGTTTGCAAGTTTGATTCGTAGTTTGAGTTTAGGTTGTGTTGCGTAGTTCTCGTGAGATCGACACCTAAAGTACTACACGCGTGTCGTGCACTTGCGGGTAGTTCACGTTAAATATTTGTTTAACTTTGATAACGCATCATGGTGACAAGAGGCAAAGAAGACGATGGTGATAGAAGACGACGATGGTGACATGAACAAAAACATGGGGATCTGGACAACGACACCAACACACAAAGGGTAGAAGAAGAAAATGGTATTAAGAGTACAAGTGAGTGAGACTTAGGGTTAGGTTAGGTTTTTCTTTTAATTTGGTTTTTAAAATTCATGTGTATTCAGGGTTTTTCGAATTTGGCTGAACCGATCCAAACCAAAAAGGCGTTAAACTTTGGAGCCTAAGGAATTCTTTGGATTACCATATTCAATATGTGTTAGGTGTTTCGGTTCGAATTGATCCGTTTAAGTCGAATTGGAACCCCTATCAAATATTTTAAGAGATAAAATTTGTTAAGTATACATTATCATATATCTTAATGAATACAAAAGATAAAATTTCTTTCTTTCTTGAAGTGTTCAATTTATTTTTTATTATGTAGAAATGGAATTACGTATGGAATTTGAACTTTAATTATTTTAATAAAGTCTTTATTTATGTATTAATGACATGATTTTATGTTTTAGGTGGACAAACACACTTGCATGTGTTATTTTCTAGGTATCCATTGCAACCGGGATGACATTCTCTTGAACATTCCCTCACGAAATGGCTTTGAACCTCCTGACGACAATTACATATGCACTGGCCGTTTTCTATATATCCAACACAGCCGGGAGGACATCCGGTGTTGCAGTCTTGGTTAATATGAGTTTTCACCACCATACGACAGTTACAATTGCAGCTTCCATCCTTTTCTCTGAATCCTTCACAACCATAAGGACATCCTTTTTGGCATTCGGGGTCTAAAAGGTTAGGACCTACTTTAGGATCTTTATTTGCCTCAATCATCTTGCTATTATCTAATAATAATATAAAGAAAATGTGTAAAATGTTAAAAATACATACAAAGAATTATGAAATAAACAAAGAGAAAACAATAACAAATATTTTAACTATGTTTCAAAATAGTTTATAACAAAAAATAGAAGATTAAACATATTTTGATTATAAAAAATATGAAATAAACCCACTCACATGATAGGAATACGACCACGACGAAAAGAAACATCATCTTGAAGTTCATGTTAAACATGTTTATTTGTTGTTATCACAGAGAAACTTATGTTACAATTATAATAACACAACTCAATATTTATAGAGTAAGGTTTCATTTTGATTGGAAGAATCTTATAATTATGTTTAAGATTTGTTTCCTTCTATAATATAAAATTAATGGATATTACTAAAAAATACAGAGATTGTGTTCTATAAACCAAAATATAAATTTGAACACAAATTAAAGGAACTAGATTTTTGTTTTGTGTGATATATATATATATATATATTATATTTTTATTGTAATAACAAATAATCTAATTTTCAAAATTTTCATTTTATTTTAGAAATTATAAAAAATGAATAATACAATGAAATATATCAAACACAAATAGTGAATTTTGAATTTACATTGATAATTGTTTCTTTTTTAAAAGAAATAAATTTTTTGGATTAATAATTTAATTGAAACCGTAAACTGAATGAGTATAATCCACTTGAATTTTGGTGGTAGATTTTTTTATAAAATAATATATATTTAAAACAAATATGAAGATATTATTTTAAATATTGTATTTATTAATAATTTCATAATTAAAATTTTTTTAAATTCTTATTTATTTAAATGACCCACAATGTTTCATTTACTATTATTATTTGTTAGAAATTAAAAAGTACGTATAGATATATGTATTTATATATAAGAAAAATAGACATGTATCATACGATTATGAAAAAAAAAAGAAAAGTTATGTGTTCACAAGAAAGAGAGAAATATACACTTGGAATAATGTTTTGTACATATAAATATTTTTTAAAAAACAATATCCAATTATGTACAAATATTTAAACAAATTAAAATATTAATTGATAGATTTTAAGTTTTTCTTTTTTTAACAAAAAAATCTCTCGATTCATCTTTTCCAAATATATATTTTATTGATCGGTAAGCTAACACAAACCTACATGATTTTCTATGGGTTTATGATCCTTTTCCCAACTGCTACAATGCTATCAGAAAAAGTAAAAGAATCAAGACCAGACAAGGGTCGCAGGGTCAAACTGGGTCGCTGGGTCGAACTGGGTCGTAAAGTCGCAGGGGTATTTTGGGAATATCAACATTTATACGGGTACTTTTGAAGTTAGAAATTTTTTCTTTTCCGGGAAGGGTATTTTTGAAATATTTTAGTCCTACGAGAATATTTTTGAAGTTACTCCGATAATGTAGGTACTATAGGTTCAGCCCCTACGACATCTCCCCTCACACCAACATATCCTCATTTATTATTTTAACTCTTTTTTTTTTTTGGTGATATCTTGACATACAACATGCATTTACAACCTTTTACTCTATCAAAATACCAAATAAAGAACATGTTTGTCATTCAATTTATATCTTATTGTTCTTTCTCGACAAAGATATGACAACTAATTAAACTTCAACCCTAACTTATCTGTCCCTCATAATATCCTCACAAATGCCTTCAATCAACTGCATATAATCAACTGCATATAAACGATTTTTGTTGGAGAACCAAAAAACAACAATACCCCCTTATCCATTTCCTTCCCAAACCATTGTTATTCTCCTATTTCATTTTTTTCCAGCTACCATCATATAAAAAATATATTTATGTCGTTGGTTCATTAACAACCTCAATCATTCAGTCATATATAAGAAAATTGTTACACACACGAATCAGTTTATATATCAGTCCATTCCTCGTCTCCGCCTTGATCCTCCTAAGGAGTTCAAAGTCTAGATCATTATTCTTTTTCTTCTTCTTCGATCTCTTTTTTGTGACATCCTTTTGTCGCCTCCAAACTCTGCCTCCATGTGTTGCTTTCATCCGTTCATCATCGTCCTACCATTGGATTATAACCACTTCTTCTATTTTGGCACTGTCGTGCAAAAAGGACGGCTCAGATGCACTCTCACACAGATCCAACAATCAGAAATCGCAAATCTATCACACACTAAAATTCTAAATCTCCAAATCGATCGCAAACAATAGGATATGACACATAAAACCAATAATAGAAATGAATGGTTGAGATAGTTTGATAAGAAGAAATAACAATGAAAAAAATAGACGGTTAAGATCTGTCCATTAAAATATCCAACGTTGAAATAACGAACGATTGAGATGCACTTACAGATAGATCCACTAGCAAACAACGCACCCTTATGTAAACAGTAAAAAAATTGAATCCAAGAGTTTGTAAATAGCCAAACACATCTAAAAAATGAATCCAAGAGTTTGTAAATAGCCAAACACATCTAAAATGAATCCAATGGCGAAAATGTGACACATGACCTTTTTAATGTTCACTTAGTCTCAAAACCCGGTCTTGTGTTAGTAAGTATTAAAATTTGTATGTTAAATTTATATGTTTAATTAAAAATTATAAATTGAAACATAATTTCCAAAAATTAATAGGTATCAAAACTTTTATGTTAATATAAATAAATTTTATTCATTTCTAAACGTTCTTAAAATACGGAATAGATAAAGTTTATATATTCATATAAATATTAAAATTTATATTTTTATATATTTATGCATCAATAAAATATTACAACTTGATAAAAATTATATATTATGTAAAACAATGAGAATTGATTTATTAACATAATCTATATTTGATATTCTAATCAATACAACGTTTTAGAATTTTAAAAAAATTAAAAGTCCCACATCATGATACTTTATCAGATGTTTTTTTTTTTCATTATATTAACATCTCGAGAACCAAGTGGAAAAAATATTTAAAATCGATACATTTACCAATAAAATTTAATGTATTTATTGTTTGATAATTTGCATTGTTGAAGGGTTAAATGGTAAAACAGAAACACTGTTTCTATGTACCTCAATATATATTATATACACATCAAATAAATGAACAAACAAATATGATTAACCTATTTTCCATTTTTCTCATTTCGTTAGGAAAGGACTGTCAACTCATCTTGGATGGTAAATAATTATGATAAGATGATGTTTTGTAACAAAAAGGAATTGGATAATTCATTTAATATACATCATATATATGCCGATAACATATAATATATTTTAAATTTATTAATTTTGTAAGATTAATTTTGCTCGAATCACATTTATATGTATAGTTCTCATAGGTATAAAAATAGTGTACATCATAAATGTAACGATGTTAGTTAGGGTACCTTGAATCTGAATATGTTTTAAAAGAAACTCGAAGTGGATCCAATAATGCACTTCTTACAAATTTCAAATAATGTATGATTCAAAGTTATTGCAGAACAAATAATATTATTCTTCTTACAAAATGGATTATTGTCAGACTCTTGTAGATTATATTATTATTTGTTAAAAAATAAAAAGTATGTATAGATATATATAGAAAAATAGACATGTGTTACGCTATTATGAAAAAAAAAAAGAAAATTTATGTGTTCACGTTAAATAGAGAAATATACACTTGGGATAATGTTTTGTACTTATAAAATATTCTTTAAAAAAATATCCAGTTATGTACAAATGTTTAAATAAATTAAAATATTAAATCATAAATTTTAATTTTTTCTTTTTTTTAACCAAAAAAAAATATATCGGATCATCTCTTCTAAATAATTATTTTATTGATCGGTAAGCTAACACAAACCGACATGAGTTTCTGTGGGTTTATGATCCTTTTTCCAACTACTACAATGCTATCAGAAAAATTAAAAGAATCAAGATTAGAGTAACTTGGTTATTATGTGGTTGTATAATATATAACTATGACTTAAAACGTAAAAAAATTCAAAAACAATTTAAAGCAAGGTTTTCCTGCTATAATGGTGGTGAAACAATATCTATATTCATTGGTCTGCATAAAGAAATATTAAGCATATTGCTTCACTCTTCGCTTAATTATTTTACGTGAAATGAAGAACAAAAAGACAACATTATGTCTCATCATCGTAACCATGTGAACTAAAACTCATGTTTTTCACTATTGAGCCATTTTTGTCAATCAACAAAAATTGAAAAGTAAATCTAAAGAGTCACCATAGTGATGAAATATGACTAAGGCTGATGTATCCATGCCTAAAGCAATTCACGTACACTCCACATTCCCTTATGTGGTAGTCATGTGAAAGACAGATGGACATGACAAATTTATCATCATGGCTAACTTTGGAAATGTGTCTAACAGTTTCAGCACATTTGAATTTGTGCAGTATCAGACTAATAATAAAGAAGAAGACATGCTTTAAAGGTAAAAGAACATCAATCACAAATAACAATAAAAAGGTTAACAAAATGCAGCAAAAATGAAAGATCTGCATTGATTTTTTTTCTCTCTCTCTCTTCTAGATCTGAGAACGATGTCAAGTTCATTGTCTCTCTCTTATAGAAACTTAACATCCTTGTTTTGGTGCTTAAGAATTTCAGGTTTGACAACGGCTTCGAGGAAAAACATCATGGAGTTCAGCACTGGTGCTGTGGTAACTAATCCAACTCAGAAAGACAAACGACAACTCGTTGTAGGTACAATCAAACACATTAAAAATCAATCGTAAATAATCTAGAGTAAGACCTTTATAAGAAACACTTGTATGGGGGGATTTGAACCCCATATAGATAACACCTACGTGCACAAAGATCTAAACTTTCTCTTTCTCAAATTTGAACTACCATCATTAATTATAGTGTCAGCATCTAAAGAGAATGACTATTAAAGCAGCAATATTAAGCAAAACTCTCGGAGAGCCTATTGTTTATAAATGAGTAATCAATCTAAAAAAAATTTTGAAACACATAATTTAGCTAAAACGGGACAAATTTGGTTAAAACACATTAAGGAGTACCTCTCAATCTCATTGCTAACAATTCCATCTATATCCTATAGATCACTAAGATCACACAACAACAAAATAGTTTGGATGAAGAATCTTTGATTTTGAGTGTACGCTCACCAAATTGATTGGCTGGTCAACTTTTTTTCTTAGATGCTTCACTGAAATGGAGTTGCAGATAAAACCTCATAGTTCCGACGATTCACCGGACATTCATACACCACCATTTCTAGAGATCCAATGATAGCACCAATCCAAGGATTTGAGCGGTCGATGGAAAAGTTAGAAGAAAATGAAGAGGTATTTAAAAGCATTGGTGAGTGGTGTAAATATTCCCCAATAGGCTCTCGATTTTCATCGTCGACCCTTTATGATGAGCGCTTCTCCGACCATGTGTACACCACCATCTCCACAGAGCATATCCAGAAAGCCAGCGATAGCACTAATCCAAGAATTTGAGCAACCGATGGAAAAGTAAAGAGAAAAATAAATAGTACTTGAGAATGGTGGCTGTGATGAGCGCTTTTCTGGTCGTTCGTACACCACCGTCTTTAGAGAGCAAGTGAGAGAGACAATCTATGGATTTGAGCGAGTGAGGGAAAATTGGGAAAACGAAGATGTATTTGAAAATTCGTAGGATTGAGGATCATGGAAGAGTGGGTGTGTGATTAAATGGAAGAACAACCATTACATCTAAGAAGAAAAAGTAACTCACAGATGTTTAAGGTCTAAGATACTAATGGAAGAACAAAAAAGAAAAAGTGATCGACGTGGCTTGCTGGAAATTAAGAGTGGCTGAAAGTTGAGATTATTCAACTTTTAATATATAGATTTACTCTCATATATTTCTCTATTTACTACAATAAGACGGAAATAATTTTCTATTCATTATAATTGGAAAAATATATAGATTGCAAATATTTGAGAAAATTTACACTTTTCGATCCATATTTGTAGATGTTTATTCCCATAAGAAAGACTATTTGTTTCAAGTCTTTCATGGACAATTGTTCGGGCAATCAAATGTTTGTCTCTTGCAATGACGATATGTTATTTCCTATCATCAATATGTTATCTATATATATAACATAAGCTTCCACTAAGCTTTTTGTAGATACAAAGCTCTTCTTCGCATTTAAAAAAATAGATTTCAACCCTTTTGTTAAAGCGAAACTTCCAACTTCTAGAAGCTTGCTTTAGTTTGTAAATAGACTTTGTAGCTTGCACATCATATTATCCATGGACAAAATCGTCAAACCCTCAAGTTCAATTATATAGACTATTTCATAGAGCTCCCTATATAGAAAAGTTGTTTTCATATCCATTTGAAGTTCTCATGATATGACCCTATATCAGCATTTTATTGTTAGAAATACGATGAAAGAATAAAATTCTCTAATAACTCGATACAAGAATGTTGAACTTCTTTATTAATGGATGAACACTCCAAAATCCCTTACAACTCAACTATATAACTTGAAATACAGTGGTGACATCATAAAATTTGTGGTCCAATGTTGATAAGTCGATGAACACTCGGATATCGAATCCAAGAATTTTGTAGCTAGTCTCAAAACAATAGCAAGGAAAAGGAAAATTATCTTTGATAAAACTTAGTTAATTTGTGCTAAAATCAGTGTATTATTTATAATAATAAAATAAAACTAAAAACATAGAGAAATTAGGGAAAATACTTAAAAATCAGGAAACTACTAGGTCGAGTGGTCCATGTCTCCGAGTTCACTTACAAGATTTTCTTGGGATTGAGTTCATTATCGCTCTGGAACCGTGTCGTTACTCTAGTAGAATGATTTCGACTTAGTCAAATTTATACTCCTCTCAGTCTTCTATACTTGTAGGAAAGTCACGTGTGATTGCCTAAGTATGTCATGATGTAGTTGTAAAGTTATGCAAATTCTCCAGCGATCATGCGAGAAAATATGTTCTGATGCTTCTTTGCTTTATTTGTCATGATCAGTATTTTCATGTTTGGTGTCTCTTCCAAAGTCTCATTCTCAATATCTCTTTATTTTGCAAAACGAAGTGACCTCAAATCAAATTTGTCATCTGCATTGAAAGGAGCCAAGTCAGCTACATTGAAAATCGAAATGACATTATACTTAACTGGTAGTTCACTTTTGTATGCATTATCATTGATGCGTTTAAGGACTTTGAATGGGCCATCACCTCGAGACATAAGCTTCAATTTTGCGCTACTATGGGAATCTTTGTTTGTGTAAATGTACCCACACGTAATGGCCAAGTTGAAAGGCAACCTTGTTTTTCCATTTGTTCGCTTGTTTAGTGTATTTCTGCGTACGCGTTTCAATGTTCGCGTGTACCTTCTCATGGATCTATTTCACAATTTCAACCTTTTATGTCTATCCAAGTTAGTAAATTCTGATGATGGTAAAACAATCATATCTGAATGGTCAATGGGTTAAATCCATACACATTTTGAAATAGCGAAAATCGGATAGCATCATGAATCGCCCTACTATTCTTAAATTCTACATGTTGTAAGCATCCTTCTCGCATCTTAAGGTTAATCTTAAAAAATGCATGCAAAAAAGTTGACAAGCTCCTACTGACCAGTTCTGCTTGACTGTTGATTTGTGATGTATCACCTAGGTGTGATCTAGTACTTATCAAGTTTTAACATTTATACATACACCAAACATTTCACAAAGATACTGATCATGTAGTAGCAGAGTCGAACATATGGACTAAAACGAATTTAAACTATTGATTTTACAAAAAACTACGGCCATGAACACCAACAAAAGTTGTGTTCATATCTAATATATTCACATAAAGTAAACTACAATTGCAAATATATACAAAAAGACCATGCTTCTAGGTTTGCAAATTATTTTAACATATAAGAACTCTTTAAATATTTTGGAAGAAATAATTTTTTTTATCATAGAATTAAATAATCTTATATGGATCTAGCTTCTCTCGAAGTCGAGATCTTATTCAAATATTTCAATCATTGACGTCTCTACATAATGATCTCGACACTAAACATACTATCAATAGATTTACCTTCTTTCGAAGTCCAAACCCTTATTCAAACATTTCATCTATTGAAATCTCAATCTAATGACCTACGTGTTGAATGTATTATCGTCTAATATCATCATCACTAAACTGATTCATCTACCTCTCGTTATAATCATTCATTCTATTTAATGCATATGATATATAACAATTCAATGTCTCCATCTGATTTATATCATGTGACAATCAATTCAAGGGGTCCATCAAGAATAAAAAACATGTATAAATAGTAAAAGTAAGAACAATAAATCCGATCATTAAGTACGATGAGTTCAAATATACAAACTCTAGCCTAAATTGTGGATCAAACCTATGAATCTACTAGGAGAGCTTAGTCTATCTCTCAATCAGTCATCGCCATGAACTCTCCTTCTTACTGCCTCTGCCGGTAACTCGATCCTTCAATGAAGTTCGATAATTTTTTCACTCTTTTGCACGATCCAAAGATCTCATCTCAACACACTCAATATTTTGTCTTCCACTCTCTATTGTTGACCTCAAGCTTATAGATAAGTTCTCCAATACTAAAATAATTTAAATTTTAAATTTTAAAGTGAATCCGATAAATGCTTGGTTGAGTTGATGGCAGCTTGGGCCGAGTGGTTGGTTATTCCACATGTTTCTCATGCAATTTAGAGTCAAATTTTACGTGATCAAGTCGGAAAATGCTCTGGTCAAGCAAACCTACGGATGTGAAAACCTTTCCCATTTGGTTTACTTCTCGATTAAGCGAATCACCATTCGGGTCGAGCAAATCTACTGAAGTGACTTTGATACTTTGTACTGGCTGAGTGATTGATCGTTATGTCTTAGTGATTTCTCTAGAACTTTTATACATATCAATATTACATGCTCAATCTAATGATTTGATACTGAAACCGAACAATTTTTCTATTTTTTCCTTAATATTTGTTTCGTACTGAAAACTTGTCATATTTCTCCATAATGTGCTCTTTAACCCTTGTTCCCTACAAGATCATAAAATGAACCAAATAAAGTGTAAAAAGAATTAAAGAGACAAATAATCAAATACGAAATAGATACATGCAACTAATCATAAGGTGAAAACAATGTGATTAATATACATATGTATATACATATATACACATGCGTATATATATGAATACACATATACAAACATATGTACATATATAGATATATATTTGTATATATATACATATATATAAATATACATATATATATATTCATAAAAAATAGATACATACATATATATATTCACAAACACAAAAATACACATATTTACAAGTGTATATACCTATATGTACATATATACATATAAACACACACATATATATGTATATACACATATTCACATGCATATACATATATACAAAAACATATATATATATTAATAAAAACTAGATATATGCTTATATATACACATACATTAACACAAACACAAAAACATATGCATATATATATACGCACACATATATACATATTACATGTTATAATATATGTTTGTGTGTATACGATGTATATTTGTATACACTTATGTGTAAATAAATGTGTATATATTTACATGTATATGTATATATATATGTGTATGTTTCTATTTGCATGTGTATATGTATTATATGTATTTATATAAACATACGCATATCTATATATTATTTATTATTTTTTAAATTTACAAAATATATTATAATTAGTAATTAATACCAATTAAAAATATTTAGAATTATTGAAACTTTATTTAGTTATTATGGTTTTGGAATTTATATTATATAAGTTTTGATTATGTTGTTATAATTTATATTAGTTGGTATGGTGTGTATTATGTGATATTTGATCATATTTTGATAAATTTATTCCAATTATCTATGGTCTTTGTTAGTTATTTAATTTAATGGTAAATATATATATATATATATATGCACATATAAATATGTTTAAAATGTAAAAAATTGTTATTTTAATATCTTTGAAAATTACAATTAAAAATATATAAAATTAACAAAATTTAAATAAAATGTTTTATAAATAACATGTACTTTTTTGTAATTTTATTCAAATCATAATTACGATTTTCAACCATTCGCTCTAAATCGGAAAAATTGGCTACTACAAAATGTAGTGTTCTAACTAGTCACACAAAATAAAATTAAACACCACTAATTACCAACAGAAACGTCATCAATCGCTAATGCAAATGCAACAATTTCACCAGTCAGACCTTAATCTTTTTATTCCAAAGCAGAAGTTTTACCTTAGATCTAATTCACGTTTTAGAATCGAAAGTACGAAAAATCATAAAAAAAACACGATCGAAATGCAATCTCGAATAAAAATGAGGATTGAAAACATATATGAAAATATCAATCGAATAGTCAATAATTTTACAATTTTGTATTAAAATTTGAATACATAATTTTAAAAAAAGGAAAGATAATGTTGCTCTTGAAAAAAACCAATGTGTGAACTTATCATCGTCATGGCATGTTGATCATTCCTTTAATCTTTCCAATTCAAAACGGAAGTTTCATCTGAGGTCTAATTTTAGAAGCGGAAGCACCGGAAAGATATACCAATGCGATGGAAACGCAATTCTAAGAGACATAAGGTTTGAAAATGTATCTATCAAAACTTTGTCATTCAAATTTTGAAAACCTGTAATTTTGATTTTAGAAACGATGTTGCAAAATGAATTGGAATTCACATATATTTTTTATTATTTTATAAAAAATTGATATAGATTCGTACATAAAAAAGTACCATTATAAATATAATTTACATAAATATTACAAGAAAAGTTTAGTAAAATCGAATATAAAAAATATTATATAAAAAAATAATCTTCCAGTTTCGAATTTAAAAATATTATATTACAAAAATATTATATTAACATATGTTTAATTTTAGAATATAATAGTGAGAAGTTTAAAAAAAATCGAATATAAAAAAATGAATAGCATCATCTTGTCTATATTTGGGGTTTGTTGTATATTTTAAATAGTGTAGGTCTATGCCCAATGACCCAATAAATTGGGCCTATAGGCCTAAAGGCCCAATAACATGAATCCGCCGATAGAAGTTTGAACCGAGGACTTGTGTTTGGATGACACACTTCCACTACCACCAACACTCTCTCCTAGTTTTGTCTCTCTAACATTCTAGTCCGTATGGTCTGTCGAACCTAGAGCTCCAGATTCTGTGTTCTCAACTGCACACAGACATGATTTTGAAATATTTGAGATTTCTATCCCATCCGAGTTCCTATTAGGGTTTCATTTTTTTCTCGCTGGAGTGATTTTTATTTTTTTTCCAGTTTGTTAGCGTCGCCAAGTGTGTTCAGTAATGGCGAATCTTCCCATCCTTCAATTCGAAGAGAAGATCGTTGAAACTGTTGAGAAAAACCCAGTTGTAGTTATAATTGGGGAGACCGGGTCCGGAAAAAGTACTCAGCTTTCTCAGATTCTTCTCCGGCGAGGTTACGCCAAGTCCGGTGCCATCGCCGTAACTCAGCCCCGACGTGTCGCCGCCGTTTCCGTCTCCAGGTGATTTCTGTTCATCCTCTGCTGCTGATTATAGTTGTTAAGTTGGGTTCTTGCTATTTATACAAAGTGCGTAGTTCAAATAATTAGAAGACTTTTCCTGATTCCTGTCCAAAGTTTAAAATTTTGATTATCATTCTGAATTTGGTTTCCTTTTGTTCTGATTTAGTTAACTTGTTTCCTTTAAAAATGCTATGAATTGTTGCTGATTCATGAAAGAAATTAGAGCTTATGAAGTGTATATTTTTCTTAATTCGGTGTTTTTTTAACAAAATCTCAGGCGGGTTTCTCAGGAACTTGATGTGCGTCTAGGAGAAGAGGTTGGTTATGCCATACGTTTCGAGGATAGAACTTCTGAGAAGACCCAAATCAAGTAATGGAAAAGGGGAAAAGATGTATAAGTATTTTCTTATCGGATAGGACGTGATTGCTGCTATCAGTTCTCTCATTTAGGTTTCTCAATTCCCAGGTACCTCACGGATGGTGTTCTCCTTCGTGAAAGTCTTTCGAATCCGGAGCTTAGCCATTATTCGGTCATCATATTGGATGAGGCTCACGAGAGAAGTTTGAACACGTATGGAGTTTCATATGTTTGTAGATTTGGCATGTGTTAAAGTTTGTGTTCATTACTAAACTTGTTGGTATGCCTGGCGACCTGGGTTTCAAGTGCTTGTACAAGCACACATGCAACATTTCTTAATACGTCATATCTAAAGCATGAGTTCATTATCAGGGATATTCTGCTGGGTCTAATGAAACGGTTGATTAAACTCCGTTCATCCAATTTGAAGGTTCTTATCACTTCAGCAACTCTTGATGGAGAAAAGGTGTCCAAGTTTTTTAATGACTGCCCTGTGTTGAATGTGCCTGGAAAAATATTTCCTGTGGAAATATTATACAGTAAAGAGCGCCCTGTCAGCTATATTGAATCCTCTCTGAAAACAGCAATCGGTAAGTTCGATATTGAGTATTATTTCTTTGGATTTTGCTAATTTTGCTTTGTTTCATTTTGTTGCATAATTTAATTGTTTCCTGCATTACTATTTTTTTACTTGTAGATATTCATGTTCGTGAGCCAGAAGGCGATATTTTAATATTCATGACTGGACAGGTTTGATTCTTTCATTTCACTGTTCCTTTCGCCCTTAGTTTGACTCTTAAAGAACCATATGGGCTGTTGCTTTAATATCTCACTGTGAAGTATATACTCCACTGCGAATGTGATTCCATTGTGATCTTAACAGGATGATATTGAAAAACTAGTGTCAAAGTTGGAGGATAAAGTACGAAGTTTAGAGGAAGGATCTTGTATGGACGCTATCATTCTTCCTCTTCATGGATCTTTACCACCAGAGATGCAGGTACAAACTTTTAACTTTTCTCGGTGTAGCAAATTGTTCATATTTCTCTTTCATATACAATCATTAGAGCTGGCCTAAAAGATTGCGTTTATCATTAAAGTTTCAATATTTTTACCATGTGAATACAGGTCCGTGTGTTTAGTTCACCTCCTCCAAACTGTCGGAGGTTTATAGTCGCAACAAATATAGCTGAAACTTCCCTTACAGTGGATGGGGTTGTGTAAGAAACCTAAATCCTTTTGTTATGTTTTGGTGATCGCCGCCTATTCTTTGTTGTGGTCTGTTTGCTAATGATCAGAGTGATAGTATACAGTAATTTACTCAGTCACATTGATGTTGGTTTAGTTTGCTTGTTAATTCTTCCATGCTCATCTTTTACTGTTTCATGTTTTAGTTTATATGTTCATTCTGGTATAAGGTGCATATGTTGCTCGGAGATTGGAGTTCATGGGAACAGACTTTCAGAATGCTTTATCTGAAATAATAACATGAATGTCCAATTTCACTTTTACCTTTTTATTTCTATCCAAATAGGTTTTAGTGATTCCATTTTCAGTTCTTCCATCTCTTGTGCCACAAGTCATTGCCTAATGCACCTTAGTACTTGCACGCGCATTATGGGAAACCTTGTTTTTAAATCCTGTTTTGTTCTATTGTCAAGAGTAGGTGCATTCTTTCATTTGCCTATTTTTCCTACCACAGGTATGTAATTGATTCAGGATATGTGAAGCAAAGGCAATACAACCCATCAACCGGAATGTATTCCCTTGATGTTGTTCAGATTAGCAAGTAAGCAAATGAGTCTATATACAATCTCTTGTATGGTGTTGCGGAATGACTTTATGGCTTTACGTGATGAGTTTATCTGCAACATCCTGAATAATGATAAATATAGTGATTGAATATTAGAAGATAACATTTTGTTTCTCGCCGATGATGGTCTTCTGCATCCAATTTGCTAATACACTTTTGTTCTGTTCTCCTACTATCATGCTCTAGGGTTCAAGCTAATCAACGTGCTGGACGAGCTGGTAGAACAAGGCCTGGAAAATGCTATCGGTTGTACCCCTCAGCAGTGTACCGTGATGACTTCCTTGATGCAACAATCCCTGAAATACAGCGAACTTCTCTTGCTGGGAGCGTTCTCTACTTAAAATCATTGGATCTTCCAGATATGGATGTACTGAAATTTGATTTTCTTGATCCTCCTTCTGGTAAGAACTCATTTCTATATGTAGTTGCCGATTGTTCATAGGCAGAGAAATAATTAACGGAAAGATGATATATCTTTGGCATTTTATTTTTTATCTAACGTGACGTACCTTTTGTTTGTAAAATTTCACTTAAGAATTTCTTGACTGTGTCCTATAATAATGATGTAGCTGAGTCACTGGAAGATGCTTTGAAACAATTGTATCTCATTGATGCAATTGATGAAAATGGTGCAATAACAAGTATTGGTAGAACAATGGCGGGTATGGTATTTCTTTCTATTTATTCATTGTGCACTGAATTTGATATATATTACGATCATTTCACTAATTGGAATGTTTTTGGTTGAATACAGAGCTTCCACTAGAACCATCGCTGTCAAGAACACTAATAGAGGCAAATGAAAGTGACTGTTTATCCCAAGCGTTGACAGTAGTTGCCATGTTGTCTGCAGAAACTACCCTACTTCCTGGTCGGAGGTTAGTTCTTGTAGAAACCAATATCGTGGTTTCATATATTTCTTTTGTTTTTGATGTTTACAAGATTTGATGTTTATGTATGCTTTTACTAGCACATGCTCTTGAGATAATATGTGTCAAAGGGTGGAACCATATAAGTTTCAAGTCAGTCTCTGGCATCTCTTTTCTTTTTTGGAATTTTTCCGTCTTTAGTTCCATTAAAGAGCGTTTCCACGTGGTAGATCTGTAATTTGTCTTGCTGGATTATTATTGTATGCAAGCTCTTGATTTGATCTATGAGTTTTTGTTTAGAAGCAGATCGGAATGGTGCTCATATGTTTTGGTGTCTGCTATAAAAGTTACGTTCCATTTTACAGTAAACCTGGTGAAAAGAAGAGGAAGCATGATGTTTCCAATCTTCCAGATGGATCTGGATTCGGTGATCACATCCAATTGCTACAGATTTTCGAATGTTGGGATCAGAACGAATATGATGTTGAGTGGTGTAAAGAGAATAATTTGAAGGTATCTTTTCCGTATTTCTTGTTTTCTTTTGTAATAATCCCATGTGGAAAGTAAATTGAAACTAATCTTTCAAGTATAATAATCCAATGATATATCAGTGCTGTAACTAGACTCGTTGGACTTCATGTTTTTCCTTACCTTATTCATTCAACTATATAATCTTGATGGAAAGAAAGTTGATAAATTGTCTTATAGAAAGTAGGGTAAAGCACGAAGAAACTTTACGTTTCAATAAACTTACTCGCAGGTGCGTGGAATGGTATTTGTTAAAGACGTCAGGAAACAGTTGTGTCAGATTATGCAGAAAACGTCCACCGGTTAGTATTGTTTTCAATTTATAAGATTCTACGTGAGGATTTCTTGTTTCCTTTCTCCACATAATGTCCGATTGTTGTGTTTGTTTCAGGTTCATTGGATGTCCGAGCACGTGGAAGAAAAAGATCTTCACAACACAAAGATTACAGGAACTTGAGGAAGGCTCTATGTGTTGGTTACGCAAATCAGGTTGCTGAGAGAATGCTTCGACATAATGGCTACCGGACTCTTAGCTTTAAGCCACAGCTAGTCCAGGTGTTCATTTCTTAAATCTATTGTCTACAATATGGTCCTTTTAACACTCTTACGTCGTGTCTTACTGTTCAATTTAAGTTACTGGCTCGAAGATGCTCGGTTAGTTGTTTAGCTCTGATATACTTGTCATAGATTTTTATTTATTTGGGATTTACGGAATCTTTCAGTAAAGCAATTAATCTTTTAGAAAATTTTGTTTCATTCATGAGCGTAGGGTTTCATTTTTCTTAATGTTTTGATCTTTACTTGATTGATTGTAGGTGCATCCGTCGTCTGTGTTAAGTACAGATGACGAGGGAATGTTGCCAAACTATGTTCTGTATCATGAGCTGATTTCAACAACGAGACCCTTCATGCGAAATGTTTGCACTATAGAAATGTCATGGGTGGCTCCAATCAAGAAAAAGCTCGAGAAATTAAACATCAGAAAACTAAGGTCTGGTACTTTACTTTTTAGTTACTCCGAGGCGTATATCAGTTGCACTTGAATTGGCCTCAGAAATGTTGATTTGTATCATTTCTCTGCTATGGTTTAGTGGCGGATCAGCTTGTTCAACTGAGGAAGCGGAGGAAAAGGTGACGGAGTTGGAAAATAATGACTCGAAAACAGTTGCAGTTCCTGAGAATCTTGACAGCAGGATCCAAGCGGCTAGGGAACGTTTCCTTGTTCGTAAGGGGAAGAAATAATTGACCTAACAGACCAAATGCGGATGCAAAAACATTCCGAGAACTCGACCTCGAGAAAGGTATGGCTGCTATTTCCAACTGGCAATTTGTTATATGCAGGACTCTGCATTAGAGACATAAAGAGTAGACATTAGGAGGGTTCAACATGGTATTGTATGTGAAGGGAGATTAAAGAAACCATTGCCTTAGCTTTACAATGTGACAAGCATATCTTATCATAGTTTATGTGTGTATTATTAATATACATTTAAAGTTTCAGAAACAGAAGCTTACCTGAAATATCAAGTTGCTCGGAAGCTGCATTCATGCCGACGACAAAGTTTATGAGCTCTGTTCTTGCTGTTGTCTCTAAGAAGGGATTACATGGATAGGTTTCCAAAGGGACTTAGCATTTGATGCTATATTCTCGCGATGGCTCTTTAGCATTTGGTGCTTTATTCTCGCGATCGCTCTTGAGGTTAACATGTCTCGGGCAGTACTCTGTCAGAACCACCTGCTCACTGTCGGTATTTTTGCTATTCAAGTTCCCTTATCCATACACAACTTGAAAATTCATTAGGCTTCTTCTCCTATATATGAATATTTTGAGTATTTTCTTGCTGAGCATTGATGGAGTGGTGACTGCGGAACTAGACATTATGCCCAGATTCTTGCCTGTTTCAGGTGAAAATATCTGTTCAAAACACAGTTTCAAACACATGAGAATGTAAACAGGTAAGAAAACAACCATATATATGATGGAGGCTTTGTACGGATAGTGAAGACATGGTTTATTGAAACTTCAAGCACATAATGTCAAAATCTACCAAAATAATTGGGGTTGAAGATAGAACAAAGCATGAAGCTTTTAAGATTTTAAGACAGGAACATTCAATGGCAATCCCGGACCAGTCAAGATATGATTGCATGACATCTCAAAGGCTCGGGTACAAAATGGTCTCATAAAATATATAATATATATTATAAATAATTATATAATCGAATGTCTTTTGAAATTACTAGATTATAGTTCACGTGCGGTTTGTCTTTGCTAGTGAAAACATACAAAAAGTTGAATTGGTAGTTGCTAGAGGGGTCTTAATTGGGTTGGTTAAGCTTGGTCATAATTGATTAAATTATTTTTAGGTTAGTCCAATGCAATTCATATAATATGGGTTTGAACTTTTCAAATTTACTGATTATATGGATTGACCCGAAATAGATAATTTAAATAATGTTTAAAAATTCAAATAAAAATATCTAAATATATTAAAATTCAAAACATTAAAATAATTTATAAAAAAACATAAATAATTCATATACAAATTTAAAATTCTAAATAAAAATAACATTTTATCTACAACCTTTGCATTCTTCCATATTAGCACCTATAAACAAAACAGAATTAATATATGAATCGAAATAAATTATAAACAAAATAGATATATAAATTGAACTTATGTTATATTTTTTGTCTTAGAATCGTGAGAATAAAATAGCGCTTGCACATTTTCAGGGAAGAGTCGACTTCTGTATTTGTTCAAAATTTAAGAACCAATACAAAAGAAACAGTAGTTATAGGAATATTTTACACATCAAGTCATATGCTCTAAGTCACGGTATCAATATTGGTTATCCTTCCAATAGCCAAAGACATCCAAATCAGGATAATCCGACATTTTCAATTTCTTTCATCCAAATTTATATCCCAAAATGATTTACCTTCTTCTTCATTCGTCTAAAAAATATTATCAAATTCATAGAAATCTTATGATGACTTCACAGAAAAATAAATTGAAATTTAAAATATTAAACTTAAAATACAAAAATGCTCAATTGTTGGCTTTGTTGGCTTGCAATACCAAGTTGAGAAGAATATTCAACATTAACGTCACGAATCGAACTTGCTTTGATATGCTTTAAAAAGCAAAGTCATATTCATCTTCACATGCTCAAACTTGTACTTAGAAATGCTTGCATCAATCTTGTTCAAACATTTTTTCATGAAATGATATTTCATCCTAGGATTAAATATACCAACATGACTAGACTATCACTGTATTCCTCCCAGTATTTTTTGAACTTCTCAAGCATACTACAAATCATATTCTTGATAAAAACATCATTACTCTTCGAATTTTTCTTTAGCCAACACTCGATCTTCCATACTTTTTCACAGTATAAATTCGAAGTCAAATAACTTGAACCCGACATCAATGTGGTAATTGTTTTAAAAAAGACCTCAATAAATCACATATTTTATCCGCCTTAGCTCATTCATCACTTGAAGGATAAACTTTGTAACATTTATCAACCACTTTGCACCTATTAAAAGCTCATTGATACTTACGAGCCTTTTCAATAATCACAAATGTAGAATTTCATCTAGTAATCACATCCATTGACAACCTTCTAATTCTACACATCTCTCGAAAGCAATCATCATTGATTGTGAACTCTTGATATACTTCACGCTATCTCTTATCTTAGTCACGACATCACCAATAACATTTAAACCATCTTTCACGATAAGGTTTAAAATATATACACAATATCTAACATGTATAAATTTATCATCACACGGCAAGTTATTGTCCAAACAAAGTCGCTCTTTCAAATCTCTTGTAAAATATCATTACCGAAAGCATTATGTAAAGTAATGGTGGAAGCCAATCTTTCAAAAACTCATGACTCTTAGTAGCTCGCTTCACCGATATCTGGAGGAGGCATATAAGTGAAACAAAATAACCTTACTATTAAGATTTCACTCTTCATCCACATAATGTTTTGTTAAACATATGAAACCTTCACCATTGATATTTTTCCAACAATTAGTAATAAAAGATATTCTACTAGAATATGTCTACTATGAGGTTTATAACTAGGATTCAAATATGCCTACCACGAGATTTTTCAGTGTGTTTACTATGAGATTTATAACGGATATTCAAATTTGTAGCTAAGCCTCTAAACTCCTCATATTCAATAAAGGCAAATGGAAGATCATGTGTAGGGTTGTCAAAATCGAGCACGGCTCGTGGGCCCACTCGAAGCCCGCCCGAAAATAAGCGGGCTCGGGCCTAAAGCTCGAAGGTTCGAATGTAACCAAACATTCGGGCTCGAGCTATCATATAGCCCGACATTTTTCAGCCCGGCTCGCCAGGCTTCGGCAGCTGTCTTGTCAGTGAAACTGTGAAACCCTAGCCGTTCTCTTGTGACTGAGCCGTTCTCTCATCCTCTTGAGTGAAACTATGAAAACCCTAGTCGTTCTGTTTCATCTGACTTCGGTTGGCTGTGTACGTGCCCATGCGTCTGTCTTCGGTCGGCTACGTACGTGCCCGTGCGTATATCTTCGGTCTTCTACGTCTATGCTCGTTCGTCTGTCTTCAGTCTGTTGCGTCCGTGCCCGTGCATTTGTCTTCTATTTCCGTTCGGGCCCTCGTGCCCGTGCGTCTTGTGTCGGTCTTCCCTTGGATCTTAATCTTCCAGTGTCGTTTGTGTGCTTCGGCAGCTGTCTTGTCAGTGAAACTGTGAAACCCTAGCCGTTCTCTTGTGACTGAGCCGTTCTCTCATCCTCTTGAGTGAAACTATGAAAACCCTAGTCGTTCTGTTTCATCTGACTTCGGTTGGCTGTGTACGTGCCCATGCGTCTGTCTTCGGTCTGCTACGTATATGCCCGTGCGTATATCTTCGGTCTTCTACGTCTATGCTCGTGCGTCTGTCTTTAGTCTGTTGCGTCCGTGCCCGTGCATTTGTCTTCTATTTCCGTTCGGGCCCTCGTGCCCGTGCGTCTTGTGTCGGTCTTCCCTTGGATCTTAATCTTCCAGTGTCGTTTGTTCCCCGGTGCTTCTGCGTCTTGTGTCTGCATCTTCCTTTTGGTCTTCTCTTGCGTGAGTATGCATCTTCCTTTCGGTCTTCCATTGTCATTCATGCCTGTCACTACAAAAAAAAAACACAGCGATTCCAACGGACGGGGCAACGGATCCGTCCGTTGATGACAATTACAAACAGATTGCAACGGATACACAAGAAATTCCAACATGTAGAAATCCGTTGCAATCCGTCGCAAAATTTATCGAACAATTAACAGACAGTTACCGTTGCTACCGTTCGTTGCAATCCATCACAAAATTTTAACAGGCATTCAACGGATTGGAACCCCGTTAGAAATTCACCAATAAAAGGCCAACGGTCATCCGTTGCACTTTGTAACGGATGTCTGTTGGCAATTGTAACAGATGCATGTCAAAATTGTTAATTTCGAGGATTGTCGGTGGAATAAATTTACGTGAACTTGCAACGGTCATCCGTTGAAGTTTCCAACGGATGTCCGTTGCAAATTCAACTATTTAATGACAACTATCAAGATTTTAGCATCAAACTATCAAGAGCATATATATTTTCTGCATATAAACTGTTGAACAGTTGCATTTTCAACACAAATCCAAAACTTCAAATCCTCTCAAACACTTCTTCTCACACACAACAATCACACTTACAAACACTAAACACTAAAATGAGGGCTAGACGATTCATAGGTTCGGGAGATATATTGGCTGGTTCAGCGGGAGCCCCTCTCCCGCCTCCATCGCCATCATATCGCCTTTCTTCACCAATATTGGCACCGCCGATATTTTATGAAGAGGACGATATGGTGGATAGCAACTCCTTAATCGATAATTTTGACGGACGTCCCACCCTTCGATTTATCGATCCTGATCGTCCTGTCGGGACGCTATGGTAAAATTTAATATTATTTGTATTTATATTGTTGTAATTTATAAATGTTATCTAACTATTTAATTTTAGTGTGCAGGTTTGACGTGGATGATGTTCTAAAACATACGAACAACAATATCATCCAAGGGTCCTTACATGACCAACTCTATTATTCTTGGCAATTTACGCCAGAAGTAATACGTTGCCGGTGGTGGTGCATCTTCATTTTAAGTATATTTAAAATAATTTTTTTAAAATGATTAATTATATATGTTATAAACTAACTCATTATAATTTATTTTGTAGCGCGCATACAAATGGCGGAAGAAGGATACGTCGTGCATCTACACGGCTTGGATGCGGGACATGCAGGCTCGGATGCATTTGATGATGAACAATGCCAAGCGCAACTACGTACACCAAGAATCGCAAACCAACATAAGCAATGGACGAAGTCTTCAATAAACATATTCAACATTGGGAGTCTGAAGACTTCAAGGCCAAGAGCGAGAAGGCAAAAAATTGTCGGTACATCGAGAAGGTTCCCGGAGATGGTCCGTATCGCAATACTTCGGGATCAAAATCATTCCCGAAGAGGAAACAAGAATTGGTAAATTTTTTTATATTTAAATTTTTTGTTTTTAACAATGTTTATATTAATATATTTATTTTATATTACAGATGCAACGAATAGGAAGAGAACCAACTCTTCTTGAGCTGGTAGTGGAAATCTACGCCAAGAAGAAACCGGTTGTCGGAGAAGAGTGCGACGAACCTGAACTCGTCGACCATCAAGCGAAAAAACCGCGAAAGCTGTGATGGATAATATTACACAGTAATCACAAGCTTGCGGTTCTACTCCCGACGAGCTCAGTCCTTTACAAAAGGACAAAATTTATTTGGAGATAAAAATTTAATAATTATATTTTCATTAGTAATAAAATATTTTCTAACAATTCTAACTCTAATTTTTTTGTTTTGTAGTCGGTTAGACCGTATAAGGAGCGTCTATACTGTCCCGATGCACTGCAAAAAGATATCGTCGAGGACGCCACGACGGTACCTCCCATGGTACAAGAGAGCTACAAGCAACAACGACGTATTGAGGATCTCGAAGCACAATTTCGAGAAACTCGAGCACAGATGCGGTATATGGAGAGAGTCATAGAATTGCTATCCGATCGAATGTATCAACCGGGGGAAACAACGTCGCATCAATAACCGGTGAACGATTCGAATGCAATGCCTTCACGAGGTGCTGGTGACCACAGGGATGACATCGACCTTGTAAATTTAGATGAAATGTAATAGTTTTAGTTTTAATTTTTTGTATACACTTTTATAATATTAGTTTTAAATTATTAAAAATTTGTTTTTATTTTTGAATTTTTTTATTTTTTATTTTTTATTTCAAATATTTCCAACGGATACCCGTTAGAAATTGCAACGGGCATCCCTTGGAAATGAAATTTCCCGCCAAATGGTAACAGATGCCCGTTGCCATTTCCCACCAAGTTGTAACGGATGCCCGTTTCCATTTGCCGCCCCTTTTCAACGGATGTCCATTGCAAAATTTCAATTCCTGCTTTTTTCCAACGGGCTGGCAACGAAGATCCGTTACAAGATGCTGACGGGCATCCTTTAAAACTATTTAACGTGTATCTGTTGTAAATTTGTAATGCGAATCCGTCATTATTTGTAACGGCATTCGTTAAAAAATGCTAATAGATATATCTGTTGCCCTCCGTTGCAAATTCGCAACGGATATTATCAGTTGTAACGCCGTTGGAAATAACAACGGATCTCGATTTGTAACGAGCGATTCTCAACGGGCGAGAATCCATTGTCGTCTGTTGGGAAATGGTCATTGCAACGAATTTTAGGCATTTTCCAATAGATATGTCTGTGGGAAACCGTCTGTTTTTTTTTTTGTAGTGTGTGAACCCTTGCTCTCTTCGGTATGTGATTCTCTCTTCAATAAAATCGATGGGTTTCACGCGTGTGACCATATACAGAATCTATATATTGCCTATTTTAAGATGATTTGAATCTGTATTTTTACAGTATTAGGATTAGTATTAGGATTTGATGATATTTCTATTACAGATTTCAAATGGACGATAATTTTTATCATCCAACCAACGAAACGGTAGATGATCATGTTGAACAAAGACACGATGATGATCAAGCCACTCCTCAAGTAAGTGGTTCTAACAAAAGAAAAATATCTGATGTTCAAGCGTTAATTTGTGCTCGATCGCGGTTATTTGGTTATTCCGAAGTTGGTACGTATCTACCTATTATTTGATTTTCATATCATTTATTATTTGATTTTCATATCGTTTATTAATTTTTTTGCTATATAATTATAGGTAGTACTAACTTGACTGGTTTGGAATCTAGCGTTGCCACGACAATAGCTACGACGGAGGAAGATATGCAAGTGAATCTATTTGAATTTTGAAGTTTCGGTTTGAGTTTTGAGGTTTCTTTCGATTATGTAATGTTTTTATTTTTGTGTAAGTTTGACAATTTATTGATTTCGTAATGTTTCTTATGTAATTCGGAATACTTTAGGTTATAAAATGACGTTTTAGAGGCGATAATAACGTTAGCTTGTGGGCTATCCGAAGCCCTCCGGGCTAAACCACAAGCCGAGATTTTGAGGCCCATTTAAATCGGGTCGGGCCCGAGTCCATTTTCGCAGGGCCAACACGGGCTCGGGCCAGCCCGAATGACACCTCATCAAGTGCGATGATTAACTTGGTAAACCTCTCCTGAACAATTTTCAGATCAAACTTCTCCAATTGCACCTTTTCTTCAACATCTCTAAACAATATATCCATATTCTTACATAATGGCTTTTTATGATATTTTTTTCTTAAATGACAATCTAAACTTGTAGTTCCATGTGTAAATGTCTTTTGTACATATTTTTGTTTACAATGGGTGCACTCAACATAACTCATCTATCCTAATGAAATATTTCCACACGTAAGTACAAAGTTTCTTCTTTATTTTACGATACATTTATTTCTTCGTTAAATGCTTCAATAGTCTTTCAATGATAATGCTACTTATGCAGTAATCAGATGTCATTCATTTGATGTTGAAGAAGCCTTATACAACCATAGAAAAACCAAATTGGATTTTATGATTGTGATCTAATGAATTGTCATATGTCAATATAATTATATGTTTGAAATTAGCAACTACACACCAGACAAACACGACAGAGACGAGATGATGCATACTGTATTCGCTAGAAGAGATGACACGGAGGAGACCACGAACGAGACCAAAGACGAAGATGATGGATGAGACCAGACCACGAACACAGACAACATACGAACATAGACGAGGACGATGAACAGAGACGAGGACGAAGACGCCAGACCACAGACAAGGACGAAGATACCAGACCATGAACACAGACGACAGACAACACATACGAGGATGAAGACGACAAACGACAGACGAGACCACGAACGAGACCACAGAAGATGACAAAAATGCCAGACGACAAGCGAAGCCAAAGATGACGAAAGAGACCAGAATACAAACATAAACGACAGACGAATACAGACGTGGACGATGAACACAAACGAGGAGGAAGACGTCAAACCACGTACGAAGTTGAAGACGACAGAGAATTCACTTTCACCGATGGCAGACGAAACTCGGAGCACGATTTCACAGGAGAGGGAACGACAACACTAGTAGAAGGGATGAAGAAAAGACGCTATCCGCATAGGAGAAAAGGATAAAAATTAATTTAAAAATATTATAATTATATTTTATTATTATTATTATTATTATTATGATATATAAATTAGGGTTGGACAAAATATCTCAAGTATTCCTATCCGATTGGTATTCGAATCGTATTCGATCCGAAAAAGTAAATATCTGTAGAAACAAATACAAATACCAGGATTTAGATATTCGACAAATACAAATACAAATGGTATAATCAATTATTCGTAAGTATTCGTATCCGTAAGTATTAAATAGATAATTTATTTAATATATAGATATATATAATAACATTAATTTAAGGATTAAATTATAACTAAAACACATTATTATAATTGATTTTCACATCAAATATAAAATAATAAAGAAATAGTTATCATATTTAAAGTTTAAGGACTAAAATATAAATTATAAAAGTTTTAACTTTAATTTAAGAATTAAAATGTAAATTATTTAGAATTTTTTTAGTTAATTTTTTTTTAAAAATTGATTTTATTAGGATACGGATATCCGATGAATATCCGAATATTTGTGGATATTCGAATTTACGAATATTCGTATTTACGAATACGAATATGAATAATAAAATCGAATATTCGACGAATACGAATACGAATAATCAAATATTTACGAATATTCACTATTTATTCATACATGATATAAATTATATATATATTATATTTTTAAATCTCGTTTTGACCGGGTCAACTAAAATTTCAGCGGTACATGAAGTCATTTTTTATATATGGTTGAATTCCAACCGATATTTATGTGGGTTTGACCAATGATTATATATAATTCCCCAAAAAGTGTTACAAACGTGTGCTTCACCATTTGACAACATATTTACATATAGGAAATACAAAGCTACAAAACTGATTGGTGATACATTGGACATTGTATATGTTTTGTAATATCTTTTTGAAAATAATAAATTGTGGTTTTTGTGTTGGCGGAATATCAGAAATACCCTCAAAGGGCTAAATCACTTCAAAAATACCCTTCCCCAAAATAATTATTAAATCCGAAAAATAAAAACTGAGGAAAAGAAAAATTTGCCCTTAACGTTCGAACGTGGAAAAATGGAAGTTCGACAGTTTCGACGTGAAAAACTGCCGAAAACGAGAAAGCCTAACAGTTTTTCGCCGTGAAACCTATTTAAAAGTTGATAGCAAGAAAGAAATAAGTGATTTCGA
>CM071863.1:29642878-29655338 GCA_036759665.1 Gynandropsis gynandra | reverse complement strand
AATTTTTTCTTTTCCGGGAAGGGTATTTTTGAAGTGTTTTAGCCCTACGAGAGTATTTTTGAAGTTACCCCTTTTGTGTTTGTTTTTCCATTTTCGACTATTATGAGTAATTTTAAACTGCATTTTTTGGTCAGTGTAGAGATAGCTACATGTAGTTTGACTGTGGATAAATATACTACTGTAGATAAATACATGACGTTGTAAATATAGTTCAGTTTTATTTAATTTTATCTTTGATTTTTGTTTATTATCATTACAAAATATGAAGTAATAAAAAATTATTTTTTTAATCGGAATGATGTTTGGTACCAGTGGTATCGAGACTCAATTATTTTTCTCCAAGACTATTACATCAGTAGGGATGGACAATTCAGACAATCCGTACCGATCCAAAATCAAAAATCCATATTGGTTCAAAATCAAGAATCCATTATTGGTTCAGAATCTAATTTATAAGTCATTTGGATTACCAAAAAACCCATATTGGTTCAAAATCGAGAATCCATTCGGATTCGGATCGTTTCGGTTCGGATTCGGGAGAATCCAAATAATCCAAACAATCCAAATCTTTAAAAAAAGTTTTTTTTTGTTTTCTATTACTTGAATTATCCAAAATATTTTCCAAAGAACCCAAACAACCCATGAAATCCGGATCGAAACCTGAATTACTCGTAACTAAACAATCCAAATTACCCGAAGAACCCGAATCACCAGTAACCAAACAATCCAAACCAAGTTAAGAATCCAAAGAAACCTGAATTACTTGGAAGATCCAAATAACACAAATATATTCATGTTATTTTGTGTTCAATATTCCAAAACCCGAACAATCTGAATCCAAACAAGAGGCGATGTTATACAATTTTTCCTCGTATATTAATTTGTTTACGATGGACTATATTTCATCTTGTTTAAGCCTCGAAATTGAAGAATATTATTTCAAAGATTAGTCATTCGCTGCAATATTTGTTCAATTTTTTTTCAATGTCTTCTGTTGGATTTGTCCTGGGACATGTTCGGACCCGAAAGATTTAATGGTATCTACTGACTAAGTGTCAAACCTGTCAATATGATAAGTTTTTGGTGTTTATAAATAAGTTCATTTATCAAGTATTCATTTACATCATACCATACATTTTGTGGATATGTCAAGCATTTACTTGTTAACATGAAAATAATGTTTGCAAATACGCAGGAGATGCCAATTGTTGGCTTCTACAATAGTCTTTATATATTCATTGTTATCATCTAATAGTACTAAAGCACGACTTGTTTCTTTAAATGTGGTGTAAGTGATTCCGTTTATAATTCGCAACAATTCGAACTTTGGTACTTTAATTTTATTAAGAAGCATTTTTAAATAATAAATTTCACCGACAGTAGATGCAATGTGATGTATTTACCGACATCATAGTCTCTAATAACGTCTATTTTGTCATAGTATTTTAGTTGATTTTCGTAGTTAGTTCACCAAGCATTAAACATCACTTAGTTTTCTTTCATCCTTTCTCGTGTATTTGCAGGAAAAGAATACATCGAATACGAACACGAGCAAATACGAGCAATTGCCTCACATAACCCCAAGTGCACGACCGGACGCATGAAGGAATGACACCAGCCCGACCATACAGCACCCTTAGCCTGAGCGGGCTCATCACCAATGGCACCAGCCCGATCATGCATATGCCTACAACCCGCCCGTGCAGTGACCAGCCCGATCGTGCATATGCCTACAACCCGCCTGTGCAGTGACCAGCCCGACCGTGCTCCACTTCCAGCCCGACCGGGCATTGAAGACCACCAGCAACCCGACCGTGCAACCTCCTAGCCCGCCCGTGCTCCTGGTTCCAGACATGTATGCCCGACCATGCAGTCCTCTTAGCCCGACCGGGCTCTCCAAACAGAACACATCCCCGAAGATGCTGCACAGCCGGGCATGCATGAAGCCCGACCGAGCTTGGATCAGCTGAAGCACTAGACCGAGGTCACTCTTGTGCCTGGTCGGGCACACTAAACCTGCACGCTGCCATGACGAAAAGGAAATATTTGGTCGACGGGAAATAACATGAAAACTCACGGGAAAGAATGGAAACACTCGGCAAAAGAGGAAAAAGAAGAAAATGAAAGAAAGAAAAAGAGGAAAGAAGGATATTCAATCGTGATTCAGGCGGGGGAAAATGAGGAAGACGACACAGAGCAGACGCGGGAGAAAGAGTAGAGAGAGAGAGAGAGAGCAGAATGCACATACGAAGACAAGGACGGAACAACGAAGTCGGAACACGGAGGAGTTGTTGAAGACGTCGGTAATAGAATAGGAAGGAATCTCATTCGTTGTCTATGTTAAATATAGTTATCTTTCGTATTTCGTATTCTAAGTTCATGTCCGAGTAGGTCCATAGCCATAGGTTAGAGAGCTTTGCCGATNTCGTTCTTGTACGCCACTTGAATGAATGATTTTGGTATTTGATCGTTTTCAGATTGATTGTTTGTTTTAATGCTTTCGTTCTTGTATGCCACTCGAATGAATGATTATAGAAGTTTAATGAATCTACGACAGGGGATTAGATTTTGGAACTTAGCCATGATTTAGGATTTAGTTGGTTTAGATCGATTGAATCTAGGGATCAGGATAACAATCTTAATGCGTCTAGTGGGTGAGATTACGCAATCGGAAGATTGGTAGTACGCACGCTAGGTAGTGGACAAGTATACGCCAGTCAGTTCTTATATTAGAGCTTGAATTCCCTGAACTCGTGATAATATCTAAGACCATGATCTTGTTAGAACTTCATTCATCATTGTGCATCTCTCGAAATCTGTGGTGTTTAGTTCATTGAGTTTAATCCGATAAATAGTTAGTTTGTTAGTTTATCTTTATTCGCATTCCCATCATTTATTGATTTTACACGTCTTATTCATTAGTTTTCGAGCTTTAGAGTCGCATCAATTCCTTGTGTTCGACCCTGGTACTATATGATCCGTATTCTTGCGGAAGCGTTAGTCTAGGTAAATTATTACTTGAGATTAACCACATCAAGTTTTTGGCGCTGTTGCAGGGTAATTGATTATGACTTTAGAGTTAGGATACTTTTAGATTAGGACATAGTCCTTTCCGAAGTTTTATTTGTTTTTTTTTTCTTATTTTCTTTTGCTTTCTTTTCTTTTGAGTCAAATTCGTTTACTTTTTGGAACTCACACGACTTTTGTGTTTTGTTTTCTTATCACGTTGCATGAGAGGTACCGAAAGTGATGATCTAGTTTACGACCCAGATATCGATAGAACGCTCAGAGAATTAAGGAGACAATCGAGAGTTAGTGCAAGCCAACTGGTCGATAACACACTAGTGCACCTAGACTTCCAACTCGAGGTAGTAATCAAACCAAAGATTGTAGACAAGAGCGGCGAAGAGCTAATGGCAGAACGTCGAGACTTGAATGTACCACAAATGCAACCAGCGATAACCTATGGATCGTACATGGTCCCTAGGCATACACAACTCTTGTCATGCATCACTAAGAGAGACACTCGCATTGAACTACAGCCGGCATTCATCTAGATGATTGGTAATGCAGCGTTCAGAGGGAGACCCACCGAGGATCCAAATCAACATCTTACTGATTTTAAGATGCTTTGCCAAACCATCAGAACTGGAGAAGGAATCTCGGATGAGGACGTCATGCTCGCTGCCTTCCCATTCTCAGTGAAGGATAAAGCACAAGACTGGTTGTATTCTCAACCGGCGAATTCTATACAATCGTGGGGACAACTAGAGGAAAAGTTCATGATGCGGTTCTTCCCTCAAAGTGAAGCTCAGCTTGCCAAGAATCAAATCAACACGTTCGTCCAAGGAGTAGGTGAGAGTTTATACGAAGCGTGGGAATGATTCAAAGGCTATCAACGCCTTTTCCCACATCACGGCATGGACCAGAGTTATCTTATACACAATTTTCTACAAGGACTCATGGACAACACGAGAATTCTGATCATAGCCGCAGCTGGAGGTTCTCTAAGCAACCTCACGTTTCCACAGATCGAGGACCTAATCAATCGTATGACTGATGAAGGCTAGGGGTGGGCGTTTCGGGTTACCTGGACCGACCCGGACCGACCCAACCCGAAAAATCCAACCTATAAGATAAACGGGTTCTGTCTAAAACCCATATAGGTTCTGATTCTGGAACCCGAACGGGTTCGGGTCGGTCCAGGTTGGGTTCGGGAGAACCCAAGGAACCTGAGGAACCCGAAAACAAAAAAACCCTAATAGCTTCCCTCCCTCCCCTAACCCTAACATCCTTCTCTGTCTGATTGCCTCCTCTCCTCTCTCACTCAACTCTCAATCTCTCGCTCTCTCAAAAACAGACCCCTCGCCGTCGGCCCTATTCTCCGTCCGTCGGTCGCCGTCGCCCCTATTTTCCGTCCGTCGGTCGCCATCGCCCCTCCTCCTTCGGTCGCATCGCTCACCAAAGGAACCCGTCATTTCGCTCGCCCTCATTCTCCGTCCGCCGGTCGCCCCTCCTTCCATCCGTCGGTCGCTCCTCATCTCGTCCTCCGTCATAAGCCTTCGATTTCATGGTTTGCTCAGATGAGTTTGTGTCTGCAGTATATGGTTATTCGTCTTTATTTTCCATAGATGAGTTTTGATTTGGTTTAGACTCCTACACACTCATGACTGCTTGCAACTTCGTTTTTGATTGTTTGCAACTTCGGTTTTGATTGTTTGTCTATGCAGTAGACTCCTACACACTCATGACTGCTTGCAACTTCATTTTTGTGTTCTTGGCAACTTCGTTTTTGATTGTTTGTCTATGCAGTCTTGAATGCGTCCATTTGCTTGTATAATAAATCCAATTACCCATTTAAACCCGAGGAACCCATTGAGAACCCGAAGAACCTGAACAAACCCGAATACAATTCGGGTTCTTTTGGGTTCAATATTTTAGAACCCGAACCCCCGAAACCCGAGGAACTCGTCCAGAAAACCAAATGGATTTTTATGGGTTCAATTTTTTAAAACCTGAGGAACCCGAACCCGAGGAATCCGTCCCAAAACCCGAAACGCCCACCCCTAATGAAGGCAGCAATACCGCTGGAGAATATAATCGCAACGTTCCAGCAAGGGTGGATAACTTAAATGATACACATGCTTTACACGCCGGTCTAGCCGAGGTGAAAGACCAAGTCGCAAGGATCTACAATCTCCTATCTGAGTCGCATCGTCCACATTATTCAGAGCAATTAGAGGATCATGGAGTCCAAGGGTATGAGGAAGTAAACTACGTGAGCAACAATCAGCCCTTGGGAAACACGTATAATCTCGGATCGAGAAATCACCAAAACTTCTCCTACAAGAATTCCAATGGTGCATTGAATGCGCAATAACTATCAGGAAAATTTTAGCCACGAGCAATGCAAAGAAATCAGAATTTTCAGCCAAGGACGCACCAAACTCAGACTTATCAACCATGTGCGCCTCAGTCACAGCCAAACCAATCCGAAGCAGCCCCCGACATCAATGCCATGTTCACTCGTCTCCTCCAATTCCAAGAAATCAAGGCAACTTGTTGATGGAAATGCAACAAAGTCAGAGTAATTTGGTGAGGGAACAAGAGAGCACCAAGAAGCAGATAGAGGGCTTTCAAACTCACCTTAGACAATTGAAGACGCAAGTTGCACAACTTGCACAAAGGACAGCACGGCCACAAGGAGTTCTACCGGGGCGACCGGAAGCAAATCCTCGTGAGCAAATCAACGCCATTCACTTAAAGAGTGGTAAGACATTAGATCAGCCTACTCATTCGATATTTGAAAAGGGAGAATAATCTAGTACAGTAGCGGAAAAGGGCATTAATGTCGAAGAGCACAAAGAGGAGGAAGAGGAGCCGAAATACGTCAAACCCAAACTGGGGCCTCCTCCTTTGCCTTTTCCACGACGTCAACGCAAAAAGAATGACGATGCTCAATTGGCAAAGTTTGCTGAGATGTTGAAGAAGATGCACATCACCATTTCATTCCACGAAGCATTGAAGAAGATGCCTTCATACGCCAAGTTCCTCAAAGATGTATTTGCAAACAAGCGAGATGTGGAGATGGAAACCGTCATGGTGGCTAACTCGATGCTGCAGCCAAACCTACCCAAGAAGATGCTTGATCCAAGTATATTTTTGATCCCTTTCAAAATATGAGATTATGAAATTAACCATGCACTAATCGATGTCGGAGCAAGCGTAAGTGTGCTACCATTGTCATTATACGAAAAAATGGATCTTAGGGATAGGATGGATCTTCGACCTACACGAATGGTGCTCACCATGGCTGATCGAAGTGTTAGATTACCCGAGAGCATGCTGAAAGAGGTTCCTTTGCAAGTTGAGAAGATCTTCGTCCCGGTCGACTTCGTCGTCTTGGATATGGAGGAGGACAAAAAAATCTCTATCATCCTCGGTAGGCCGTTTCTTAATACGGATAAGACGATCATACATTATGCTGAAGGTAGAATCACATTAAAGTTCGGAGATGAAGAAGTGGAGTTTAATTTGAACGACACACTCAAACAGCCTTGTATGGTAGACTCGGTATTCTACATAGACATCTTAGAGAAACTAGCCGAGGAAGTTATCAAAGAGTTCGGGAACATGGATTCTCTTGAGATGGCACTTTAAGCAGCTGGAGAGGGACTTTATAATGAACCTAACGAAGTGAAACATTACTCAAAGCTGCTGTACGAAGGAAAAATGTAAGAGATCCCGAACACTGAGCTAGATGCACTCCGAGCAGATTATTGTGCGATCCGAGCACAACAGGTCGTAACCCAAGAAAAAGATGGAATTTCGGACAATCCTTATCAAGAGGACTTCTCAACTCACAAACACATAAGAACAGATCAAATGGACATGGATTCAAGTCAAGAAAACGTCATAAACCAATGCACAAACTCTGAGCATTCCAGACAGATTCCAGCGCGCCTCAAGCAGCTTACAACGCGAGTTCAACAACTTCCGAGATGCGTAATAGCCAAACCAAACGTCCAAAACCTGACTGGAGTGTTGACAAAGCCCCAAAAGTGGAATTTAAGCCCTTACCACTAGGTTTGAGGTACAAATTCCTTGAACTCGAACCTACTTATCTCGTGATAGTGAATGATAACTTAGATGAACCCCAAAAAGCATGATTTCTAGAAGCTCTTAGGAAGGATAGGGATGCCATAGATTATACATTAGAGAATATTAGGGGAATTAGTCCAGTCCTTTTCATGCATAGGATTCCCTTAGAAGATGAATCTAAGACCTTCATTGAAGAACAACGTAGATTAAACCCGAACATGATGGAAGTAGTTAAGAAAGAAGTCCTTAAGTTGTTAGACATTGGAATTATATATCATATATCGGATAGTGCATGGATGAGTCCTGTACAGGTAGTTCTGAAGAAAGTAGGTATCAACTTCATCCCAAACGCGAACAACGAACTGATTCTGACAAGAACGGTCCCTAGATGGCGCATGTGCATTGACTACCGCAAGCTGAACGACAACACTCAGAAAGATCACTTCCCTTTATCTTTCATTGATCAAATGTTGGAACGTTTAGCTCTTCACCCCTATTTTTGTTTTCTTGATGGTTATTCAGGTTTCCTTCAGATACCAATCCATCAGAACAATCAAGAAAAGACGACGTTCACATGCCCCTTCGGTACATTCGTCTATCGTCGGATGCCCTTCGGTTTGTGCAATGCACCTACTACTTTTCAGCGGTGCATGACCTCTATCTTCTCCGATGTAAATGGTGAAATTATGGAAGTGTTCATGGAAAATTTCTCGGTTCATGGACATTCCTTTGATGTTTGTCTAACCAATATATGTAAAGTGTTAGACAGGTGTGTAGAAGCGAATCTTGTGCTGAATTGGGAGAAATGTCATTTTATGGTTCACGAGGCATCGTGTTGGAGCATAAGATATCAACAAGGGGAATAGAGGTAGATAAGGCGAAGATAGAGGTTATTGAGAAGCTACCACCTCCTAGGAACGTTAAAGCCATTTGTAGTTTTCTAGGTCATGCGGGGTTCTATAGACGGTTCATCAAACATTTCTCGAAGGTATCTAAACCCCTCACTGATCTATTAGCAAAAGATGTACCATTTAAGTTTACAGCAGAATGTCGAGCTGCATTTGAAAAGTTGAAGAAGGCGTTGGTTTTCTACACCCATCATACAACCGTCGAATTGGGAGCTTCCGTTTGAGCTCATGTGCGATGCGAGCGATTATGCAGTTGGGGCAATGTTGGGACAGCAAAAAGATCGGATGTTGCACGCCATTTATCATACTAATCAAACATTGGACAACTCCCAATGCAACTACTCCACGAACGAGAAGGAGTTACTTGCAATCGTGTTTGCATTTGAAAAGTTCCGCTCATACCTAGTTGACTCCAAGGTAATAGTCTATATGGATCATGCTGCCTTACGTTTCCTACTCACTAAGAAAGACGCAAAGCCTAGGCTCATTAGATGGATCTTACTGCTGCAAGAGTTCGATCTTGAAATAAGGGATAGGAAAGGAACCGAGAATGGGGTAGCTGATCATCTTTGACGTCTTGAAATTCTCGAGTGCATTCCTATCGACGACTATCTCCGAGATGATGCGGTAATGTCCTTGACTTGAACTTCCACTCCATTGTATGCTGACTTTGTTAATTACTTAGCATGTCAAGTACTACCGGAAGGGCTGAATTACAATGCGAGAAAGAAGTTTCTCCATGACGTCTAGGCGTACTATTGGGATGAGCCGTATCATTTCAAGAGAGGCACACACAGAATCTTTAGACGCTGCATCCCTGAAGAAGAAGCTCCACACATACTGGCACGTTGCCATTCCTCAAGCTATGGAGGACACTTTGCTGCAGCCAAGACAACTGCAAAGGTGCTGCAAGCGTGCTTCTATTGGCCTACACTCTTCAAGGACGCCCACAACTACGTCGCATCATGCGACAGTAAGCATTTCGTGAACCGCATCATAGAAGGGCTCTTGAAGAAGCACGATGTTCGACATAGAATAGCAACTCCATATCACCCTCAAACCAGTGGCCAAGTTGAAGTTTCTAATAGAGAGATCAAGACAATTTTAGAGAAGACGGTCTCTAAGTCTAGGAAGGATTGGACACCGAAACTCAACGATGCATTATGGGCTTATCGTACAACATTCGAAATGCCAATTGGAATGACTCCGTTTCAGCTAGTGTACGGTAAGGCATGCCGTTTACCGGTCGAGTTAGAATATCGAGCGTATTGGGCGATCAAAGCACTCAATTACGACTACAAGTCAGCTGCTGAGAAACGGATGCTACAGCTCCATCACCTAGAGGAGATGTGCCTCCATTTGTACGAGAAGGCCAAGATCTACAAGGAGCGTACAAAGAGATGACATGATAGACACATAGTCCAGCGGACTTTCGAGGTATGTGATCGTGTACTTGTTTTCAATTCACGTTTGAAACTTTTTCCATGAAAACTCAAGTCACGCTGGTCCGGGCCGTTCACAATCAAAATCATCTCACCACAAGGAGAAATCGAGCTAATAGGAACCAACGGTCCATTTAAAGTGAACACCCAACGCATAAAGCTCTACAATGCGGACAAGACGGATTACAATCAAGGTACACTCGCTCTCTTGGAGCCAAATCATGAGTAGCACATTTTGGTCAGCGACCCCACAGGCTTTCGCTTATCGAGAGCGACTTCCTAGACGAGGAAAGGAAGAAGCGCGTTAGTTTTGTTAGGATTAGACGGACGGATATCTAGTACAAAAAATTTCAAACTTTAGTCACCTCTGTGCAACTTTGTCGAATCGGGAACAAAAGTCTAGGTTTTCTGAAACATACCTTTAGATATCGAGTAGTTAGTGGTTGTGCATGAATCCATAACCTATAGTTGTATTCCTCCCCTTAGGCTTCAATCCCAAGCACTTATATCTCCGAGCATACTTTCATTTTTTATTTTGTTTCGATCATTATATTTCCACGCACTTACACTCCGCTGTTAATAGACTAAGATCTTTAACTTTTTCAGCCTTACATTGACATGAGTGCATCAATATTGATGGTTCGGATCTAAATGGTGGGTCGACGCGGTTTTTCTACGTCCTAAGGGTTAGAGTCGATGCGTATTCACAATAGTTAATAAAAAAACAGCAATGACGCAACCTCTTCACTCCGTTAAGATTACATGACCTTATGAGTGTGCCAATTGACAACCTGGGTCTAAGTAGAAGGTTTTCCTCTTCAACTCCGACGTTCTAGAAACCGAGTGCGAATATACAAAAAAATTTGTGGAAACCGAAAAGAAGAAAAAGAGAATCGAAAAAAGAAAGAAAAAGAAAAAGAATAATAATTGTCTTAAGAATGGTATCGAACTGTTTGTGCATTAGAATAGGTATGGATATCGCTTGGATGTTATCTAGGGGTTAGTGAAATGAACTTAGGATATGTGTACAATTGCACGATTAGTGGCTTTCGATAGATAGGGGTTCGTGTGACGCGTTGTTGCGTAAGGTGGCTGACTTTTCGAGTTGATTGTGCTAGTTTCCGGTTGTTGTCTAACTCCTCTCTTGCTAAGTTCTAGTCTTGCTCGAGGACGAGCAAAGGTTCAAATCTGGGAGAGTTTGATAACGTCTATTTTTTCATAGTATTTTAGTTGATTTTCGTAGTCAGTTCACCAAACATTAAGCATCACTTAGTCTTCTTTCATCCTTTTCTCGTGTATTTGCAGGAAAAGAATACATCAAACACGAACACGAGCAAATACGAGCAATTGCCTCACACAACCCTAAATGCACGACCGGGGGCATGAAGTAATGGGACCAGCCCGACCATGCAGCACCCTTAGCCCGAGCGGGCTCATCACCAATGGCAATAGCCCGATCGTGCATATGCCTACAGCCCGCTCCTGCATTGACCAGCCCGACCGTGTTCAACTTCCAGCCCAACCGGGCATTGAAGACCACCAGCAATCCAACCGTGCAACCTCCTAGCCCGTCCGTGCTCCTGGTTCCAGACATGTATGCCCAACCGTGTAGTCCTCTTAGCCCGACCGGGCTCTCCAAAGAGAACATATCCCCGAAGATGCTGCACGGCTCGGGCATGCATAAAGCCCGACCGCGCTTGGATCAACTGAAGCGCCCGACCGAGCTCACTCTTGTGCTCGGTCGGGCACATTAAATATGCATGCCGCCATTAAGAAAAGGAAAGATTTGGTCGACGGGAAATAACAAGAAAACTCACAGGAAAGAATGGAAACACTAGGCAAAAGAGGATAAAGAAGAAAAGGAAAGAAAGAAGAAGAGGAAAGAAGGATATTCAATCGTGATTCAGACGAGAGAAAACGAGGAAGACGACACAGAGCAAACGCAGAGAGAGAGTAGAGAGAGAGAGCAGAACACACACATGAAGACAAGGCCGGAGCGACGAAGTCGGAGCGCAGAGGAGCTGTTGAAGACGTCGATAATAGAATAGGGAGGGATCTCATTCGTGATCTATGTTAAATATAGTTATCTTTTCTGTTTCGTATTCTAAGTTCGTGTCCGAGTAGGTCCATAGCCATAGGTTAGAGAGCTTTGCCGATATGTAACAAAGTCTTGTTCTTAATGCTTGGTGGTTCTTAATGTTTTCGTTCTTGTACGCCACTTGAATAAATGATTTTGGTATTTGATCGTTTTCAGATTGATTGATTGTTTTTAATGCTTTCGTTCTTGTACGCCACTCGAATGAATGATTATAGAAGTTTAATGAATCTACGGTAGGGGATTAGACTTTGGAACTTAACCATGATTTAGGATTTAGTCGGTTTAGAATCTAAGCCAGGTCGATCGATTGAATCTAGGGATTAGGATAGCAGTCTTAATGTGTCTAGTGGGTGAGATTACGCAATCGGAAGATTGGTAGTATGCACGCTAGGTAGTGGACCAGTCAATTCCTATATTAGAGCTTGAATTCCCTAAACTCGTGATAATATCTAAGACCTGTAATTAGAAATGATTCTCCTTGATTTGATTATTGTGAATGTTACATATATAAAGTACATCAGATGAGATAAATAAGGAAACTAACAATAATACATAAAAATATCTAGAATCGTGTATACTAACACTCCCCCGCAGTCAAAGCGGAGGCTGGGGTGATGCAAAGACTGGATCTGAACTCGTGGAATAGAACAGCAGGGAGTCCTTTGGTGAAGATATCCGCGAATTGTCGTGAGGACGGGACATGGAACACTCGGAGAGATCCTAGTGCAACCTTCTCGCGGATGAAATGGATGTCGATCTCGATGTGCTTCGTGCGTTGATGTTGCACGGGATTATTGGAGAGGTAGACAGCCGAAATATTATCACAATAAACGACTGTGGCCGTAGAAAGTGGATAGTGGAGCTCCATGAGAAGGTTGCGTAGCCAGCAAGTCTCGGCCACGGCATTAGCC
>CM071863.1:29597444-29612309 GCA_036759665.1 Gynandropsis gynandra | reverse complement strand
AGACCAATTGGCCGACATCTTCACCAAAGCGACGAGTAAGAAGATTGGTGAGTCCATATTTCCTAGACTTGGACTCATAACTCTTAGGATCTAAGTTATCCAACATGACAATGAGTTGTACTCTTTTTCCTAAAGTGTGGTTTTGTCCCAAAGGGTTTTCCCACTTAGGTTTAAATGAGGCAATGAGTCATGGCATCAAGCTTAACTATAGCATAATCCTATAGCTAAGCTTGAGGGGGAGTATTGAGATTTAATTCTACTTGTGTGATTAATTATGCAAGGATAGAATTAATTCTTAATACTACTTCATATAATTAGCACCACTTCTATAAGAAGAAAAGGAAGATGGCCGTTGGTAGCTATATGAGGGAGTTGTTACTTTGGGTAAAGGAAAGCCACATGTACAACTTAAGAGTAAGCAACATGGAGATGTCCCTTTCTCCCTTGGTTGCCGTTGAAGACAAGTCCCTTTCTCCCTTGGTAGCCGTTGAAGACAAGTCCCTTTTGCATTTATTAGTTGTACTTGGTCATCTTAATTATCTTTGTACTTATTCTCTTGGTTGTTCTATTTAAAGAACACACTCATGTAACACTAAGTTATAATGGAATGAAGAATGTTTGTTCCTTGTTCTTAATCTCCAAACTCTTTCAATCTCTCTTCATTCTACAATAAACTCTTAATCTCTCTAAATTAATCTACATATTCTTACACTTAGGACATTGGGATAGACTGAAACGATCCCCTTTCTATATGGGAACCGGACTTGGTGAACAAGATTCTATTTTAAATCTTTCTAAAACATTTTCGATGTCAGCCTTTTGAGACAATCCCAAAATTCCATGTGATCTCTCTCGAAGTATTTCCAGTGCGATCACATAGGAAGCCTCACCCATATCCTTCATTTCAATGTTACTAGAAAGATACTCCTTAACCTCATGTAATAACCCACGATCATTGGCGGCAAGAAAAATATCATCTACATACAATAGAAGGATTATACACTTGCTTCCTACAATATTTATGTAGATACACCAATCAATGGTCATTTCTACAAACCCATTTGACAATACAGTATCATTGAACTTCAAGTACCATTGTCGAGAAGCTTGTTTTAATCCATATATAGATTTCTTCAACTTACATACCAGATTGTTTCTATTTGTGGTCTCAAAACCTTGAGGTTGAACCATATATACCTCTTCTTCTAACTCTCCATTGAAAAAGGATGTTTTAACATCCATTTGGTGAAGCTCAAGATCAAAGTGAGCCACCAAAGCCATGACAATCCTTAAAGAGTCCTTTCTAGAAACTAGAGAGAAATTCTCTTTGTAGTCAATACCATTCTTTTGACTATAACCTTTGGCGACGAGTCTGGTTTTATACCTCTCGACATTACTTACAGTCTCGCTTAGTCTTAAAGATCCATTTATAGCCAACTCTTTTAGAATCCTTTGGTAATACCGTCATTTCCTAAACATTGTTGTCATCCATAGATATCAGCTCTTCTTTCATGGCCATCAACCATTTTTCAGAATTTCTACCGCTCATGGCTTGTTCAAAAGAGACTGGGTCATCATTCATGGTCAAGTCATTTTCATGCTCAAGTGCATAACACATATAATCATTTGAAATATCTGATCATCTATCTCTAATAAACCTCCTCAAAACTATTCTTTCTTGAGATTACACTTGTTCATTTGCTTGACATTTTCACCATCTTCTTGAATAATGGCCTCCTCAATTGGGTCATAAGCATCTATTTGTTGTTGTTCCATATTCATACCTTGTGGATGTGATACAATAATAGGAACATCAACTTGAGGTGGGTCACTTAATTGATATTCATCCATCAATGACTCTTTTATCTTTACATTACGTGCTCCCACACTCCCACAGATATTGCCATTTTCAATGAAGTGAGCATTTACAGACTCTATGATTCTCGTACTATGATTAGGACAATAAAATCTATACCCTTTTGACCTCTCTGGATATCTAATGAAATAACCACTAATGGTCTTGGAATCCAATTTCTTTTAATGTGGATTATATATCTTCACTTCAGCTTTACAGCCCTTAATGTGAAGATGTCTTAGACTAGGCTTCCTAGATGTTCAAAGTTCCTAAAGTGTCTTAAGAACTGCTTTACTAGATACCCTACTTAATATGTATACAGTTGTTTTCAATGCATACATCCACAACGATACAGGTACTGACTATCGTTCATCATACTCCTTACTATTTCCATCAATGTACGTTTTCGCCTTTCCGCTACACCATTCTGATGTGGCGTTCCATGCATTATATATTGTGCATAAATGCCCTTAGATTCAAGGATTTTCTTAAATGGACCTTGAATTTGTCCAACTTTCAATGTTTTCCCATAATATTCACCACCTATATCAGAACGTATTACCTTAACCTTTCTATTTAACTACCTTTCAACCTCCAAAATGAATGTCTCGAGGATATCAACTGGTTGAATTCTTTCATGCAATAAATAAAGGTAACAGTATCTAGAATAATCATCAATGAAGACAATGAAATACTTTTCACTTCCGTAAGACGGTACATCGAAAGGACCACATATATCTGTATGTATTAGATCGAGTAACCCATTACTTCTTGTGACAGCATATTTTGGTACATTTTGGTTTGTGTACCCTTAATGCAATCCACACAAGTATCATTCCAATCGGTAAATTCCAATTGAGACAAAACATTAGTTTTCATTAGTCTCATAATCCTCTCTTTGGATATATGATCGAGTCTTTTATGCCACGAGTCAGCGGACGACTCATTAAGTGCATTACCACAATACAATTAAAAACAACCATGTCAAATCTTAAATTCAAAACCCAATACATCCAACCTTGAAGCGGGAAACAAGATTTCTAGAACAATCAAGAATATATAAACAATTTTCTAGATCCAGTCAATAGCCCATATCTAACACGATTTTATATGTCCCGACACCTTCAACTCTAGCTTTCATCTTGTTTCCCATAAATAGAAAGCTTTCACTTTCCGGCATTCATTGAAAATGTAGGTAATTCTGTATAACGTTAGACACATGAGTGGTCGCACTAGTATCAAGCCACCAAGTATTAGAAGGTACTTCAATCAGATTTGATCGAAGCATATTGAAACAAAATGTATACCTCATTTTTCAAACCAAACCTTCATTTTTAGACAGTCAGTCTTTTTGTGTCCAGTTTTGTTGCAAAAGAAACATTTCAGAATCTTTCCAACACTCGTTTCCCTTTACCGGGTTACACCTTATATGGCTGATTACCTTTATGCTTTCGTTTCTTACTTGGAGCTTTGTCGTAACTTGGATCAGCATTTGGATGACCACGATAAGCAAAATTAGCTTGGGGAAACTTGACCATATGGTCTTCCTTTTGCCTTGCCTCCTCTTGCATGAGCATGGTCTTGGTATTTGAAAGAGACAAATTTTCCTTGAGTTGGTTGTAAGTTCTCTGAAATTGCTTGAAATTGTCACCTTTGCACGATTTAAGCATAAACTCAACTAACACACGTTCACCAAGATCAATATCCAAACTTTTGAACCGTTTGTAGGTATTCAGGATATGAGTGATATGATCATCCATAGACTGAGATATGTTGTACTCTCTAGTCGAGAAATCGTCGATAAATCATTATCCACAATATCTGTCATAGTACACTTCTTAATCTCAGCAAGAAATTCCTTCACATTTTCAGTCTTAGGTTGGGAAGGCTTAACATTAGGCGATATGCTAAGCTTGAGAAAACTCATCGTAAGCCTATTCAACATGTCCAAATTCTCCCACACTTTATTGTATGCCTCAGAACTTGTATGAGTTGGTTTACTGGGCTCATCCATAATGAGAGTTGAATCGAGTCCCAAAATGTCAACATTTAGCTTCACATATTCGATCTAGTCATCATAATTATGCCCATTAAACTTGATACCATTGGCAGCCATACTTAACATAGTGGAGAGCATTGCAAAATAATCACATCTCGCATTTAATTTGCTTTGAATTCAGAAAATATTTCAGGCTATATAACTTACACTAAAATATTGTATTTAAATTCACCTTTGGGCTAAATGTAAACACAATCAACATGCATCAAGCAACTTATATAAGATTAATCATAATGTTACTTTAACATATAAATCATATTTGGATGTACATCATATGTTATTTAAAAAAAAGTTCATAATCTACTTCAATTGTTATTAACGTGAATAAGATATACCTTTAGGTAACCATATAACTACATGTTAATAACTATAAATGTTTATTATCATTCTTAAATATCATTATGAAGTTAAACATTTATATAAATAATTTAAATCATTAATGAACTCGAGTAGGCCACTTTGCTGACTAACGCACTCACTAAATACTAATGTATTAAACTATGTGATCTAAAAGAAAGACATACCAAGAATTGAGCTTTTACAAGAACTTTGAATGTCTATATGTATAAGACTATTCCATCATCTTAATGAAATATAAAGTGGTTTTGCTATATGTTCCATTCCTTGCAGGGAATCGGTTCGACTCCTAAGGCTACCAAACTTTTTACTTTTTACCTTTTTTTACAAATACATACATTGTGTATGTATCTCCCTCTTCAACTTAAATTAACGAAACTCCTTCCAAACCCATCAAAATTCGAAGCCGATTCGTCATTGAAACTACTAAAGGTCGATCGCTTTGGAATCCGACCACCATAAGACGGTGATAGACATCGAAATCATTGTCACTTCCTCCGAAGCCGACGATACCGCAACCTCTATCACGGACGAGCGGCAAAATGACATGAAGAATCGATGTCGATATTCTTCCCACACCGTCGAGAAGGAACCGACACGTTCACCGCATACGAGACAAACAGACACGTTCTTCACTGTGGCCGTCTGTGGTTCATGCCCATAAATTTCCGTCGGCGAGATCATCGATGGACATAGGGTTTCGATGGACAGAAAGGGCTTCAAAACGAGGGTTTCAATGGTTTGTGGTCAATGAATGGTTACAAAGGATTGGAAAACCTTAATTTTTTTATTCCTCCCGTCACAGTTAAATCAAAATTTTAATTCAATTAAACTTAATTTCTGATTTATTATAATACAATTTCAGTAAACAAATTTTCATAAATACTAAATTTTTGATTTAATTATTCTATTATTTGGCTCCGATACCAAATGTAAATTAAAATTTTCTTTAATTTTACGATTCAACTAAATGTAAAAAATGAATAGTTAATAGAATAATTAAATCAACCAAAACAATATATATAAATTACTTACTTCAATTTTTCATATTTTTTCGGTAGATCTTGAATTTTTCTTTTCCAATGCCAAATCCACCAACACTTTTCTTAATATTCCTTTTGATGATATAAGAGAAATAATTTTTTTGTAAATATTTTGATTTTTTTATTTATGTCTACCGTAACAAAACAAAATGAGTTATTTAGAAAAATAAAAAAAATTATTCACAATATTGTCTTTTGATTTCAAATTATGTGGATTGATACAAAGAGATTTTCATGCGATAATTGTCGTCTCAATATAAAATTAATCATCATTGTGTGTACTTCCATAACAATCATCAAATATTTATATTTATATGAATTTAACGTTATAATAAAATTTCTAACACAAACAAAACAATAACGTAAATCGCAATGTGACACACAATAGAATCCAACCGAGCAAAAAGAAGACATGAAAAATAAACAATTGGAGGAACGCAAACTCAACCTTGGAGAGTAGGAAAAACTACAACAGTTACGCCTAGATTGTTCAAACCTTAGATGTTGAAAATATAAAAATCCACCCACTCATATCGTCGCTCATTCAGACAATCCTAAAACCAACTATCCAGATTTGCGACAATCTAACGGTTACCAATATGCAAATCACGCACAACAAAGGAAGTCGTCACGTGAGACTGTTCACGACGACAGCTTGTCTTTTTAGTAATACGGATAGATTGTAGTAGAACTTGACTTAATTATATATTTTTATGATATACAATAAAAATTATGTATTAATAGATTAAAAGTTATTGTAGATTTGGATTTTGACGCAAGTTGGTGTATTAACAGGACGGTAACTAAAAGAAAGTATGTGAGAGAATGTAATAATAAAAAATTAATTAGTCAATTTTGTTATCTAATTCGACTGTTGAGTGTTTTAAATTTTATTTTAGATAAATCGTTTTAATTTTTTTCCCCGAATATTCGACATATAACATCACAACAGCAAAAAAACGAAAGAGGACAAAACAAAAGGCGCGTGATTGTTATCGTTATTTGACTCAAATATTGTAAAGTATTTAATTATAATCATTACGGAAAATAATAAAGCTAATGCGGCTATTATCCAACGGCTCAAAACTGCCGCCAAATGTACAATACCGTTAAATATGGGCATTTCATCCATCAGATATTCCAACCGTTATGCAACACGTAGGGGTAAACGTGTATTTGTCACCATTGAGTTACCGACATGTGTCAAACATGATCGTGTTTTCACGCGTTTCGAAAACCTCAAAAGAAACTTTAATTATTTCGTAGGATTTTGTGTTTGTGTAATTGACCCTTTTAATTCATGCAGAATATATAATTAAATTATAAATTATAAATAAATGTAATAATTATATATGTAAAAACTTTTTCAAATATGATTTGTAAAATTTTTGAATATTTAAAAAAAATATCTATATCTATCATATTGAATAGAAAAAGATATAAGCATTGATGGAGTCGTCACCAAACATAAACGTGATGACTGCGTTTATTGGTGATTCCGAACGACAATAAAACCGACTGGTAGAATCGCAGTCGTCCGAAAACACAAATAAGCACAGATTTTACAAATATGAAATTATGTTGTGTTACGTTTACATTTTGAATAAAATTACCAAAATACGGTCGTCTCTTCCCCTTATCCCTTCTCTCTTTCCATTATAGTTTATATTAATTGTAATTATATATATATATGCATATATATATTGTGTATATTTAAATATTTTTATAATTTATTTCAAATATTTGAAAAATTAATTAAAAAGTATATACTAAAATTTAAACAACTTATTTTGGTAATTTTAAATTTTGGTAAACAAAAAAATTTAAGTAAATTATTTTCTTAATATTTGTCTATTTTGGTAATTTTGTTCAAAACGTAAATAAAACAGTTTTCTACCATTCGTTTCTAGTCGTCCGCAAACACAGCGATTCCACCATTAGACAAAATGAACCAAAACGTCGCCAATCATTGACAGAAACGTCGCTAAACGCAAGCAAAAAATCGTGTTTCTACGGGTCAAGCCCATAAAACACTTCTACACAGAATCCACAATATGTAAATAAATTTATTCAAAACCCACTTGTTCTCCATAATAAAAAAAATATATGCTGGGATCCAATGGTCAAATAATTTAGCGCATCAGGTTTTTCAATCCAAGGGCATAAATTGTCACACCATGTTACTAAAATCCTTGTTTGCAGCGATTTCTCTTCTATATAATAACTAGAATATAATTTTTGTTATTTATGTTTATTAATAGGAACATCTAAGTAAAGTATCACATATAGTACCCAAATGATATGGATAGTTTTATTTACATTTCTGATTACATTTATCGGTTTTTCAATCCACTACATCTCATTTTGATCCGAATGTAAATTTTTTTTTAAACAAAGATTCTAATATAATTTTTATTATTAAGAGGAATTTTGGAATGCTATCAAATATATTTTTTGAAAATCAACAAGAATTTTGGTACGTCTATCTCGCATATTATCGGTTTTTTATTTACGTCATTGAATACGTATAATTCGAGGAATGATAATATATGCATTTATAAAACGAAAAAAATATATATTTTAAATACAAGAAAGGGAAGAAAATAAAAAAGAAAAACACATATGCAACGGATGAAAAGGAAAACCCATGCAATGGATGAAAACGATAGGTAATAATGTGCTTCAACTAGCAATCGTGTCAATTCTAATGTTCTTTTTTCTTTTAACTATAAAAAAGATATTTATTTATTCCACATTTCATATTTGTTGAAATTATAAAATTTAGGAAGATTCTAAGGAACCTCACATTGGAAAGTGAATGACAAAAAAAAAAGAAAGAAAGAAAAATTATAGAATTCAATTCCAATTTTGATAGCTCTATATATACATATATATATATATAATCTCGTTAAAAGATAGCTATAAATAGTTTTGTGACGAGAAAAAGAAAATGTTTATTTTTCTATGTTTGTGTTTGTGTTGCTATCATCTTGAAAATTGGAAATAATCGAAAACAGGGGTTGTGAATAACTAACAACCAATATGGTTTAAATATATGAACTTCAAACCATATTAACCCAAAAATGAACATTTAAGAAGAATAGCATTAACAAATTTTAATATGTATTCTACATATTAAAAAAAACAATGTTAATATGTATACATAAAGAATATGGTTACTTTTAAGATTTTGATTTTTTTCCATTTTTAAATATAATTAATTTAAAATTAATGTCAAATATAAAATACAATATTATTTAGGGAAAAATGTTTATTCCTCCTAAACTATCGCAATTTAATCATGTAAATGCAATAAATGTGTTATTCTTCGGTTTTAAGTTATTTTAGATGGATGTTAAAAGTGCATTTCTAAATGGTATACTTCAAGAGGAGGTTTACATTGAACAACCAAAAGGTTTTGAAGATCCGCATCATCCAAATAATGTTTACAATATGAAGAAAGCTTTATACAGATTGAAGCAAGCACCAGGTGCATGGTATGAATGGCTGACAAGTTTTCTAATCCAGAACGACTATAAGAGAGGGGGAGTTGACAAAACTCTATTTATCCATAATTATGATGATATTCTTCTAGTCGTGCAGATCTATGTAGATGACATTGTTTTTGGCTCAAAGTCGCATGATAAAGTCAATTGGTTTGTCTAAACCATGAAGCGAGAATTCGATATGAGTATGTTTAGTGAGCTAAGTTATTTTCTTGGATTTCAGGTGAAATAATTTGATGACGGATTATTCATACCCCAGAGCAAATATGCTAAAAATCTGGTAAAAAGATTTGAATTAGACTAGAGTAAGTAAGCAAGTACTCCCATGTCGACGACAACTAAGCTAAAAAAGGATTCAGATGGAGAAGATGTCAAAGTGAAACAGGAGTATGATTGGAAGTTTACTCTATCTTACCGCAAGTAGACCTGATTTGTGTTTGAGTGTAAGGATCTGCGCCAGATATCAAGCAAAGCTGAAAAATTCTCATTTGCTGGCTGTGAAACGAATAATTAAATACGTCAAAGGTACAACAGAATATGGAATTTTGTATTCCGGATATACTAACTGTGAACTTGCTGGTTTCAGTGATGCTGATTGGGGAGGTAATGCGGATGACAGAAAAAGCACTTCAGGTGGTTGTTGCTTTCTTGAAAACAATTTACTATCTTGGAATAGTAAAAAGCAGAACTCAACGTCACTATCTACAGCAGAAGCTGAATACATTGCTCTAGGAAGTTGTTGCACTCAACTCATATGGAAGAAACAAATGCTAATGGACTATGTTATGAGTTTTAAAACTTTTGTTGCATGGTGTGATAACACAAGTGCCATAGATATTTCGAAAAATCCAGTTCAGCGTTCTAGGACAAAGCATATCGAAATCAGACATCACTTTTTGAGAAAAAAGGTTGAACAAAAACAAATGAAAGTGGAATACGTACCTACGGAACGTCAGCTAGTGGATATCTTCACAAAATTTTTGGATTTAAATCAGTTTGTTTCTTTAAGGAAATCACTTGGTGTTTGTGAGCTTTTATGATTTTGTTCACATAAGTGATAAGTTGATGAATTTTCAGATTTTTTGATGATCTTACGAAAAAAAGAAAAATAAGTTATAAGTCTGTATTGTTTAAGTACACTTAGATGACCCATGCTCAGCCTATTGAATATTCAAATGCTCCTGTCTTAATAAGTTTCCTTTCTGGTAACTTAAGTGCACTTAATTGTATCACTTACTCCTCTAACAGCTTTTACACTTATTTCTATGCAGATTTAAGAAAAGCTTGTTATGAGTATATGCTCGGGTCTAAGTTGAGAGGTATTTAGTTTCAGTTATAACGTTCTATGATACAAAGCTAAGTTGAGTTTACATACTCTTTTATGTTAAATTTATTTCCATAAGAGTATACCTAAAAGGGTAATCAAGGAGCTTGTCATATGAACAAAATGATATCTAAACAACGTCCTAGAAGCTGATCATTTTTGAAATAAAAAAAGGAAAAAGGAGGTAATTTTGGTTGAAGCTTATCTTAAGTGAAAAACAGTTTTGCGTAAATGTATTTAAATGGTCAGTCTTATGCATTATTTGACTCATTCTTAACGGTTTGATTATTTTTAAATATTCATCATTCTTATCAGCTTGTTTTTTTAAATAAAGAAGCAAAATCTACATACTCGAGTGATTCTCAAGACGGTTTTCTAAAAAATTGTTTTTGTGATTTGATGTTTTGGTGGCTGGTGTGATTGGTGCAGTTATTCTTATTTTTGAACTACTGCTTGCTTTTAAAATCGTCTGTGCATTTTATCTCTGAACTGCTACTTTTCATATTGCATTTCAAATTTTGAAACCCTAACCGAACCTCTAGAGAGGAAGAAGTGCAATTTGTCTATAGATTTCGCACACAAAATCGAGAAAATGAACCTCAGAAGAACAAGCATTAGAGATCTTCCTCTTGATGCAACAATATTGTTCAACGAAGTTCCTGTTCGCGGCGGTGACCTAACATTTACTAATGCTCCTCCGAGGATCAATGGAAAGAGATATAAGGTCATGGCGACGATGAGACCTCATATGGCTCAGATAGAAACTCAGTCCAAATCTAAGTCTCAGAACAATTCGTCAAGCTCGTCGACACACGGAAATATCAGAGCCGATGTTCAACTTCCGGCTCGATCACCAACACAACGGGTTTCTTCTCCTAGAAGAGGTACACCTGTCTCTCCTTCTAATGTTTTCTCACAAAAGTTTTACAAGGAAACCAATGCAACAAAATTTAAGACTCTCAAGGAATGAGAAATCTTTTCAGAGACAGGTTTAAGTGTAAATCAATTCAAACATTTGTCGATTTGGAAATTGTTAGTTGACAGGAAACTAACACACATAGTTACATCGGTTGTTCCTGTGTGCAAAGAACTGATTTATGAATTTTACGCCAATTTAAATCCCGAAATTGAGGATTCTAGTTCTCCGATATTTGGGAAGACGTATGTCAAGGGCGGGCTAGTCCAATTTGATGCAGAGGTCATCAACATTTTCTTTGGCACATCGAACATGGAGACTACAAGGTCTAAAGAACTCCAGATTGATCTGGATATGAATGTGGTCACCAAGGAGCTCACTGATGGAGCTTTGCTGAAGTGGCCGGGACAGATCCCCAATTCAAAGCTGCATTGGGAGTATGCTCTGCTGAACAAAATTTGTCGCACAAATTGGGTCCCAAATAAGAAAACGGATGGGATCCGATAGGACATAGCCACCTTCCTCTACTGCTTGATGAACAATGTTCAAATCAACTTTGGAAAGGTAATTTTGGACTCTATCGTGGGACTTGGCTTGTCAAATTTGACGAAGTTTATTCTACCGTTTCCATGTTTGATTCAAAATATTATGAGTCAACAAGTTCCATATATTTTGGGGACTGAAGAAGTACGAGAAAATATCCCTCCGTGGATTATTTTGGAAAAGAGGTACATGGTGAAGATGCCATCTTCGGACGAAACTGACACCGCTGGAGATGATGTGGTTCAAGAAATCATCCAGTGGAAACAGACGGTCACAACGATTATGTCCACCCTACAGACTATTCAGAAGGCACTGACTGGTCTTCTAAAGCGCCATCAGAGTAAACTAGTGAAGTTTTTTTACTTCATATTATTTTTTTCGGTTTCTGTTTTTTATGTGCATTGTTTGAATCTCTTATCACAGAAACAGGGGGAGAACCACAGGAAGATGCAGAATATATGGAACCCACCACAAGCAGAGCAAAGGACAAGAGACCAAGGAACTAATGTGTTCCTTAATACTGAAAAATATTTTTAAGTGCACTTATGGACCAACTATATTTTAAGTGTACTTAATTACATTTTTGTTTGAACTTCTTTGTGTTGATTGGTACTACATTATGTTTGATGATTGGTATTGCTATACTTGAGTGTGTTTGAATTCTGTATGTTGTCAGATGGATGTTTATGTGATAAGAATTCAAAAGGGAGATTGTAAATTCAATAAATTAGGGTTGTAGAATATAATTATGTAAAATCAGGTCGTTGAGATATACAAGGAGCAGAAAGGTTCGTGAGAGGAATGAGGAGAACATCCAAGGAGTCAAAGAGAAGAATGAGGAGAAGAAGACGTAGTCAAAAGAAGATCAAGAGAAGTCAAGTTTGAAAAAAAAACAGCAAGGATGTGTGGCTGAAAAATCGGTGGGTTAGCTGAGCACATGTGAAGATATATAAGTTAACTCGAGAAGAAGAAGAGGTTAACGAATCTGGGCGAATATTGAAGAAGTCCCAAAAACAGAGTGAATGCAGTTCACAGAGTTTTAAGTGTACAGAGTAAACTAGTGAAGTTATTATTATAAATTCTATATTTTTTTGTCTGATTCTGATTCTGATGTACATTTTTTAATCTCTTATCACAGAAACGGAGGAAGAAGATGCAGAGAGGATGGCACCACGTCAAGCAGGGTAACAGGGAAAAGGCCAAGGAACTAAATTGTGCTTGTGTTCCGATATATGTTTTTAAGTGCATTTGTCATGATTTGAACTTATGTCATTTAAGTGTACTTAATTACTTAGCTATTTGAACTCTTTTGATCTGAATGGTTGATTGCATTATATTTGAATTCTATGCGTTTCTGATCTGTGTTTATGTGATAAGAATTCGAAGGGGGAGATTGTTAATGCAATATTTTAGGAACATGGAATATATTTTGAAATCAGGTTGTTGAGAAACATAAGGAGCAGAAAGTTTCAAAGAGAAGAATGAGGAGAAGTAAGGGGAGTCAAAGAGAAGAATGATGAGAAGAAAAAGGAAGTCTAAAGAGGATCAAAAGGAGTCAAGCTGTGACGAAAACAAGTGAACATGTGAAGTTGGAAAACCGATGGGTCTACCTGGACACACGAGAAGAATATATAGGTTAACATACTATAAAAGATTAGTTGACTTATCGAAGTGAGGTGTCGAAGAAGTACGTTAGACTAGTGAGAGTAGATCACGTAGTTACAAGTGTACTTAGAGCGATACAGCGAAAAAAGAGAGTGATGAGTAATTAACGTTTATTTACATCTAACTCGGGGGGAGTTATCAGCGGAAATCTTTAGTACTTTGTAAAAGCGAGCAAGTGTACTTAAAAGATTGATTGGTAAATAAAGCTAATATTGTATTATGAATTTTGGTCTCTTCAAAAGAACAATTGATTTAGTTGTCTGTCTACAAGTTCTCAAATCATATTCCTTTGATCTTTCTCTTTCATCTTATTCCGCCTAAACTATCATTTTTAATCTCATTCCCCCCATAAACTTTAAACATTCATCTTATTTCCTCCTTCGTTAAGTATCCGTTAATTTTTCTATTATTTTTTTTAAAACAACCTATTTTCTCCCAAACTATATAATTTCAAGCCTATTTCCCCCGAACTATATAACCTCTAGCCTATTTCTCTCGAACTATATAAACTCTAGCCTATTCCCCCCGAACGAACTAAATGACTTCTAAACTATTTCCCCTCCTCCCAAACCAAATTTTATATTCACATATTTTAAAATTTTGGTTATTATAAACGTAACATTTTTTTAATATTAACGTATAAATTGTGGTTATTATATTTACATTTTTATGATTGATAAAAAAATATTTGTAAGTTTTTACCTTCAACTCTTGATTTTATAATATAAATATAATTTCATGTAAAAAATAATATTCAATATTTGAATTCACACATTTTATATTTTTATTATCAAATTGAATTATTCGAGTACTCATTTTTTTATTTGAATCGAATTGAGTCAAATGTTCCAAAAAAATATTAGATGTTAATCACATGTTAACTCAACACATATAACCTAAACAAAATCTAGACGGACTAAATGGTATATAAAAAATAAAATAATTATATTTAATAGACATAATATATTTGAAATTATATTTATATTATAAATATGCATATGTTAATAAAGATTATTATACACAATATATTTTCAATATATTTATATTATAAATATGCAAATATTAATAAAGATTATTCTATTTAAATCAAAAGTTGAAGGAAAAAACTTGCAATTATAAAAAATGTAAATATATTATTTTAATATTTTTAGCAATCATTATAACAATTCTAACAATTATTGTATTGCATTTTTTATATTAATATTTTTTTATTAATCATTAAAAATGTAAATATATTAACCAAAATTTAATAATACGTTAATATTAAAGAAAATAGTTATGTTTATAATAACCAAAATTTATAAAAAAACAGTATTAAATAAAAAATATTATGTTTATAATAACCAAAATTTAAAAATATGTTACCATTAAAGAAAATATGTTTCATTTATAATAACAAAAAATTTCAAAATACGTTGAATGTACAATTTATTTTTAGGAAGGGAGAATATGTTAGAAATTATATAGTTTGGGAGGGAGGGAATAGGTTACAGTTTATATAGTTTTCGGGGAAATAGGCTAGATGTTATATAGTTTGGGGGAAATATGATAGATGTTATATAGTTCGGGGGAAAATATCCTAGAAGTCATATAGTTG
>CM071863.1:29580949-29597414 GCA_036759665.1 Gynandropsis gynandra | reverse complement strand
GGGGGAGGGGGGTAGAAGTCATATAGTTTGAGGGGAAATAGGCTGTTTCAAAAAAATTTAACAGAAAAATTAATGGATATTTAAAAATTTGAGAAAATAAGATGATTTTTAAAAATTTAGGGGTAATAGGATATGATAGTTCAGGGAGAATAGAATGGGAGAGAAAGTTCAAGGGAATAAGATTTCGATATTATTAGAGTAATTTCGATATTTAAATCATAATATATTATTTATTAAGAAATTGTGTATATATATACACACACGTAGCATTAAAAAAAGAACTAATATGTTTAAAGAACTAACATGGTTTAGATATATGAACTTCAAAACATATTCACCCAAAAATGAACATTTAAAAAGAATAGCTGATGTGTGAAGTATCAAGCTATACAAATGCCTAATATCCACTTACCGCAAGAGTACGGACCGGCGTAATAAAAGGGTCGAACTCTGGGGACTAATGCAACCTAAGCTAAGGATACAACTAAACTAAGACAAGTTGAATAGATGGTGGTGTATATGAATCTCTAAAACACTAAGGTAAATCGTGACAGCGATGGGAAGATGCGGAAGACTTGACAACTAAGAACACTATGGGTTTCGGGTTATCGGGATTTGCAAGGATGTAACAAATTAAAGGATCATAAACCATCGAACTATCTTGACAACAGAGAATTCATGCTCTGAAATAAGGAATGATTCTGCCGAACCTAAACCTCCTAGCCATAATTACGTGCAACGATTAACTCGTGATTACGGTAGTGTTAAGCGTACAATCCTAATTCCTAAGTCGATTAACCGACCGGTCAGATTCTCATTAGTCAAACTTAATCTACAATCAACTGTTCTGGATTCATAATTTAACCTTCCAGCTAAACACGAATTCCTAAGTTACTGAGCGGGCATCACTAGTATAAATCGTTTATGATGTTGATTGTAAAACCGAATATCAAGAAAGTTTCGATAAATCTAAGCATTAACGCATAATCCAAACATCCATTACAAATTCGATATCCCTAACCCATAGCTGGAAATCTACGCACTCATAGTTTCTACTGTGAAACAAGAGAAATTAACCCTAGACATGATAAAGAATAAGAAATACGATTCTTCGATCTTCCCTATCTTGTTACCGACGTCCGGATTGATGTTTCTCTCCTTCTCCAGCTTCTCTTGAGTCTTTCCTGGTGAATTTCACTCCCTTCCTAGCCCTAGCCGTCGCCATCTTGTTGTTGGAATCGATCTCCCTCTCTCTTTTGCCCGTTCAAACACTTAAAACAGGTTGTTGCGAGAAAGGCGGCCCGCGCGGGCTAGTGCTCTACCCGAGCGGGTATTACTCAACCCGAGCGGGTTAAGGTGTCCGCCTGAGCGGGTATCAATGTGATTGACCTACCCGATCGGGTTCTCTTTCGGCCCGAGTCGTGTGAATTTTTCTGGAACATCTGCGTAACTTCAGCCCAAGCGGGGACATCTTCAAGTCCGAGTGGGCTTGGTTAATTTCGTGCCTTTGCTCCTTTTTACTCTATGCTCGGGTGTTCCATTTGGTTATGTGGCCTGAATTTGCTTCGAGTGATTTGTAGCTTCTAATATGTGCGGTTGAATCCAAGAATTTGCATTCTAAAGCTCGGTTAGGCCTTGTCGCCTTAAAACCTGAAAATCAACAAAAAAGGAGTATATAAAAAACGTTCGTGTCGGATTTGTAACTCGTGCTATATAATATATACGAAAATTATGCAAATGTCTAGTCTAAAACTAATACACATTTCGTGTTATCAATAGCATTAACAAATTTTAATATGTATTCCATGTATTAGCTATAACAATGTTAATATGTATATTTAGAAGAATATGGTTACTTTTAAGATTTTTATTTTTTTCCATTTAAAATATAATTAATTTAAAATTTATGTCAAATATAAAATACAATATTATTTATTATTAGAGTAATTTCGATATTAAATAATAATATTTATTTATTAAGAAATTATATATATATATTTATTCAAGGATGATATATATATATTATTAATTAAGGGAATATATATTATTATCATAATATATATATAATGTTTCTCAATTATATTATTCAGACTTTGTTTTTGTTCACTTGCATTTTTAGATATTATTGAACAATTCTTTCAATATATTTTTCTCTAATTTTTTTTACGGTTATAATGGCTTTTAGAAGTAAGGTCATAACCAAATAAATGATCAAAACAATATGGAAACACAAATTTATAACCATTGATAACACATGATTGTCCTATGATTACAAGTGCATGCCTGATTTCACTACTAAAAAATCATTTTCAATTGGCATATTCGTTGGAAATAACCAATTTCTATTGAAAATGGTATATTTCAAAGAAAGTCAATGGATTCTCAATTATTAAGAATCGACAGTTGAAAACTTTCATTGCTTGAAATTTTATATCGCATTTTTAGCAGTTGTCGTAGTTGAAAAATTAGCAACGACTATATTCGTTACGAATATTTGAACATCTATCCACAATTATATCTCTTACAATTATTAATGGATGTCTGTTGATATTATGACAAACTAATTAACAAAAACCTGTTAATAGTGACAAATTTTTTAAAAAAGTTAATAAAAATATTAATAAATGTTAAAATTAAAACATTAATATATTTTAAAATTGAAATTATTTAAAATATGATAATAATGAAAATAAAATATCATATATATAAATACTAAAAATCCTTCAAATCATCAAAACCACTGTTATCTTCTTTTTCGTCTCTTTTGTTGCCTTGAAAAAGGGGCTACTTTTGAATCAAACGCGATTATTGTCTCGACGTTGTGTCATTCGTAGGTGATATAAGCAGTGGTGGCTGATACGGTTGGTCAGTCACCAATTCTGTAATATTCTCTCTATGACGCATTTCCACCAAAAAATCTCGAAATAAATCTTCGAGTTGCTTGATGCATCATTTCGGGAGTACATCTCTTGAACCATTGGAAATATCGTCGTGACATCCTCTATAATATCTAGAGAATCCAAACTGTATAATTATGAGGAAAATGTTGCCCAAAGTAATGCTTATAAATTTCGACTTTACGAGTGTATGCCCTAACTAGAGTCATGTGGACTCGTAAACTTATGATCTGGTGTGATATTAGTTTTAGGTTTAGGATACTCGGTCGGATTTTTTATTTTTTTTAGAAGTCGTATTTATTTTTTATTATTTTTGTGAAATATGTATTGGTATAATTAGTTGAAATAGTGTTTGAATAGAGTTATCGAAAGTTATTTAATGAATGAAAGATTTTTTAGTTTTCAATTGATACATATCTTTCTAGATCTTTAATTGATTGATTAAATTGAAAAATTAAAATGATTAAGAAACAAAATTTCAAATACGATATATTTAATATGAATCTAATTATGTTTTCACTAAATAAAGTTTTTAATTGAAAAGACTTGTATAAAACAAATGATACTAACAAATTTTGATATAAAATACACATAATAAATGATAAATGTGTTGTAAAAGTAAAGATCGAACAAGAGAAGAAGACAATGGAGTAAGGACAAGAGATGAAAGGGAGAGTAATTCTTATTCAAGAGTGAATTATTATGTGTACAATACAAAGGAAAATGCCTCTATTTATAGACTTACATGAATAAGAAGATAATAATGTATTTTTCATTAATGTAATACATGAATATAAATTTATTTGGTCAAAATACACATTCATTGTGTAATATTTATTTGGTAAAATACAAATTCATTTGGTAATATTTATTTAGTCAAGATACACATTTATTGTGTAATACTCCCCCTTGAATATGTTTTTTTAGTAGAGATGATATGCAACAAAATACTGCCTCGTTAAAAATCTGTACCAATAAAACCTAGTAGAAAAAACTTAGTAAAGGAAAAAAGAGTGCAGCGGCATATTTTCCCCCCTAAGAAGATCATTGCTTGAGATCTTTCAAACGATGCATTCCAATCATATAAATCATCTTCTCAAATCCTCTTGTAGGAAGAGCTTTAATGAATAAATCTGTCGGATTCTCACTTGATTTGATTTGTTGAACATTTATCTCGCCCTCCTTTTGAAGATCATGAGAAAAGAAAATTTTGGGTGATATATGCTTTTTCTTATAACCTTTGATGTAACCTTCACATAATTGGGCCATCCATGCAGTGTTATCTTCAAGTTATGGGGATATATTTATCAATTGGAAAACCATATGTTTGCTGAATATATTGAGATACAGATCTCAACCAAACACATTCACGATTTGCCTCATATATTGCAAGTATCTTTGCATGATTTGATGAAGTTACTAACAAAGTTTGTTTCATAGAACGACATGATTTATCCATATAAAACCTCTTAAGTATCTTTTCTGTATAAGAGGTTTAATGCAAAAATATCTCATCTTTAAGATGTTCAATTTGAAGACCTAAACAAAATTTTGTTTTTCCGAGGTCTTTCATTTCAAATTCTTTCTTTAATCATTGCATAGCTTGTGATAACTCTTCCGGAGTTCCAATTATATTTAAGTCATCAACATAAACCGCAATTAGAACAAACTTTGAGTTTGAACCTTTTATGAAAATATATGGATATATAGGATCATTTTTATATCCTTATTTATCAAATATTGATTCAAGCGGTTGTACCACATTCATCTGGATTGTTTTAATCCATACAAAGCTTTTTTGAGCTTAACAGAGTATATCTCGCAAGAATTATTATCATGTGCTTCATGCATCTTAAATCCTTTAGGGATTTTAATATATATATCATGGTCTAATGAACCATATAGATACCGAGAATTTGGGTAAACCTTGAGCGACAAGTCTTGCTTTGTATCGAACAATTTCATTTTGTTCATTTCTCTTTCGTACAAAGACCCAGTTATTACCCACAATTTTAATTCCTATCGGTGTTTGGACTACTGGTCCGAAAACTCCTCGTTTTTGAAACTATTCTAATTCAGATTTGATTGCCTCTTTCTATTTTGGCCAATCAATTCTACTGCTACACTCTTCAATAGAGGTAGGTTCATGATCCTCATTTTCTTTTGTTATATCACGTGCTATGTTATAAAAAAAATATCGGTAACGATTGTATTGTCTCGATTCCAAATATTTCCCATATTGATATAATTAATTGAGATCTTTAATTCTCATTAGATGCTTCAGGAGAGACATCCTTGTTTTGACCATCATGAAAATTTGCTCTTTTTCTTTTTCGAGGTTCTTTACCTTTGGAACCAAGTGGTCTACCACGTTTCAAGCGTGTCTTAGACTCACTAGCAATTTTTGCTTCTCCTTCTGAGGTTTCAATTCTTATCGGAGTAATTACAGCTGGAATATGAGATTTTGTCACTCTATCATGGTTAGCAAATGCGTCTGGCAATTGGTTTGCTATACCATGTAAATGTATTATCTTTTATACTTCTAGTTCACTTTCTTTTGTTCGAGGATCTAAACATTTTAATGATAATACATTCCATGAAATTTCATTTTCCAACTGTTTGTTTTCTCCACCTAATATTAGGAATAATGATTCATCAAAATGACAATCTGAAAATCTTGCAGTAAATATGTCTCTTGTTGTTGGTTCAATATATTTAAGTATCGAATGAGATTCATACCCAACATAGATTCCCATCCTCATTTGAGGTTCCATTTTTTTGTTCGTTGTGGTGGATTAATTGGAACATATACTGCGCATCCAAAAATACACAAATGAGAAATATTTGGCTCATAGCCATGAACCAATTGTAAGGGGGAATGTTCATTATAACTAGTTGGTTGGATGCGTATTAGTTGCGCTGCATGCAAAACTGCATGTCCCCATGCACAAACAGGAAGATTAGATTTCATAAGCAATGGTCTTGCAATCCATTGGATTCGTTTTATAAAATATTCTGCAAGAGTATGAACATATGGTATAGAATGTTCTATCTTTATCCCAACGGACATATATTAAGTCACAAAAGATTGTGATATAAATTCACCTCAATTATCCAAGCGAATTGTTTTTATTGGATAATCAGGGAAATGTGCCCGTAATCGTATTATTTGTCCAAGAAATCTTGTAAAAGCTAACTTACGAGATGAGAATAAGGACACATGTGACCATCTAGTTGATGCATCAATTATTACCATGAAATATCTAAATGGGCCACACGGTGGGTGAATCGGGCCACAAATATCACCATGTATTCGTTCAAGAAATGATAATGATTTATTCTTTATTTTAGCTGGTGAAGGTCTTATTATAAGTTTCCCTTTTGAACATGTAACACAAGAAAATTTATGAGTTTGAAAAATCTTCTGGTTTTTCAACAAGTGACCACATGAATTCTCAATAATTTTTTGCATCGTGTGTGTAGTAGCACTGTCCGCGAGACATAAATCCTTATCTTGGATCTTCATTTGTTTCATATTCATAATATATATAAATGAAAAATAAATACGAATAAATAGACATTAGATTTAAGAAACATTATATTGCATAAATTTTATTAAAATAAAGAGGACTAAAAGTGCAACATAACTAGAAAAACATAAAAAAACACATAACTTATAATATTGAAATAAAAAATGAAAAACTTCTTGATCACATCTGATCATTTCCGTCTTTAGGATGGATAAGGAAATCGGCAACCTTCAGGGACATCAGATCATCTATGTCTTCCATAAACTTGTTGGAGTCATCCAATCCTTCAATAAGCTTGTTGGAGTCATTGACAACGAAATTAGCTTCAACATCATTTCCTCCATTCTTCAATGAATCTTGGTAGATGTTTACAAAATACTTAGGAGTATGAAAAGTACGCGTCCAAATGTCCATGCATCCCACATCGGTGGCAAATACTTTCTTTCTTACTCTTGCCTCCATCATTATTCTCTCGAAATTCTTTTATAGCATTGTAATTGATTGGTCCCCTGGGGAATAACCTCTACCTTTTCCTCATCCATGTCCACCTCCATGACCACGACCACGACCACGATAATTGTTAAATGCTACGACATTCATTTTAGGGAATGGAGCAGAACAACTGGGACGAGATTCATGATTTTTCACTAATAATTCGTTATTTTTCTCAGCAACAAGGAGACAAGAGATTAAATCCCCATATTTTTCACGGTATTGTTGACGCAAGAGCACATTAGGATAATGTGTTTCCATCATATCAGAGTCAGTGTGGTTTCACCACATAGTTTCATTTGTGAACTTATTCGAAATATTGCCGAGTTATACTCGCTCACAGTTTTTTAAATCTTGGAAATGTATATACATCCAATAATAACGACTTTTGGAAGGATCACGGTTTTTTGATGATCATACCTCTCATAAACGATTTCCAAAGATCTACAAGATCTTTGACTGTGAGGTATTCGATTTTCAATCCATCATGAAGATGATGACGGAGAAAGACCATGGATTTCACCTTATCTTGATTCGATGATTGATTCGAAATACCAATGGTTTCTTTGAGACCTTTAACATCAAAGTGGATCTCGCATCCAACACCAACGGAAAATAATTGTTTTATCCGGTAATGTCAAGAGCCTCAAACTTGAATTTGACAAGGTTTGACATGATGAACTATATGAATAAAAGAAAAAATATAAATCAAATAATGTGAAATATTATATTAAACTATAACGTTTCTAATACACAAGATCCATATAAATGGCGAGTGTAGAGCATACTTAGTTATAGTGATCTTACTATCAGAGAATAAATATAATAACAAAAGAGAAGATAATTGTAATGATTAGAGAGAAAGAAACGCTCAAAGATCAAAGACAGAGCCTTCGTGCTGATAACGTATTGTAAAAGTAAAGATCGAACAAGAGAAGTAGATAATGGAGAAAGGGAAGAGATGAAAGAGAGAGTAATACTTATTCAAGAGTGAATGGTTGTGTGTACAATACAAAGAAAAATGTCTCTATTTATAGGCTTATATAGAAAGATCAAAGGACATGAATAAGAAGATAAGAATGTATTTTTCATTAATGCAATACATTAATGTACATTTATTTGGTCAAAATAAACGTTCATTGTGTAATATTTATTTAGTCAAAATGCACATACATGGTGTAATAATAAAATGTATAATAGAAATAGCATTACTTATTATCATTAAGGTTTTGTACTTAAAAAAGCAAAAAGATATGGATTTGTTAAAACTTATGTAAATATTAACAACCAATCAATAATAGATTTTGTGCACTATGAAAATTTAAATTATAATATATATCTATGATAATATCTAATATATAAGAAATTTCATATATTTCAAAAAGAAAAAAATTGTAAACAGTATTCAAAACGGGGGAACTTCAAAAATACCCTTGTAGGGCTAAAGTGCTTCAAAAATACCCTTGGCTGAAAAAAAAGTTTCAACTTCAAATCTACCCTTAAAATATTGATAATCCCATATTACCCTTGTCGACAATTTTTCTCTCTCCTCTAGAGCACCTTTAATTCTTTCTCTCCCGTGGCACGAAAATTACTGTTCCCACACCACAACAGATTCAGCAAGAGTAGCTTGAAATCGACATCAGATTTGCTGCCAATAGGTTGAAATCCTTTGTTGTCAACAAAGAAGCTTGCAATTAAGCACGTTCCGCAGAACCAGGTATGTTTGCAATTAAGCACGTTCCGCAGAAAAACCAGGTATGTATAGTGAGTTTTTCGTGTTTCTCTTGTGTTTATTGCAATTATTGAAAACGAGTCTAAACAAGTCATATTTATTGCAATGTCAAAGGTGACAGAGTGGGTCACAGAGTCGTACTATCACATTGGGTCACAGAGTCTCATCGAGGGGTCAAAGGGATCAAAGGTCGTCGCAGGGGTCCAAGAGTAAAGGGGTCGCAAAGGTTCAAAGGGTCGCAGGGGTCCAAGGGTCGGATGGGAAAGGGGTCGCAAAGGGTTCAAAGGGTCGCATGGGTCCAAGGGTCACATGGGAAAGGGGTCGCAAAGGGTTCAAAGGGTCCCATGGGAAATTCGACCACTGCTATATGTGGAGATAGAATCGGCAAGTGTCAATTGTGAAATCGAAATTGAGAGGGAAATTGAGCCTCTAATTCCTGCTTTTGGAAGCATTGCTATAGAAGGTGAGGATCGAGGTGTTTTAGATTATGATGACTGTGTTATTGTAGGTCCAGATAACAAAAGTAGAGTTGAGAGTAATCCGGAGACAAATAGATATTTTGGATTCGGATGATTCTGATAGTGAACATGCAAGCGGGTTAAGAGAAGATGGTGAGTGTGCCATGAATGTGGTAGTTAATGGAGTTGTTTGTGGCAGTAATAAAGTTGATTATGATGTGCCAACAGAGCATAAGTATGGTGACGGTGAGAACAACACGCAAATGGTAGTACACAATAGCGAAAATGATATCTTCGAGTTCGAAGATGGATTGGATCTTAAAATTGGGCAAGAGTTTGATAGTAAGAAGGATGTACATGCATTTGTAAGGAAGGGTTCAATCGAAGCTTCGTTTAGATATACAACATTGAGATTTGATACGAAGGTGTGTGAAGTACGATGCAAGTTTGCCGGAAATGGTTGTAAATGGAAATTACGCGTGGCAGCAATCTCGAATTCCAAACAGTTTAGTAGTTTTCCGGAAATGGTTGTAAATGGAAATTACGTGTGGCAACAATCCTGAATTCCAAACGGTTTAGTGTGAGAACACACAATCCCATTCATAATTGTTCACCTGTATCTAAACGGACCGAAGCTACAAAGGGTACATCGCAAATGGTTAAGGATTATTTGAAAGAGGAATTTGCCGGAAATTATGAAACACCTCCAGCAAAATAATTGATGGCTCGTGTAAAAGCAAAATACGGTGCCAATATATCGTATTTGATGGCATTAAGAGGCAAATGTGGTGCTCAAAAGGATATTCGTGGTGATGACTTTGAAAATTATATGAGGCTTCCAGGGTTTTTGAACATGTTTATAAAAAGAAATCCCGGATCTGTCGCAGATCTTCAGTACAACATTGATGGGAAAAGCTTCAAATACCTTTTTATGGTTGTCGGAGCGGCTACAAAGGGATGGAAATACATGCATAAAGTGGTTGTTGTGGATGCGACATTTCTGACAGGAGTGTACAAGGGAGCATTGATTGTGGCGACCGCGCAAGATGGTGAAACATCACCAATTTCCTCTTGCATGGGGAATAGTCGATAGAGATAAGGACGAATCATGGACGTGGTTTATGTCAAGACTGAAACAGGTGATACCGAACGGACGTGATGTCGTTGTGATATCTGATCGCCATAAAAGCTTGATCAAAGCAGTCAAACAAGTGTATAAAGAAGCTGATCATGGTTTTTGTGCGCGTCATATATCGCAAAATATAAAGAGCTACGTCAATAAAGGCCATGGTAAAAAGACTTCAAAGGGTGATACTGTGGCGGAAATGTTCTTCAAATGTGCAGCAGCATACACGGAGAACGAATTTGAAGTGCTATTGAATGATTTTAAGGCCAGGTACAAAAAAATGACTTTTGTGACTTTTGTGACCTCTGCGACCCTTGTACCCTTTGTGACCCTTATACCCCCTTGCGACCCTTGTACCCCCTTACGACCCTTGTACCCCTTTGTGACCCTTGTACCCCTTTGCGACCCTTTAACCCCTTTGTGACCCTCGTACTCTTGCGACCATTGTACCCCCTACGACCCTCGTACCCCTGTGACCCTTGTACCCCCTGCGACCCTCGTACCCTTGTGACCCTTTTAGCCCCTGCGACCCTCGTACCCCTGCGACCCTTGTACGCCCTGCGACCCTCGGAGCCCTGCGACCCTTGTACCCCCTACCACCTTTGTAATGTTTGTGACCTTTGTGGCCATTTTTGATCTTTCTGACCTTTGCGCAGGTATCCTTATGTTGAAAAGTATTTGGAGAAAGAAGAACTTGATCCTGTTAAGTGGGCAAGATGCAAATTTAAGAGGGAAATGTACAACTTATTAACCACTAATGGCGCCGAGTCAATAAATTCAACGTTGAAGAAGTAAAAAAAATTACGATCCTAGGGCTTTTAAATTTTTGTTTGGGAAAGACAGTGGAATGGTTCAATAGGTATAGGTTGGAAGCAGCTACCGGTGATGATTCTCAAAAGTTAACACCTTACGTTAAGAAAATGTTATATGAACGATTTGGACAGGCATCCAAGTATGATGTTATTGAATTGAACAGTCTGAGTGATGAGTATGAGGTGAGAAATGAGATGGGTAGAAGATTTGTAGTTAGTTTTAAAAAAAGAACGTGCAAATGCAAAATCTTTGACGTGGATAAGTATCCATGTAGTCACGCAATTGCGGCAGCACATAAGGTTGGTAAAGGTCACAAGATACTAGATCTATATTCGAACTACTACCTTCGGGAGACATGGCATTTGGCTTACCAAGAAGCCGTGTTTACGTTTGAACCTCCTATGCTGGCTCAGAAAAGGCAAAGCGGAGGCCTAAAGAGAATCGTTATCCTGGACCCGGTGAGGCTCGGAGAAGTACCCCATCTTTGTCGAGACAAACCCCGTCTTCTTCGTCGATACAAAACCCATTTTTGTCGACACAAACCCCGTGTTCTTCGTCGTTACAAACCCCATCTCAGAAGCCAGCATCACTGGCAGTTTTTGGAACGTGACAACCGAGACAACGCCGACTTCAAAAAAAGAAAGGTTTGTTAGTTAGTATTGTGTAATACTATATTATATGTATTATTTTGATTAAACCTGACCAATGCGACCTCATGCGAACAAATATGACTCATGCGACCAATGCGACCTCATGCGAACAAATATGACTCATGCGACCAATGCGACCTCATGCGAACAAATATGACTCATGCGACCAATGCGACCTCATGTGAACAAATATGACTCATGCGACCAATGCGACCATCAATTGGATTAAATTAGAACCCATCCGACATTTTATCATTGTTAATCCGTAAATTCGTCGATTTCGTATGTATCGATCATTATATGCGACCATACGACCCATGCCATTATCAATATGCCATTATCAATTTAGCATCAATATAGACAATAATATAAATAATATCGACATTTGAAAACACTGTTGAATGTATTTTTTGAAATTTTGTCAAACTCATCCGACGAGTTCTTAAAACAATACTATCGCTTTTGTAGCACATGCATTGGTTATACACAACTCAACAAGGGACACATGGGTCATAATCTGTTTTAACCATTGATTGACGTTGTAAATATATTGTTTTGATTGGTCTTTTACATTTTATCATTATAAACCCATAAATTCGTCGATTTCGCATGTATTGTGACCGTGCGACCAATGCGACCCATGTGACCCTCAATTGGCATTAATTAGTTTGATGTTTTAAATGTATTGTTTTGATTTTTTTTGACATTTTATCATTTTTTATCCGTAAATTCGTGGATTTCACATATATTGATCCTTATATGCGACCCATGCAACCCTCAATCGGCATTAATTAGTTTGACGTTGTAAATGTATTGTTTTGATTGTTTTTTGACATTTTATCATTGTTAATCCGTAAATTCGTAGATTTCACATCTATTGATCCTTATATGCGACGATGCGACCCATGCAACCCTCAATTGGCATTAATGAGTTTGACATTTTAAATGTATTGTTTTGATTGTTTTTTTTTTTACATTTTATCATTGTTAATCCGTAAATTCTTGGATTTCGCATATATTGATCCTTATATGCGGCCATGCGACTCATGCGACCCATGCAACCCTCAATTCGCATTAATTAGTTTGACGTTTTATCTTTATAAACCCGTCAATTCATCGATTTCGCATGTATTGATCCTTATATGTGACCATGTCACCCATGCGACCCGCCGAAAATTCCGTCACCAAAATTCCTGCCGAACTTTTCATCATATTTGAAAAATTTAAAAAAAATAACATATATAGGTCATGTCTTTTCGAATTCCATCTGACGGCGATTCGATATCCAGGTCATGTTTTTTCGAATTACAGTCGTTTCCTTTTTTACAATAACGACACAAACTCTCTCTCTAACTCGCATTCCATCAATTTTTCTGAAAATGTTACATTTCCTTTCTTTCTTCAGAGAGATTTGTCCGCGCTATCTGGAAGAGAACTAAATTGTAATCGTCTTCATCAGTCTCTTTGTCGGTATGTTACATGTAGACAATGTAAAGATTTGACTTTTTTTTCATTTTTTGTTATAGGACATCCCAAAGATATTCTTCGATGATTATATATACGGGAACACGAGGGACAACAACACGGCAATTCTTAAATCGAATGGGTCTAATAGAAGATGGGAAGTCAAGTTGGATGGCTCCAGATTCACTGATGGGTGGAAATGTTTCTCCAACGACCTAGACTTAAGTATTGGGGATTACATACTTTTCACTCACGGCGGTGACATGGTCTTTCACGTCACCTTCGCCACTCCTGCTCCGAGGATTTTACGAGAAACTGTGGTGCCAGTCACTTGTTTGAATATGGCCGCAGATGCATTGGTAAGTAACTTCAATACGGTTTTATTCCTTGCATGGTAAGGATTTTAACGATTTTCATTCCTTTCTTCAGATGTCGCAGATAATTCCGATAAGGTTTGCGAGGTCGAGCGGTCTTTTCCATAGACGATGTAAGAAACTTCTCATCTACGATCCTGAGGTTGAACGCACTCTAAGAAGCCTGCACAAGAAGAGAAGGATCGGAATAGTTGATTCCGAATGCGAGGTAGAAAAAACGAGCAACCATGAGCAACACGCCTCTAAGGAGGAAGATACGCATAGTGCAAGCAGCGGAGAAGACAACGCGAGTATTCCCGACATGGCTGCTACCGACGAGACTTATAGAGCATACACCGCTCCTAAGCACACATAGTTACTTTCATGCATGGCTCGCACGATTGATAACCAGGTTGAGCTGCAACCGGCTTTTATTTAGATGCTCAACAATTCGGCCTTTCGCGGAATGGAGAACGAAGATCCGAACTCCCACCTTACGGACTTCAAGATGATATGTAGCACTACTAAGGATGGAACGGGAGTTACTCGGGAGGATCTTTATTTGATGGCGTTCCCATTCTCACTCAAGGATGCGGCGCAACGTTGGCTCTTCAACTTGCCGGCTGCATCAATCACGTCGTGGGATGATATGGAACAAAGGTTCATGCAGCAATTCTTCCCGGATCACAGAACGCTTCTCGTCAAGAGTCGCATCAATTCTTTCCTTCAAGAAAGAGGCGAGACGTTACACGATGCATGGGAGCGATTTAAGAACTACCAGCGGATATGACCACACCATGGGATGGATAAGAAATATCTTATCACGAATTTCATCTAAGGACTCCAAGAGACCACCCGATTCATGATCGTGGCAGCGGGTGGTGGTTCCCTTAGCAACCTAACATTTAATCAGCTCGAGAACTTGATCGGGAGCATGGCTAGGGAAGGAGGCAAGAAGGTACGGGAGTACAATCGCGACTACCCATCAAAAGCTGCAGTAAACAAGCTTGATATCGCCAACCCGGAGTTAACGGACTTGAAGCAACAAGTTGGCGAGATTCATCGGATGATTGCTGGACTTCATGTGGATCGACATGACTCATCCGTAGGCCAAGGGATGGAGGAAGTGAACTACGTCTCCAATCGGGGCTACAAACAAGGCTACATCAAGAGCCATCCCAACCTCTCATATGGCAACACGAACAACGTAGCAAATCCGCAAGACTTTCAACCGCGGATAGTGGCGAGAGCAAGTGGCTCAGCTAGCCCAAGGTTCGAAGCGACAACCCGGACAGCCTTCCGGGAAGCCTGAAGCGAACCCTTGCGAGCAAATCAATGCCATCCACTTGAGGAGTGGCAATACGGTGGGACAATCCATGCCACCCATGGTTGCAAGAGAAGAGCCTTCAGTCATTAGAGAAGAGCAACCCAACACTCTAGGCGTGGAAGAGAAGAGGACCGAGGAAGAGGAGAGGGAGTTACCCTATGTAGCACCTCCCCCAAGGGTACCGCCATTGCCCTTTCCGCAGCGTCAAATCCAAAGGAGACAAAGTGATGAAGCCCAATTCTTTCAATTTGTAGAACTCCTACAGAAGCTGCAAGTTACCATACCTTTCTACGATGCACTCATGAAGATGCCATCCTACGCGAAGTTTCTTAAAGACATCATAACAAGGAAAAGGACCGTAGATAATGAGATGGTAATGGTCACGAATTCTCTCATACAGCCACCAACCATGGCTAAGAAGATGCCTGATCCAGGTAACTTCGTTATCCCTTGCAAGATCTATGACTACGAGATTGAGCATGCGCTAATTGACATCGGAGCGAGTGTGAGGTTGCTACCATTATCTCTCATTGAAAAGCTTAATCGAGTAGGAGATCTTCAGCCCACACGCATGCTGATCACCCTAGCCGACCAATCCGTGCGGAATCCCGAAGGCATAATGATGAACGTAGCAGTGCAAGTTGAGAAATTTTGGTTCCCCATGGATTTTGTTGTTGTGGACATGGAAATCAATCCGAGGATCCCCGTTATTTTGGGAAGACCGTTCCTCAACACGGCGAACATGGTGATATACTGTGCCGAATGCAGGCTGGTGATGAAGTTTGGGGACGAATTCATCGAGTTCAAACTCGATGAGGCATTGAAGAAGCCATACATGCCCGAACCCGTGATGCATATCGACACGGTGGATGAGCTAGTGGAGGAAATTACACATGAGTATCGGACCATCCACCCCATGGAACTAGCACTTTCAGCGTGTAGTGGGAGCACATTTCAGTCGTCTCAAGACGTAGAAGAATGCATAGACCTAATGGAGGAGTTGATTGAACTCGGATCCAGCATGAACCCGAGCGGGCAGGACACACAGCCCAACCGGGCTAAACAAGCACAGAAGAACCCGCACGGGCAGGATTGTAACCCGACTCGGGCAGTACTCACAGGGGTAAATGCCTCAATTAGTAACCCGAGCGGGCGGACGCTTGAACCCGATCGGGTAGTGCCTCTGGATGAGAACCCGCCCGGGCAGACCCGCAGCCCGACTCGTGCACACCCTACGGGGGTAAATGGCACAAATTATACCCCGAGCGGGTTGGTCAAAGGGCCCGATCGGGCAGATCAGATGGAAAGGAACCCGCTCGGGCGTACTGACAGCCCGACTAGGGTAGGACCTACGGGGGTACAAGACACCATTCACAACCCGATCGGGTTAATTGTTGAACCCGACCGGGCTGTTCCTCTTCCACTGAGCTCTACATCCCCTATGCCCTACATCGCCCACTTTCGCACGGATCCCGACTGGAGTGCCGAGAAGGCACCCAAGGTTGAGCTTAAGCCCCTTCTGCAGGGGCTCAGGTATGAGTTTCTTGGTGATACGTACCTCGTGATTATCAATGACGTGCTTGATAGGTCACAAGTGGACAAGCTCCTCTGCGCCCTCAA